>VXBP01004759.1:0-53876 GCA_013400115.1 Rhinopomastus cyanomelas | reverse complement strand
ATGGCGGGAGCCGTCACGGCCAGGCTTGGTCACGCCAGGAGGAGCCGCGGCGCTCGCCGCGCGGCCATTGGGCGTCCCTGACATCATTGGCACGCGGGGCGGCGGGCGCGCGGCGCGGATTGGTCGGCGGCGGCGGGCGGCGTCACGGGATCACGCGGGGCGCGGGGAGGCGGGGGCGGCGGCGGCCGGGGCAGAGCTTTGAATAGGGAAGTTTCGCGGGGGGCTCCACTCGTTGCCGGCGCCGTGTTTGCAAATATTGGATCGGCGGCTCCCGCGCAAGTGTCCGCCGCCGGGCCGCGCCGGGCCGGGAGAGCCGCCGCGGGACTGGAGAGGAGCAGCCACCGCCGCCGTCCTGCCGCGCCATTAAACTTTGCATGAAACTTTGGTGTTTTTTTCTTCCTAAGCAACTCGAGGATTTAAAATTGATCTCTCTCCGCAAATACGCGATTTTATTGTTGTTATTTTTCCCGCTCTGGAGGAAGGGGGGGGGGCTCGGAGGCTGATCTCGCAGAGGTTTGACACCCCCCCGCACACACCCCTCGACCCCCCGCACATAGAGGAGGCACCTGACTGTGACTCTGCACCAGCACTGACTCTGTGGTGGCACCTGGAGACATGGATGTGCTCCCCATGTGCAGCATCTTCCAGGAACTGCAGATTGTGCACGACACGGGTTACTTCTCGGCCTTGCCGTCCCTGGAGGAATATTGGCAACAGGTAAAACGAGGATGTCGATGTGGTGGTTGTTGTTGTTGTTGTTGTCGGGGGTTTCTTTTTAAGCCGTATTAAAGGATAAGAGGATTAACCAGGAAAAAAAAAAAACCTAAAACCAAAACAACGAGCCAAACCCGAGTGTCAGCGACGAGTTTGGGGAGCATTGAGCACAAACAAGAAGAGCCGTTCTGAAGCAGGTGTTGTGGGTCTCGGTACTGCGGCTTGTGGCGGGCAAGAGCCCCGAGGAGCTGCGCATCTCCCCGTGTTTACACTGGCTGTCAGACCAGCGGCTCCGCTCCACTTTTCGGCCCCGGAGCGGCACCGATCCCGAGCCCTGTCGCTCCGCGCCGGGTCCCGCCGCTCTACGCCGAGACCTGACAAAGTTTTCCGCTTGTAGCCGGTCCAAGCTCCACAGCTGGGGCTTGTCACCCGAGCTCCCTGCCTCAGCCAGGGGCTGCGCGTCNATGGCGGGAGCCGTCACGGCCAGGCTTGGTCACGCCAGGAGGAGCCGCGGCGCTCGCCGCGCGGCCATTGGGCGTCCCTGACATCATTGGCACGCGGGGCGGCGGGCGCGCGGCGCGGATTGGTCGGCGGCGGCGGGCGGCGTCACGGGATCACGCGGGGCGCGGGGAGGCGGGGGCGGCGGCGGCCGGGGCAGAGCTTTGAATAGGGAAGTTTCGCGGGGGGCTCCACTCGTTGCCGGCGCCGTGTTTGCAAATATTGGATCGGCGGCTCCCGCGCAAGTGTCCGCCGCCGGGCCGCGCCGGGCCGGGAGAGCCGCCGCGGGACTGGAGAGGAGCAGCCACCGCCGCCGTCCTGCCGCGCCATTAAACTTTGCATGAAACTTTGGTGTTTTTTTCTTCCTAAGCAACTCGAGGATTTAAAATTGATCTCTCTCCGCAAATACGCGATTTTATTGTTGTTATTTTTCCCGCTCTGGAGGAAGGGGGGGGGGCTCGGAGGCTGATCTCGCAGAGGTTTGACACCCCCCCGCACACACCCCTCGACCCCCCGCACATAGAGGAGGCACCTGACTGTGACTCTGCACCAGCACTGACTCTGTGGTGGCACCTGGAGACATGGATGTGCTCCCCATGTGCAGCATCTTCCAGGAACTGCAGATTGTGCACGACACGGGTTACTTCTCGGCCTTGCCGTCCCTGGAGGAATATTGGCAACAGGTAAAACGAGGATGTCGATGTGGTGGTTGTTGTTGTTGTTGTTGTCGGGGGTTTCTTTTAAGCCGTATTAAAGGATAAGAGGATTAACCAGGAAAAAAAAAACCCTAAAACCAAAACAACGAGCCAAACCCGAGTGTCAGCGACGAGTTTGGGGAGCATTGAGCACAAACAAGAAGAGCCGTTCTGAAGCAGGTGTTGTGGGTCTCGGTACTGCGGCTTGTGGCGGGCAAGAGCCCCGAGGAGCTGCGCATCTCCCCGTGTTTACACTGGCTGTCAGACCAGCGGCTCCGCTCCACTTTTCGGCCCCGGAGCGGCACCGATCCCGAGCCCTGTCGCTCCGCGCCGGGTCCCGCCGCTCTACGCCGAGACCTGACAAAGTTTTCCGCTTGTAGCCGGTCCAAGCTCCACAGCTGGGGCTTGTCACCCGAGCTCCCTGCCTCAGCCAGGGGCTGCGCGTCGCCCTCGCCAGCGAGGTGTTTGTTTTCGGGTTTCGTTTGCGGTTTGTTTTTTTTTTTAAATTCATTTTTAATTTTTATTTCTTGGAGATGATGGAATTACCCCCGTGCAGCAGGAGTGTACGCACGCTCCCGCACCTATGTGTGTGCGTGTATATTTATACACACATGTAGGCAGTGTAGCTGTTCCCCAGCTTTGCAGAGCCCAGAGTTGTCAGTCATATGACAGCGATCCCCTGGTGCTAATTGCCTCCGTGGGGAAAGAGGAAAAACGGAGGTTCCTTCCCTGTAATGGACGTATTTTGTTGCCTTATTATTTGTATTTTATTTTTTCATTTTTCCCGTTTCTTCTTGTTTTCCCCTTGTTTCTTCCCGCCCCCCCTCCCCCTTTTTTTTCTTAATTTGTGCATCTCCCGGGGGTTTCCCTTGGCCACGCTCTGATCCGAGAGCTTCTCAGCCCGGTGACCAGAGCAAATACCTGCTGGTTCTTCAGAGGACTAATGGAGCTTTTCTGAAAAGGTTGAAACGCAAAGTGTTACAGCCTTCACGTGCCTACTGATTGTATGCAGTGCTTTTACATTTCTTTAATTTTTTTTTCCCTTCTCCCCCTTTCCCCTTTCAAAGAGGCAGCTTCATAGTACGTGATTGAAATGGAGCTAAGTAGTTTTTTCCTTCAGGCGTTTGGGCTTCTGGCGAAGAGCCAGCCCTCTTTCCCAGTAGCCTTTAGAGGCATTTAAACTCAAGAGACCTTCACTCCAGTGCCCATTACTAATCTGTCTAGTGAGCAGTTGAAATTGGCCAGGAAAATGGAAGTTTAGCAAGATGTAGATACAGTCTGTTTTCAACCCGTTTTCCTGGAAAATCAGGGCACTACTGTGTCATCCCTGTCAAAACCCTTGCTCGTAATGCACATTGCAAACCAATTATAAGACAAATATTCTGACATCGTGTGCAGCAGTGGGTTTGTTTTTGGTGCTGCTTGGGTTGCCCGGGTGTTTTTTCCTGTTTTTGCCCACAGTCCTGGTCTTGCCAGAACATGTGACCCAGTTTACTGTGGGAGAAAGGAGACTGCTCCCATGGCGGCTCCGCTTTTGGACAGATGGGAAGGGGCTCTGAGGGAATGTGTGACATTCGAGATCAGGTTTTGCTACCAGGCTTGGAAGAGATGATCTTGCTAAAAGAAGCAGAGTTTGGTATGGAAACTTGGTGTGTCCATTTTCTGTGCAAAGCTGCCACATGGCTCGTTTCCTATAGTGGAAAGAATAATCCCAAAACATAAGCTTGTTACCATAACAGTTTGTACTTTATTTTTTCCCTCTCTGTAAATGGCTAGAAAGTCAACAGAGTGAACTGAAAACCACAGCTTTACCCATTTAGGGTGGTTTTGTGTTTTGTTTTGTTTAGTTTCATGGAGTGGAGAGGAATGTGGTCAGGGATGTTGTCCATGTACTATTGCATGTATATTTGAACAGAGTACTTTCTTGGCAGATGGTCAGGGTTTTAAAAGGAAGTCTCCTTTGGCATTGCGTGAAAGAAAGAGAGATGACTCATGCAGTTGCACTCTTGGCCAGTAGATAAAAGTTCTTGTTCATTGTGGGACTCCCAGCAGGACCTCAGAGTAATTTCCCGTTTTACATCCTATAGAATAGAACATTTCTATTCTGGAACTTTTTTCTGCCCTCTTGTCTGTTGAAGTTCCCTGTGTTCCCCTGAACATGTGTGGGAGCAGTTCGAGTTATGTGTCGTGCATGCCAGTGTGCTTGGAAATGACAATCTTTGAAAGAAAGTCGAGTGTGTTGCGTTCTCATGCACAGGAAATGGGAGGATGTCTGCTGCTTCATTGATGTGCCCAGAAGACAGGCCGGCAGCTCCGCAGCCATGCTGAAATGTGGCTTTGTTTTCTGACACAGCGTTTGGGTTTCAACTGTGTGTCAGAGCACATTGTGTTCAGCTGGGTCCTTTCAGCCCTGTGTTAGTGTGAGAGAGATACAAAACAACTCGAAATTAGACAAGGCGCAAGAGTGAAGTGTGATTATTTGTTGTGGTTCTCTATGGTCCGTTTCAGTGTTGGCCTACTGAAAGCACAGATTTTATGGTGAGAGTGGTGATAATTTCACTGACTCATTAGAATGCTATTTTGGAAACCAAAGCTGACTTGCACCTTCAGCTGTGTGTTTGAACTCCTGCCCAGGTCTCATTTCTTTTCATCGTAACAGTCACCTAGTTGCGGTTGGAGGAGCCTTTAATTTGTTTTGAACCTGGAAACCTCAGATCGAATGTACTGCATTCCTGCATGCTTTTTTTGAAGTGTAAAATACAATCGAGTTTATTTTTAAGCAAGCTTATAACTTTTGGATTTTACCCTCTTTCTGTTACACCTAGACATGTTTGGAGCTGGAACGGTATCTTCAAAGTGAACCCTGCTATGTTTCTGCATCTGAAATCAAATTTGATAGCCAAGAGGATCTCTGGACCAAAATTATTCTGGCACGTGAGAAAAAGGAGGAATCTGAACTGAAAAACACATGCGTCCCAAAAGAGGACAATCTTACTAGTCAGAACTTAGAGACCAACAGTTTGAATTCTGACGTGAGCAGTGAATCTTCAGATAGCTCTGAGGAGCTCTCGCCCACGACAAAGTTTACCTCTGACCCTATAAGCGATGTTTTAGCCAGTTCAGGAAACTTGAGTTCGTCTGTCACTTCCACCCCACCTTCATCTCCTGAGCTGAGTAAGGAGCCTTCTTCCCAGCTGTGGAATTGTACGCCGGGTGAGTTGCATTCACCAGGGAAAATTCGTACCGGTACCGCTGGAAAGACTGCAGAAAAAGGTACACCCGCCAACGGTGACACCTCGCCAGATGGCAGAAGGCGTGTCCACAGGTGTCATTTTAACGGTTGCAGGAAAGTTTACACCAAAAGTTCACATCTGAAAGCACATCAGCGCACTCATACAGGTTAGTAGCCGTATGCTTATTGCGTAAGAGTTGGCAAGTCCTGTAGGGGATACCCCTGATGGTGATGGTGTCACAATATTACACAATTGCTGGGTGGGAGCCCAGGTTTGGAGAGATGATGTAATAGTATTAGAGGCTTACCAGCGTGAACGACATCACTTCCTCATTCTCTTCGTAAGCAAACTGAAGCCAAGATGGTGGCAGATTAGTCTGCTGTCATAGCAAGTCGGAGCCGCTCATCTAAGTAGGCAGTAGTCGCAAAGCCGCAATGGCATGTGGTGTTCAGAAGCAAAGGTCTAGCCACAACAGGCTTTTGGTGACATTTACTTCGAAAGCTAAAGTGAGTTGAGACTTTCTTGTTAAAAAAGAAAACAAAACACAAAAGAACTCCAGAATGCCATATCCAAACCATGTCAGATTACTAAATACTGTAAGAGCTTGTTTCCATGGATTAGTCCACGCTGGGTCTATTCAATTGAATCCCAAGGCCTAGATTATCTAAAGTAGTTGAAAATCAGTTAACAGTTTGCGTGCGTTGATTATCAGCAAAAATCTTGGAAAGCTCCAGTGTCCTGTGGTTCCTCTAACAGCTTTGCTAAAATTTTACTTATAAATGTATGATTTACTGTATCATTTCTTCTCAAAGTCCTCAACAACAACATTTTATTGTTGTAGAACTTGAGGTAAAAATAATAGTCCTGTATGTTACAGGGAAAGAAAATGTGGAAGATGGACACTTCAGAGGTCTTTATAAATATTTTATGATTGAAGTAGCGTGCTGATTTGCTTCCTTGAGCATTATTATTTGACATCTCTTTATGACAGCACTTAGACAGTAAAGCTGTACCTTGGCTCAGTAGTCATCACTTAACATGAGGAACTGGCCTAGCGTTCCTGATGTGCCAGTCCAGAGACCTGTACAGGACCCCTTATTTTTTACCCGAGATGAGTAAAGAGAGTGCAAGGAAAAGACCCTATTTTTGACTCATGACCTCAACATTCGGTGGCTTTTATGGGAAGTCTGAGCAAGCTTGGATGCTTCCATTGTCATGCAGAAGTTAGATAAGATGAGACTATTTCAAGAGGAAAGAACAACTTCCACCAAAGCCCTGGTGGTTGATCAGACATAAATAGCTACAAGCCTCAGAAGTATTGCAGAACTGTTGTCCTGGTGCTGTCTGGCTGAGAATGTTCCTGTGAATGGAAGTGGTACTTCTCAAATGCTGAAATAGAAGTGTTCAAAGTGGTGTGCAGGCTTTTCCAAGAATATGTGGCTCAGCAGAAAGAAGGTTGCATGTTATGCAGATGAGTGAATGACAGAAGGCCTTTGATGCAATACAGTAGCCTAATTGCATTTTGGAGCCTAGCTGTGCTGTCTTTAATCACCTCTCTGAGGTGAATGATGCCTGTTTGGGAATAAGCCTGCTATTACAGATGAACAGGTATGGTAGAAAGGGTTGGATTTCTTTGTTTCCTGTGAGACTGTTTAATCACTTTTTTTAAAAAAATAAGAAATACATTGTTTGATGGGCTGTTACAGCAAAATACTGAAGTACAAATCACGTCGATGAATTTTGCAAGCCACCTTTGCCTACATGTTCTGAAGCATTTAGATAGGTTAAATAAAATTGTCTGTCTTTGGGGGTGGAGGTGGTTTACATAGAAAATGAATGGGATAGCACCTACCTTGCCTTGAATGAAGTCATGACTAATGTCTAATCTGCTTTCTTTGTAGGGGAAAAGCCTTACAGATGTTCATGGGAAGGGTGTGAGTGGCGCTTTGCAAGAAGTGATGAATTAACCAGACACTTCAGAAAGCACACTGGTGCCAAGCCTTTTAAATGTAGTCACTGTGACAGGTATGTGACTGAAATGCACCTTTTAAAATAGTTATTTTTAATGCTTGTTGGAAAGCGAGTCCAGGCTGTTCATCTGTAGAGTCATTTGGGATTGCAAATGTGTCTGGTGGTTCTTATGGGATTATTGTATATTTAGTCTGGAAAAAAATCTGCGTTTTACCAATCAGTGGGATGTGGTTTGTAGCATGATGTGGCAGATGAATGTTGAAAAGTCCGTAGTGTTACCACCCATCTGCAGAGCTCCTGGGTACCCACAGGCACCATGACTGTGCCTTGTATCCAGGGAATGCCAAACCCCTCCTCCACCAGCTGTGTTTTGGAGTAGCAGAGCAAGGGGTTTGCCTTGGCCACGCACATCGCATCGTGCGTGCCAGCAACTGTGCGCTAATGTGCAACCTGACTCTTGCCTTGCAGGTGTTTTTCCAGGTCTGACCACCTGGCCCTTCACATGAAGAGACACCTCTGAATGGGTCAAGAGGTGAATCCTGCGGGCTAAAAGGCGTCAAGGTTGAAGAGCCTTGAGCAGAGGGATGCGTGTTCCAGCCAAAGCATGCCATTTTGCACCCTACCCAGTTGCCTCCAGGACCTCACTTCCTTGAAGGTCTTTTGAGGGCTAATAAGTCATGTAAGAAACGGCATAGCAACCACGGTGCGTGATGTTTGGGGTTTCCCAGACTCACACACTGGTATCTAACCTTCTGAGTGGCTCCTAAGCCTTGCCGTGAGCATGTGCACTGAGAATGTTAATGATTGGGTGACTGTATGCGATGAGGATCTCTTGATGACTGTATGCTGAGGCACATTTTTTTTCTTGTGGTTGCTTTATAACTGTAAGAGAAAAAAGTAGTCTGAATGTCTTGTATGTGAGGAGTATCTTGTGAGATGGGACAACCACCAATCATTTCCAAGGGGTGGGGGGGAGGGATGTCTGCACCTTTTTAGAGGGAAAATGGAGAGGGGAAAATGGGGAATAAAAAGAGTCGGGATGCCAGAATAGAGATGGGGTACCTCCCCGTTCCTGTGTGAGAGGAGCTTTAGGTGTCTGGTGCAGCTATTAAACGTGCAATGTGTCAAGTAGCTTGTTTTACTTGCTACAGAGCTCATTTGTAATCCATTGTATAAGCTGTGTATTTACAAATGTAACACAACTATAACTTTTCATTATAATACAAAGGTTATTGCATGGTTCTGGGGAACTATATGCTTTTCCATTCTTTAATCAGGACTGCAGTTTTGATTCCAGTTAAGAGCAGCTAAAATACAATTGGTCTAATGTTACATAATGTATGGAACATGAATAATTTTTTCTGTTGGGTGGATAAAACCACTATTGGTTAGAAACTGATTTTTCTCATGCAGCTAATTTTTCTCTTATTTATGCCTTGAGGACTAACTTCTGGTTTTCTAGCTGTTAATGCACTGTTGACCTTAATAATGGTGCCTTATGCAAGTGACCTTCGCTTGTAGGGGGTCTTATACAGGGGTATGGGTGATGCATGCTTTATTAAGGCTCTCTTTTCACCTGGCATTGTACTGTATCAAATGTATAATATGAGGGGAAAAAAGGTTACTTCCAGGGTCCTCCTTCACAAAGACAAATAGAGAGAAAAGTCGTTCATGTCAGTACAGTATTTGTTTAACTTAGACAATTTGACTGTGTTACAGTATAATGCATATGCCAATTGAATATCTGACCAGTTCTGCCACCTTGAGACTTTTTTTATATTGACCTTGCACAACAACTGTGTATATACACACCCCAACTGTACTTAATATGTCAAGTTTTCATACATATTAAAGATACAGAAGTATTAAAAGATGTATTTGCTTAAAAGGCACAAGTTTCACATCTATATATCTAGCTCTCTGTTGGTCATACAGAAAGAAACTATATTACTTTTTTTTTTTTAAAGTGGGCAGAAAAATAATTGTGTATGTATATTTGTGTGTACAGTCTGTGTATGTGTGTATATATATAGATAATATATAAATATTTTTTTTAAAAGGAAAGAAATTAGAACGCATAGCTAGAAAATGCCACAGCCCATCAAACTATTCCCTCTCCTCCCCCCACAATACGGTCATTAAGGAGACAAAGAAATGAAAGATATAGTTAATTAAAATCTAGCATTTTTAGAGGCTTTACCTTTAGCGTAATGGTATGCTAAAGGCTTTGTTGGCATTCACTCCTTCTCAGACTGCTGACTGTGTTTTGTAGTTATTAGGTTGTCCAGAATAGCGTATCTGTGGCCATTTAAGAATTATATGAACCGAATATTGGCATGCTAAAAGAATATTAGCTGTGTGCAGATGAAGTACACTTGGGTTTTGGCCTTCCAGCTTGCTGGAGGACCTGTGAGTGAGCTAGTTGTCGTGGTGGTTGAACTCTAATTTTACATAGTTCAGCTAAAATAAAAGACTGTTTTTTCCCTAGAGTAGAAATAGTCTGTCCAAAAGCAGTTTCTCTTTTTTCCTTTTTTTTTTTAAAAAAAAGACCAGCTCACTGCAGCTGATGCAATGAAGCACGTGACCTGTTTCTTTTTCTATTTATTATTAGTCTTGCTTACTACGCTAATATTTTGGTATATCTTCCTGGAAATGTATGTAGATAAGTGGTTTAGAAAAAAGTATATGCAAGTAATCTGGTTCTGCGGAGTACACAGGCTGAATTCATTCTCATGTCATTTTTGGTTTAAATTACCTGAAAATGCACTTTTTTTTTTCTTCCCCCAAACAAAATTTCTCAGAAAATTAATTTCTATTTAGGGCTGGGTTTTATTGTGTTTTTAACTCCTTGTTTGCATTGTCCTTGGCTTAGTGGTAATTCTTATAAATAAGAAACTAAACAAAATCGAAAACAAAACTACCCCCCAAAGAAAAAAAAGGATTAAACTTGCACTGGCTTGTCTCAATTGTGAAATACCATCAGACTTGTGTGGATGGGGTGGGGCTGTGTGCCATATGTCAAATGCCTGTAATTTTCTTAATAAGCAAGTACATTTTGTTCAGGTGATAACTGAGCCTCAATCAAGCTGAAAAATAAAAAAAAAACATTTTTGCTTGAAATTTAAGAAGAAAAAGTTTCTATTAGTGAAATTTTTGTTTTTGTTTTTGAAGCACCCTGTTATCTAAAGAATCTCTTTGTAAGATTTTTGTAAAAATTTTGTTTTACAAGATTTTATTTGAAATTGTTTTTTGCAAGATTGTTATATTTCTGTATGAATGTATTTTTTATTGGAATAACATAAAAAGAAATTCTTATCAGCATCACGTGTCTGCTTTCATCTTTCTCCTCTCTGATGTCCTGTACACCAAACAATGTCAAATGCTGTATTGATGCTTTGCCTGGAGTCACCTGGTCACAGATACAACTTCGGGTCAGGTTGCTTTGCGGAAGACAAGCCCTCATGAGAAAATAATTTTGGCAGCAGAGACTAAATGTTCTGTATATGAAAAGCTGTTGTTGACTCATCTTTTGTCTCAGCAGAATGAATAGTTAATGCAATTGTTACTGCAAGACTGCACCTTTATTCCAGTCGTTTGTTCAGGAGAGGTGAATGCATGTAGGACAAGTGCTGCATGTGGGAAAGGAGATTATGTGCATTTAAAGTGAAGGAAAAAGCCAAAAGGCCGGACTGGAGGCACTTGCAGCCTCTGACTGCAGAGTGGGAACCTTTAAACTCTCTGGTTGAGGGGGAAGCTAGCCTAAACCCTTGAAGACGGTTGCAGGAAGGTACCACATGTGAGATGTGCCTGGCTCAGATGCCCAAATCCAAGGTTGCTGTAGACTGACCTGAACCACATGCTCGTGGTGACCTTCATCTAGCCAAACACAAGCCTCTGAATTGCCTTTTTTTTTTCCAGACCAGTGCCTCTTCAGAGCTTTCCTGGCATGTACCCTGGCTTGGGACACATGTAGAACTTGTTTAACGTTGCCTTGTGGCTTCTGCTTCATTCATGCTGGTGTTAAAAATCCCTTAAGCAGCAATTAAATCATTGGCAGAAATGTCAGTTATATGCTGAGAAAATGAATTTGAATGTGTGAGTTCAGTTCACAGTAAATGAAGATTTCGTGGGTTTAGACGAGAAATGGTCTAAAAATGATGCAGAAAATAACTAGATAAATATTTGCCACATATCTCAATTAGGCCTGCAGCAGTCTAATAGGCAGATAATATGCCTCCACATAGTCAAGGAAGAAATGACAACAAGCAAATATGTGATCTGCAATCCAAGGGTTATGTCAAATTTTAACACTAGCACAGTATCTCACACAGTGACACTGAAGTCTTCTGGGAAAACCAGTTACAGTTGCAACAGAAATGAGAAGGAATTGTGACATTTTGCCTTCTCTACTATGTGCAGTGTAGAAATGGAAATATCTTAAAAGAACTGAGCTTGACCTTAGAGTTTCTCCACCCAAAATGCTCATTGGGTGTGTAATACAGAGTAAGGATTGGCAAATTTTTTTGGGTGTTTATTGGGTGTGTGTTGTCTTGGGCAGTGGCTTACCGTACCTTCTAAAAACAAAAAGAGAGACTTCTAACTCCCATTATTAATGATGTTATTGAGATTCTCATCCCCTTTTTTTTTCTCTGAGAGATCGTGCTCAAAAAACAGTAGTGTTCAGGACAAAAAAAGGCTAGTGATAGAGCTATTGGGCAACAAGGAAACTACAAAGCTAAAAGCAATAGCCATTTTGGGGTTAGAGCATTGCAACATACGCATCTACTGCAGGCTTGCTTAATTCTGCATTTTGAAATGCAGAGCAGATGGGAAGGGATGTGAATCTGAGGGTGAAGAAGTCAGGTGGTTTAGGTATGGACCTGGATGAGTAGACTCAACAAGTTCCAACAACTTCCACCAAGGTTAGTAAGGTTAAAGTGAGGACAGCTTGCGAGCCAGCATGTTAGCTTCTCGCTGCAAAGGTTAAGATCTGTTCGTGCACGTAGGCACACATACGTGCATGCAGAGGTCAAGATGAAACAACTAAAATCCCAAAACAGAACCTGTTTGAGGGTCTGATTGCTTTTCTTTCTTTTGTGTTTGAAAAATCCTGGCATAGAAATGGTCAGTACAAGTAGGGCGTATCACAGTTTACAAAAGTGTTTGAACAACTGAGTGTTCTAAGACAGCGTTCACGATATACAAGTGGTTTCTATTGTCTGAAATGGGATGTTCATATTGTTTAGAAGTTACTGTGTCTCCCACCTAAACCATATGATGAATCTAGAGTTGTAGGCCTGTTGGAGCATGCTGGAGACCAGCTATATTTTATTCTTTTTTCTTTAGGACTCATACATAGTACATCTGCCTTTTTTGTCTGTTTTTTACCTCTTCCATTCTGCTCAACTATGTTAGCTTTTGCTCCTTATTTTCTTCAATAACACTGAAAGCTCTGAGGAATAAAAACAATTGTAAATAGGATAAAAAGCATCAGCAAAATTACAAACTAGGAGAAGGAAATACACTGTGTTGATTGTCTGAAAAAGTAGCTGAGTGTTATTTATGCAGCACCAGAGCAGCACATGATCTTACATGCACAACGGGGAGAGACAACCTTTAATAAGAAGAAAGCTTCATGGTCTGTCCTTTGGAGTTCTCTTTAGCCTAGACCAGAGAGAGGGATTAAGGTAGACTGAAACAGTAAGGGGAGCTCTAACTGCACAGGAACCTGTGAGTGAGATAGGTAAAGGTTTTCCTTCAGCTTTTTAACGCATAAAAGAATGTGTGTTTCCTCCTTGTTCTTCCATTTTTCAAAAATTCCTTGGAGACAAAATGGCTTGGATAGGAAATCTCTGCAACACTTCTTTCTCAAGCTTTTCCAGTTGCTTCCTCAGGTAGCACTGATTTACAGAGTAGACAACACCACCAATACTCCAGTTCTTTATTTCTGGTCACAAGAGGTTACTGAGCAGAAGCCTGGTCATGCTTCATCCCATGGGACTGTGTAGCCGAGAGGCATTAACAGGTTCTTCTGAAATAAAACCTCTGATATGGCAAGAAACTGTGCTGAGATTATGCAGTCCAAGGTAATAGTATCTATTTTTTTTTCCCCTTTAGGTCTTTTACTTATACACTGGCTGTTTCATCCCTTATTCATGGTCCCTAGATAGGTGGCATTTATTTTTGATCAAACCTGTAGCAATACTGTCTCATAACCATTTGAGCTCTTACGTATAAGGGAGAATGAGCAGCCGGAGTATTGCTTTTGCACATAGGTCTACAGAGGTTTAATCAGTCTAGGATTCATTTGAGCTACCCTGGGAAATAAGGGTTTACAAGTTCATGCATTAATATTGTGAGGCCTTGGCCAAAAACTCATTTAAGTGAAGGAGAAATTCCTCGCTGAATTCTGCTTGCTCCAGACACAGTCATTTTTTCATGTAGCCGAATCTGAGGAGGAAGTACACTTGAAATCCTTTCAGAGCCAGCTCTCCACTCAATGACATTTATGACTATATTTTGTCCATCTGAACATGTGGAAACTGAAGGTTAAAGGTGCAAGCATTGCAAAGCTGAGTCTTTTTAATAGAAATGTGGTTTTTGCCTGAAATCTATTTTTGACCGAAGACTGATTATAAACCTTGTAATTTGTTCTGCAATTTCAGTTACACTGCAGCTACATAATAATTTTGTAAGTTAGAGCAGTTACTATATCAAATGATTATGTTTTCAGTCTGAACACTTCACCAATTATTAGCTGAGAAATTATTAACTGAAGAAATTAACTGCATGTGTAGGATTCTGTAGCAACAGAGGTGGCCTGTGGCTTTAAAAAAAGTGCTGCATCAGATCAAAGCCAGGACATTTCGTTAAAACAAAGGGAAACTATGCAGAATCTGCAACTGAGGCTACAGATTGGTCATGTTCTTGAAATATAAGTTTATAATTTGTCACAGGAAAAGTAACTCCATAAAGCAAAACCACCAAGACGTTTTAAGATGATGTATTATTTGGAGGTGTCTGGTGCAGCCATTTTGGATGGGTGTCATGATAGGAAACAGATGGCGTATGTGTTAACGGTTAACATTTAAGGAGGTCTACAAAGCCATTGGGAGATGATGTATTTTGTTAATGGGCAAGTAAAGCCTCGTATGTACAGTTAAAATAGAATGTAAAAAACAAGCAACATTTTTTCAGCACAAATGAGGCAATGCAACAACACACTTAAGTAGATTTATTTGACTTGTTTCACTTTAAATAATTTTAATGAGAAATTCTCTAAATGTTTTTGAGCGGAGCTAGAAAGTAATCTGGTAACCACATGGCTTGATGTAAGCCAAGCTGTTCTTTAACAGCACTTCGTTTCAATACGATATAAATTTAGCTGGAATTAGCATTGTTGAATATTAGTCCCTCAGTGCCTCACTTGCTAAACCTCCATATTTTTTTATTGCCCCTGTGCATTTCTGAAGCGCAGCGTGCGGACAAAGGCAGATTACCCAGCAGGGCCGGGGAAGGCAATGTATTTGCTGAATTCTGTAACATAACAAATATAGGTAGTAATTCAGGAGGGCAGCAGATCTGCACTGGATACAACAATAAATTTTTCCTGTAATGTGCTGCAGTTTGTACTTGATGCTGAATATATCAAAAATCCAGTTATGCATGCAAAGCTGTATTTTTCTGAATGTTATGTATTTCACCGTACTGTATGTTATTTCATTTATAAGATTTATCTTTGAACATGCAGTGATAGTCACAGAGTGTTGCGCATTTCCAAGCTTTGCTAGGCAAGTTACCAAGTCTTCTGGGTTTTCCTTTGTTTGTTTTTGCTGACTGTGAGGAGGACTTTGGAGGGCAACTGTCTTTCAGTAGGTACTCACTGTAATTCATTATTTATCAGCAGTAGGAATATTAGCAGTAGTAGTCAGACATGCAGAGGAGGATGAAATCTTACCTTGATGAACCAACAAGAGGGAGGCTCTTCCATCCGGGTTCTGCCTAATCAGACCGTGTCATATTTGGAACTACACACGTCCAAAGAGAGCAAAGTAGTTTTGCACACTGTTCTGAATTCAGTGGTCATTGTGGATGGGAAAACAGCCAGACTGATAGTACTGTTAATATTTGACCATGATTTCACTCATTCCTGTCTGCCTGTCACAGATGGACTCATTCTGGATACCGGGATGAGAAATCCTGTGTTTCAGTGCATTTCAGTGAACATTTTTAGGTCGGACCTAGTAATGCCCATCTCTGTCTCACATAATTAGAATATTTCTTATAATTTCATGACTTTGTTTTATATCTAGCAAGCTTCTTCTGGAAATATTTGGTATAATCTTTGTGAAATGCTTTGGATCCACCAAGATTTCTTCTTAATTTAAAAAAACCCAAAGTTCAGAATTATTCTTTAATCCCACAAATAGAAAAGAATAAATAAGAGATGTAATAATGTTATAGTATTAATGGGATTTGAGTTTCAGTAGGAAACAGATGCATTATTCATATGGTTTGATGGTCTTCACTGTCCCAACAGCCCTTTGTGGGGCTTTGGGGGTATTAGACTCATCACTGGAGAGAGGGTTGCTCTAATGCTCAATAATCTAGACCAAAAATATCACTAGAATTATAAAGCAAAACTAATCAAATCCTAAATATAAACACAATGATACAAGTCCATCCCCTAGTTATCTCCAGAAACCACCCTGCCTCAAAGGGTTGTCGGTGACTTGTCCCTTATTATCTTTAATCACGCAGAAGAGAGAGGCATTGAACGCCACGGTGGATCTGTATAACGAGGCACTGCCGGTGAAATCTATAGTGCTGTGCTTCCCTCTACACGTGTGCTGCCAGCCAGCCCCCACGCCACCAGCAAAGGAAAGTGCAGCAGGGAGACAAAGGGATGCAGTGTTTAGACAGTGCCTCTGAAGCCCTCTGTAGCTTCTTCTCATTTCCATCTCCAAGATCCAGACTACAGATGCTTTGCAAGGCATAACCAACCTGGCTGCCTGTAGGTAAAAATTCTGTGGTAACACACAACAAAGAAGCTGACTAAAGGAGATTTTTGCAATAAGGTTTCCAGCACTTACACAGATGGGATCTGCGCAGATTCTAGTCTCTGTGTTCTGTGACAGGACGTTATTTATCTTAACTATAAAGGACAACATGAAAAAAAGAGGAAAAAAAGTGTGCATTCTCTCATTTACCCAAGCAAATTAGGTGCTGCAGTCTGAATGTGTTTGAAAGGCTACAACTGCTGGTCACCACATGTAACTGTACAATTCAATATTGAATAAAACCTTTTTTCATTAGACATTTAGTATTTTGGGATAATGACAAGGTCATAAAAGGCTTAGCCAGGAGTGACAAGATTCATAAAAGAATAAAGAGCTGTGGGATATGGCTCCTTTGACACAAAGGATGGAACCCAAAGGCTGCTCATGCAAATATTTGTGTGTGCAGATAGTTTAATGTCAGGCAGATTTAAGCCTTGGTTCTGAAACAAGGTCAATGCAAAGAGCCTTTTGACCCTCAGCTCCTGTCCCCCGACACACCAAAAACCATACAGGACTTCTTTTGAGCACCACAGAATACAGAGATCATTTCTGATAAAGCATGCGCAGCCTCAAAAAGAGCTGGCTTCACTTCCAGGGGCTGGTACCAGGACCATGATGGTGATAAACTGGAGAGAATCACAGAATCACTCTGGCTGGAAAAGACCCCTGGGATCACTGAGTCCAACCATCTACCCTACCTTACAAGTTCACCCCTAAACCAGATCCCTCAACACCTCATCAAAACGATCTTTAAACACATCCAGGGGTGGTGAATCAACCACCTCCCTGGGAAGCCCATTCTAGTGCCTGACCACCCTTTCTGTGAAAAAATTTTTCCTAATGTAAACTCTAAACCTACCCTGTTGTAACTTGAACCCATTCCCTCTTGTTCTATCACTCATTGCTCTGAGAAGAGACCAGCACCAACCTCTCCACAACGTCCTTTCAGGTAGTTGTAGAGAGTGATGAGGTCTCCTCTCAGCCTCCCCTTCTTCAAACTAAAGAGCCCCAGCTCTTTCAGTCTTTCCTCATCAGATTTATTCCCCAGGCCCTTCACTAGCTTAGTTGTCCTCCTCTGCACCTGCTCCAGCACCTCCACATCTCTCTTGCATTGAGGTGCCCAAAACTGGACACAGTGCTCAAGATGTGGCCTCACCCGTGCCATGTACAGGGGAATGATAACCTCCCTACTCCTGCTGGCTACACTATTCTAATACAAGCCAGGATGCCATTGACCTTCCTGGCCACCTGGGCACACTGCTGGCTCATATTCATCTTCCTGTCAATTAGAACCTCCAGGTCCCTCTCTGCCAGACGGCTCTCCAGCCAAGACTGTAGCATTGCATGGGGTTGTTGTGGCCCAAGCACAGGACCTGGCACTTGGCCTTTTTGAAGCTCATGCCATTGACATTGGCCAACTGAGTGGGTCAAGTTTTGTGAATGATGTAGCTCTTTGTGATACTTGCATTTGAAAACACAAATCACAGCAAAGATGCTCGTGTTTAGGTATAGATTAGATATTAGATATTTTACTATGAGGTTGGTAAGGCACTGGAAGGAGGTTGCCCAGAGAAATTGTGGATGCCCCCTCACTGCAAGTGTTCAAGAACAGGTTGGATAGAGCTTTGAGCAACCTGGTCTAGTGGAAAGTGCTCTTGCCCATTGCAGAGATGATCCTTTAAGGTCCCTTCCAACACAACACCTTCTATGAGTCCAAGATAAAATTTTCAGCCTTCATACTGTAGCACTTGTCTTTTTTCAGTGTTTGGAAAGGACTCTCAGCTTTGTATGTGCCTGGGTATCCTTTACCTCTAAAGTCAGAGGTGACCTCTTGACCACCCATACACTTTACTGTGTCATAGAATCATAGAATTGTTTAGGCTGAAAAAGACCTTTGATGTCATCAAGTTCAACCATTAACCTAAGTATCATGCACACCACTAAACTGTGTCCTTGAACTCCATGACATGTAATTATGAGTTTCCTTTTAAGGCTAAAATTAAGTTCTAAATACAAAGACATTACAAAAGTAAGAATAAATAATGACATTTTATAAGGAGCCCAGGAATCTTCATACCATTTGTTAGAGTGTGTGTGCAGACGCACACACACGCATCCTCATCACATCAACAAGAGCGAGTTTTCTTGTCTAGGATTTGGATGGTCTTCTTCAAGAGTCATCGATGGAACTGAACATAAAACACCAGCCTTAAACTAGGATATAAGGTGAAGCCAGCTGAATACACTGAACAAAACCAAGCAGTTTGTGCTAGTGAAATAGATGCAAAAAATAATAATAAAACCCGAACATTAAAGGCAAAAAATAAAGCAGATTTTCAGAATTCTTTTGAATTCAACCCTTTGTGGGAATATGAGTAATGTAAATAAATCAACATTTAAGTCGTGCATGATTCATTTCAGAATCACAGAACCAAGCTTCCCCAAGTTAGGAACCAGGTCTTAAAATAATTACTAAGTGTAAGATAGCCTTAGAAGTCAGAAATCTAAAATAATTGTAATAGGATAGTGTGGGGTTTTTTTGTTTAAACTCTACATATTTGAATCCAGCAGGGTGCGTTTGGAACACAATTACGTGATCTTTCTTAAAATTAAAATTAGAAACTTCTGTTTTTAAACTGAAAGAAGCTAAAGAAATGAAAAAGTTAATAGACACTCAAGGTTGTGCTGTAATATGGTGTGAATTGGTCACACTGAGACACGGGTGTGCAGGTAAAATCCCTCTGTAGAGTAAGTCAGTAATTTCCTTGATTTAAGTGGCCGGAAGGCATGAGACATATCTGTTAGCTTGACAATGTCTGGAAAAAAGCTATTAAAGCAAAGCCATCCCCAAAATCTGGAAATATGGCCCTTCACCTAAAGTCCAGAAAAGGAGCTGAGTCCTCACAAGTCCTAAGACACAGCATTAGTGTTCCTCTGCGGGAAGTCTGCGCACACGTTGCTCTGAATGGACTTTCCTCTCCTTTCTGCCGTTCCAGCTAACGTTTATATTGCATTACTCTTAGCAGTGGTAAGTAACTGTGACAGGAAGACAGAGTGGAAAATTAAGGCTTGTTAAGACTATTATACAGCAAAAGGATCATGTCATAAATGAGATTTGAGTCTGCCCAGTTTGGGATATAATTAAGTAATCGTGTTCAAGGTAGATGGGTTGGAGACAATAAAAGGCCAGTGGAGTTTGCTCGGTTTCAAAGGGGCAAATCTTTTTATGCCGAGAAGTTACACAGATGTGATTTTGGCATAGGTGACGAACACTGCTTCCCTCCCAGCTCTTGAACGTGGAGGCTTCTGCTCCTGGAAACGGGGGCACCTCTGGTGATCTTGTCATCTTTCAGCATGATCCTCCTGCCAAGAAATGCTATTTTCCTGTGTCTCATTTTCCATGAGTGCATCACCAGCGTGCATTTGCCTCTGGCTGCAGTCTACAGGAACCTCTCAAGAGTACAAACAACAAACTCGGCACCCTGGGAAAGAGTTGAATGTACTGAAAATTCCTCAATCGCTTAATTTACTTTTGAGGAAAGTGTGTTTCAAACTCCTCATTGAGGCTCTGAATAATAAGCATATTCCAATATTATGGACACAACAAGGAAGTGACAATAAAACCACAACAGGAAAACAGTGGGGCTTTTTCTTGGCTTTGAGAGAATACAATGGGTCTAATGTTGTTGCTTTGTCATTTGTTTCCTATGTTATCAGCATTGAAAGCTGGGCAGGACTTAGCTGAATCACTGCTAAGAAGTCAGTCCAAAATATGAGTGAGTCAAACCATGTATAGGATACAGAGGGATGTGTGTGTTTAGTGTCAGTAGGGTTTCTCATGCAATTCTTGAAGGCATAATGGATGACTTATTTTTGCCAGTAAGTAGCCGCAGTCATGGTGTGAATCATGTAGAGGAGTGATATGTTCAAGCTACAACAGGGTAGCTTTAGACTTGACATTAGGAAAAATTTTTTCATAGAAAGGGTGGTCAGGCACTGGAATGGGCTTCTCAGGGAGGTGGTTGAGTTGCCATCCCTGGATGTGTTTAAAGACTGTTCGGATGAGGTGTTGAGGGATGTGGTTTAGGGGTGAACCTATAAGGTAGGGTAGATGATTGGACTCGGTGATCCCAGGGGTCTTTTCCAACCAGAGTGGTTTTGTGATTCTGTGATTGAAGCCATCATATCACAGAGCAGCAGAATTTTCCACTGAAAAGAGCAGAGCTTCAGAACCATGCTAAAATAGATGGTACCTTGCTGAGATATCTATTATTGCACATGCACACAAAGAGATCGAGCTGACACAGGGAAGACGTTGTCCCGTCTCGATCATTACGAGAAGGAAGTGACTCAGGTTGATGGATTCACTTGGGGTTTAATTAAGATGACTTACACCATAGGTCGACATAAAAGTCAAACTTTACTAAAATTATCAAATTCCAAACTCAGAAGACACAGAAATCACTGAAGTTACTAGGTGCCCAACTCAGAGAGCAGAGGAGAGAAAAAGAAAAGGGAGAGAAGATAGTTAAGCTGTTGGATCACCACTCAGGACTGCAGGCTCTGGCTTGGCCTCAACCTCACTCCTCAGCTCTACAGATCTTTGGAGAAAGTCCTCTTTTTCTCTGGCTGTCTTCTCAGTTTTAGCATAATGGATGACAGGGAGCGTGGTGGTGGTGATGGCTGATCAGTCCCTCTTGGCTTCCTCAGCTTTGCAGATTTTCAGTGTCTCCAGCAGTCTTTGTATCAGCCTCATCCTGGTTGCGGGCTGGGGAGAGCTGATGGTCACCCTGCACTGTTTGAATCCCACCTCTTGGCCCTGCTGCCAGGGGTGTTTTTCTTCACACGCTGCCCCCCACCAACAGGGGGGGGGACTTTGTTCTCAGGTTGTTAGACAAAGCAATGGCCAGCCAGTCCTTGAGAGAGATGGCAGCTCACCATGTGCTCAGCGTAGTGCTGCAGGTAGACTGGCTGAGCTCTGGGGCTTCCCTCTGCACGGTGCTGATCTCTCACGCCAGGCGCAGCCCTCTCCCCTTACCCTGCTCACAAGTTACCTTCTATTCTCTTACAGTAGTTTGAACCATCTCACTTGTTGTTAATCAAAGTCTGATAGGAATATTGAGGGAAACAAGAGAAGAGAGATCAAAAAGTGACAAATACTACTTGTAAATATTACATATTGTGTCCAGTTCTGGGCTCCCCAGTTCAAGAGGGATGTGGAGCTGCTGGAGGGAGTCCAGCGTAGGGCAACGAGGATGATGAAAGAGGTGGAGCACCTCCCTTATGAGGAGAGGCTGAGGGAGCTGGGTCTGTTGAGCTTGGAGGAGACTGAGGGGTGACCTCATTAATGTCTATAAATACTTGAGGGGTGGGTGTCAGGAGGATGGAGCCAGGCTCTTCTCAGTGTCATCTAGTGATAGGACGAGGGGCAATGGGTGTGAGCTGGAACATAGGAGGTTTAATATAAATATCAGAAGGAACTTCTTCGCAGTGAGGGTGACAGAGCACTGGAACAGGCTGCCCAGGGGAGTTGTGGAGTCTCCTTCTTTGGAGACATTTAAATCCCACCTGCATATGTTCCTGTGCAAATTGTTCTAGGTGATCCTGTTGTGTCAGGGAGATTGGAGTAGATGATCTTTCGAGGTCCCTTCCAATCCCTAATGATCCTATGGTTCGATTCTTCACTTCCACATTGAAGATTTAACTGCAGAGAGTATATGAGTATTTTTTCCCCAGTTTTCTTTCCAGCTATCTCTCCTTTCTTAACTCCCCAGAAAGAAGAGTAGGAAAAATCTGCGGCCAGGGTTTTGCCCAGCCGTCTTTCACCGTTTCTAGTCCGCCGCTTAGTCAAATGGAAAGAGTGTCAAGCTGTGCAACTAGTAAAACATTAACCAAGAACAAAGTTCTTACTCTGGCAAAATGATTTTGCTTTCAATAAAACTCAGAGGGGATGAGAGGATGGCGAGGGACATGGGTACATCCAGCAACAACAATCAACTAACACACTATTAAAACATTCAGTCAGTCCTGCTGTCTAAATGGGAACACTTGCCTTATCATAGGATCATAGGATGTTAGGGGTTGGAAGGGACCCAAGAGATCATCGAGTCCAATCGATCCCCCCGCCGGAGCAGGACAAAACTATCTAACACAGATCACAGAGGAACGCATCCAGGCGGGCCTTGAAAGTCCCCAGAGAAGGAGACTCCACGACCTCCCTGGGGAGTCTGTTCCAGTGCTCCGTGACCCTCACAGTAAAGAAGTTCCCCCTTGTGTTGAGGCGGAACCTCTTCTGCTGCAACTTACAGCCATTGCTCCTTGTCCTATCACAGGGAGGAAGTGAAAAGAGCCTGTCCCCCCCCTCCTGGCCAGCCTTCAGGTACTTATAAACATTGATCAAATCTCCCCTAAGTCTTCTCTTCTCCAGACTAAAAAGTCCCAAGTCCCTCAGCCTCTCCTCATAAGCCATGCCCTCCTGTCCTGGCCTTGTCTCCCCCTTGCTGTGTAGGAATGTTGTGGAAATGAGAGTTCGATGGGACACAAAGGTAGAAGTATAGTGTCGTAGGCGGCTCCTTCCTCATTCTCAGCACAGGGAAGACTGGGGTAGTGGTGTCTCTGAAAACAGCATTTGGTGTAAGAGAAGCTTTGGGCATGGAAGGGATGACTTGCAGGAGCCCATTGCCCTTTCACAGCTGTGGCAGATGCCTGTGTGCTTTACCAGGTGAACAGCACTGTAACACAGAGTATCATCCCCTGCATTTCTATTGCATCAGTGTTTCCTGGTGATTTTGTCAGTCCCAGCTTCTTTGCTGTGGATTTGTAATTAGAGGCCACAGCTTAAGAAATAATTGCACAAAAGATGTAAATTTGTTGTTAAGACCTGAAAACAAAGAATATCAAACAGACAGAACTGCTAAGGAATGAGGGAATTAAATTAGCCTACCTATGCCCCACTGTGATGAATCTGGTCCAGCTTTCTAGAAATGCTGGTTCAGCAAAAGCAGGTGGTAAGGAATCTAACTGGAACAGCAGGAGGAACTAGATTTCAAAGTTCACTCTTGTCACAAACCCTTTCCTTCAACTTAGTAGGTTTGAAATAGCATGTGTATGCATTAAAGAATTCTCATTCCTCCTGCTCTTTTTGCAGTACACGAAACACTGACTTCCCTTAAAGAATAATGATCTTTGTGTAAAAATGCTGTATTAACATAAAATCAGAAGCAGTGTCTTTCCACAAAAAAAAAAGCTTAGATTAGTTTTGGTTAATAAAGGATTTCGTAACCATTTTCCCTACTTTTGCTTTCTTGCTCGTGAGATGCAGAAAAGATTACATGTTTTTAGGGTACATTCAGTACCCTAATAATTCACACTTAAATATTTATTAATGGAAATAAATTACTGAAGTGGCCCAGATTTCCTTTCTGCATTGTTACAAGAAATAGCTGCACACAGAAACCTGTATTTCTGGCAAGTAAAAATATTTTGTCGTTCACAGCTGCCAGACCTATAGGCTAAATTAGGGACATGTATTTCCTAAACTAAAGGTAAAATTTCAGCATTAAATCCAACCATTAGAGTGTGTATGTGAATAGTGCAACTGAGTGTCCAAGGACATCAACTCCTTAGAAATATTACAAGCTTTTCCCCCTTGTGCCAGTTTATGTCTGGGATATCTCTATCAAAGTTGGTGGAGTCAGAACTGTGTAAAACTGACAAGACAGTAGGATGTGATCCTGACTGCCTGTGTAACACCTTCATCAATTCAAAGACTGAACTTGGGCCACTGAAAATTGCTTTCTGGGAAAGACATAGCTGCCAAGGAGCTATACTTGAAAAATATCTGGGAGCTTAGTGTTTGTCTACATGTGTGTCCACTCAGATCCTCTGCAATATGCCACCTCTACAGAAGTCTCAGAGTGTATCTCAGACACAGAAAGGCGAAGCTACCTAGAGATACAAAATCTGGGCTTTCTTTGAGGAAGGGTGGGTGTCAGGAGGATGGAGCCAGGCTCTTCTCAGTGTCATCTAGGGATAGGACATGGGGCAATGGCTATAAGCTGGAACATAGGAGGTTCCACATCAATCTGAGAAGGAACTTCTTCACAGTGAGGGTGACGGAGCACTGGAAAGGGCTGCCCAGGGTGGTTATGGAGTCTCCTTCAATGGAGACATTTGAGACCCACCTGGATGTGTTCCTGTGTGACTTGGTCTAGGTGATCCTGCTGTGTCAGGGGGATTGGACTAGATGATCTTTCAGGTCCCTTCCAATCNGTGACTTGGTCTAGGTGATCCTGCTGTGTCAGGGGGATTGGACTAGATGATCTTTCAGGTCCCTTCCAATCCCTAATGATTCTGTGATTTTATGGTTCTATGATTCTATGATTCTATGGTTCTATGATTCTATGATCAAGGGGGTACACTTCTTCTCCCAAGAGCTCTGAGCTCAGATCATGAACCCTGGAGGCTCAGGCCAACTCCCACTGCCAGGCTCCCATCTGGGAAGGACTTAGCACAGAACTGGCAGCATGGCAGTGATGGCTGCTTTTGAACAGCCACTAGCTGAGGATGCCAGCAGTAAATTACTGGTTTGGGCTTCTGTATGGAGTTCCTAAGTCTGCCTATACATGACACAAGCAACATACTTTTATAAGTTAGTGTTGGAAACCGCTCTGAGGTCACCTAAAACTCCACCACACAGCGTTGTAGATGCTCAGGTCCTTCCTTATATTCACTTTTAACACATCTGCCTCCAAAATCTCAGTCCTGGACACTCCATTTCATAAAGACTATATGTCTGCCTAAATGCACCCCCCCACACACACACATGTATGTTATACATTACATTTCAAGCCATGCAGCTTACTCTCATTGACTTTTACTAGAAACATGCTTTAAAAATAAGTGGGAAGATTAATACTGGCTTAAACAAACAAAGCAAAACCAGGCCTGTTTGAGAAATCAGGTTGTTGAAGATGATATTAAATGAGCCACTGTGCAGCACCTTAGCAGTTTGACAGTATTTTGTTTTTACTGGTGGGTCGAATGAGCCAGCTGACTGTAAGCAGGATTTAAGACAAAGGGTAGACAGTGTATGGGTAAGCAAAAATGTATACTGCATGCAGTTCTGTCTCCACTTGTTATTTTCCCTTAACCTGATGCCAGAGTCATTCGGTAAAAGTGACTCAGCTTTTGCTGAGTTGGCTCTGCCATTCACAGACTTGCCCTTAAGAAATTATATTTCCTGCTCCCAGAGGTGAACTTGTGACATATCATCAATTTTAACGCTTGAAATTTGGGCAAGAAGAGTAATAGGACATGTTCTAAAGTCTTTCATAAGTATCATAAAAGCATATCTTTTTATTTTCCTCAAGAAAAAGACAACACAAGGTGAAGATGGTCAGTAAAATGTCTCCAAAACATGTGAAGAATCTTCAACATCCACTGATTTTTCTTCCATTCAGTGAGTTTTACTTATTCTCTGTTCCCACCCCAAGATGCAACAGCTACAACAGGAGACTAAACTTTAACATTATCTCAGTTATGTCTTCACTTTGCCTAAATCAGCACATCTCTAAACATGACAATTCAACTACCTGCTGAGGATCTAATTCTCATGAAAAAACCCAGTACCCAACTGCACTTGATTAATTTTATAGGTTAATTTGCTTTACAGACTTAATTCACACAGTATTTGTCAGGCTGCTGGCCCTGCTCTAGTTCATAGCATTTCCTGCTGATTGTGTGATACTGGACTGTCGCTTTCAGACCAGGGTTCTCAGCTAATGTGAACCAGGGTAGCTCTGTAGATTGCATCAATTTATACTACATTCAACTCTCAGTCTGTGATTCTTTTAGCTATTGTTAAGGTGAAATAGCCTGAAGAAGGAAAAATTATGAAATCTAAAGAGGTTTGGAACATTTTTCAGGAGTCCTTCTTCTAGTGAAAGCAGAGCTGTGTGTATAATTTATGGGCAGGACAAGACACCTAAAACTGGGGTTCCAAGATGCCAGTGCTTTATGTGAAGTATTAAACAGGGAATGACAAATAAATGTTCAGACTTCTGCTCTGCCATCAAAGTGTGTTAAGCAAATACAGGGTTAGATGAAAACACCTCCCATTTCAGATTTGCAGCTACAAATGACACATGCAATTAGTTTCATCTGTCACATTCATCTTTCCTTGCAAGCAGCAGAAGTTATGTTATTTTGATGTGTTTGAGATCCATGTATCTCTGAAACCCACTTTGGGGCAAGAAATTGCACCAGCATTTTCCACAGTTAGGAAGGCATTTGTTCTCTTTGGAGTGTTGTGAAATCATGCTGAAATTCACTGTCCAGCGTCCATTCTCTAAGCCTGACTGACTGCATGACTTGGTCCAGGTGATCCTGCTGTGGCAGGGGGATTGGACTAGATGATCTTTCGAGGTCCCTTCCAATCCCTAATGATTCTATGATTCTATGATTCTAATTTAAATATAAACTTGCATTTCATCTTGCTAGGTTCCAGTTATTTTCTCAAAGCTTGTTTAACTCCAAAATATATCTTGATTGTGTGGTCTATGAAATCAGAAAAAGAGAAGATTTGAATTTAAGTCTCTCCCATCTTAAGAGAATCCTCTAACCCCCAGGCCTTTGAAAACAGAGGAAGATACTCATGAGGTATTTTAGTTTTGTTTAGACTGTAAACTTATATTAACATATTAACTAGGGCATGAACTCAGGTACGATCCAATAGCTTGGTTTCTGCAGGATGTTAGACTGAACTTCTATGTGACAGGTACAAATCAATGACATTTCACAGAGAAGTAGTCTAATCCATCTAGAGACAATGGTAATCTTTGCAATAGTTCCAGTGAGCTTTGTACATGCCTATGTGCATGCCTGTTACTCTGGGATGGTGTATATTGCTGGTTTCCTCACTGTGACAATAAGAATACAAAATCTACTGATAGCAGTAAATTGTCCGTAGGTTCTGCCTATTCATTCATCCATCATGCTTTTGTTTGGCTTCATTTTATTTTTGTGGGGGTTGATTGCTTTTTACTCTTGAATGCTTTTCTAAATCAGTTTTCATCTCTAGGAATGGCCTGAAGCTGTGCCAGGGGAGGTTTAGGTTGAATGTTAGGAAACACTTCTTCATGGAAAGGGTGATCAGATGTTGGAATGGACTGCCCAGGGAGGTGGTGGAGTCCCCATCCCTGGAGGTGTTTAAGAAAAGATTGGATGTGGCACTTAGTGCCATGGTCTAGGTAATTGTGATGATGTTAGGTTATAGGCTGGACTTGGTGATCTTAGAGGTCTTCTCCAGCCTCAATAATTCTGTGATTCTGTGAATCCTCTCCTTCCTTTTGGAACTTGAAGGAAACAGAAGAGGTATTTCTAGTGTCATGCTAGTTGCATGCTCACAAGGAAAAAATGCTCATGATCCCTCCTCTTCCTCCTGCTGCCTGAAAGGCATTCTGATAAACCAGTTCAGGGTTGTTTTGGGTTTTTTTATTTGCTTCATAGTACTCTTAAAATCCAGCACGCTATCTGTGTTGGCACTGGTATTTTACAAGAATCTTTTTTCACACCTCTAGATTCGTAGCTCTCCATCAAAGATTTCAGACCAAAGAGTAGTTAATAAAGCTGGATGACCTCTTGCTCTAGGATGTTTTAAGTCTTTTTCAGACTAAAATTAGATTTCCTCCTTTAGGAAGAGAAACAGGCCAATGCGTGACCAGGTCTCTGTCAATCATCTGTAAGTAAAGCAGAGAGCTGATTTCTCCTACAGCAGCAGAATTAAACGCTCCAAAATAATAACAAGGTGGCTTTACATATTTAAAAGCTCCTTGTTAATAGTCTTTAGTATGATTGTTCCCACATGATATTCAATGATCATTTTGGCTCATGGATATATACTTTGACTTAGTTCCATATGATACTCTAATTTCAAATAAATAATGCTTTAAATCAGTTAACTACTAATTAACTGGCAGGTCTCAAATAGTAGTCATCTGTGGGGAATCATAGCTGAATCCTTTAGCCTTGTTTTAAATGTGTCTGCATTATGTCCAGTGCTGTGTAGCAATTCAGTTGATAATTTGGGAGTACATATAATGCTGCTGCTAAAAAAATATATGAATGGGACAACATTGGAAAGAATAGTAAATAGTGAGAACAAATTTGTGAAAGAAGTTCCCTTTCACAGATGTGCATTTTAATCACCAAAAAGAAGCATCTTATTTCTGTGACTAAAGGTGGCAGACCATAAATTTTAATCAAGGGACTATAACGTGGAAATCAGTGTCTTAGTAAAAGATATAAGTATATACTTTGCAAACAACACAGCATAAGCTGTAGGATAATGTGTTAAAAAGGAAGTAAAATAAAAAGAAGAGGCATATATGACCCTGGCTGACAAGGACAGGCACAGAGTGATCGTTGTACTATAGTGATGTGTAGCAAAATATTTCCTTGACGTGTATTAAAATTCATCTGGCACAATTCTGGCAGCCATATGTTAAAATAGCAACTGAAAAATTAGAAAGGATGCAGAGATAGGTGACTTATCCTAAGAGGCACAGAGAAGATAATCTGTTTAATTGAATAAAATGCATATTGAAAGGAAACTTGATTACGGCACCTAAAAGCCTCTCATAATTTCTCTCACACCTTGCAGTGAACAAGATGGAAGTAGCCACTCCTGTATCACAGAATATGCCTCTAAGTCAGGGGTCCTCAAACCCCGGCCCGTGGGCCGCATATGGCCCCCCAGGGTCTCCAAAGCAGCTCGCCATTATTAACCCCCCCCCCAGGGGTTGGGGGACGGAAACCGAGCATCCACAGATGACTTCCTGTAACTGCGCAGCCAGGCTGAGGCGGGCGGCTCCCCCATCTCTCCCTCCCTCCCTCCAGCTCCCAGGCAGGACAAGCCAGGCAGCACAAACTATAGCCCGGCCCCCGACACTGTCTGAGGGACAATGAACCGGCCCCCTGTTTAAAAAGTTTGAGGACCCCTGCTCTAAGTCACATCATCACAGGCCATGGGCAAATGCTGAAAAGTTGACGGCCTTTTGGTTTATAAGTGGGAGAAATTAAAGAGACCAGTAGCTAGAACAGGGCATGAGGCAAATTCAAATAAGACAGAACATTTTAAGAAAGAGGATGACTACCTGTTGAAATAATTTGCCAAAGACAGAAGAGGAGACTTTGATATCTGTGAGTAGAGAATGGATATTTTTCTGAAAGACAGGATTTGGAAAGTTAAAATTTTAATGCTAATACTGGAATGAATGGTTGAAATTTAAGGGCAAACATTGGCCAACATTGGACTTCTATGTTGGAATGGAGTCCAGTTCAAAGAAACTCATTGACTTTGGAATGCGAATGCATATAAAGGAAGAGAAAACCACAACGTGAAAGGTTAAACACTGGAAAATGCTGCCAAAAAGTCAGGAAAGCTCCACCAGTAAAGACTTTCAAAACTCAGCTGGAAAATGTCCCCAGCAACTTGATCTAATTTTGAAGTTTGCACCTCCTTCAGTAGGAAGTTGAACTAGATTGCTTCCAGACATCCGTAAAATGATGTTTCTACAGTTGTGCAGCATTCCTAATGCGCAAGATGCTGATGACATTGCACCTATAAAGAGTTCTAGAATCTTCAGATGGACTCTGTCTTCTAGTGATGTACTGTTCTTATCTATCTGAAAGATGGTTAAGGGGTACAACTTCTTCCTGGTTGTGATCAAAGTTGCATGTCATGAAGACTTTTGATAGTTGTGTTAAAAAGATCATCTGTAATTTGGTTTATTGCATTGTATGATGTCCATTGTGCTCAGAACTATTGGAGAGAACCCACATTAAATGTCTAATGTTGCTTTGCTCAGGTTCGTTGTATAAATGTAGGCTCTGCTCATGCTCTGCAGTGTGCGCATATTCAGGCACTGGTTTGAGAATTTGGCATTGTGAGTAGTGTGGAATAAAGATATGTTTAATTAGGGTAAGGTGGCTTGTTAGACTTCATTCCAAACCCTTTGTAAATTTTAAAACTCTGAATTGACTGTAATGCTATGGACACAGCAGAGTTCGCACACTGGAGAGGAGCCTCATCAGCCACTCCTTTAGGCTGATGCTCTTGAGGGTGCCTTGCCAGAGAGCCCTGGCAGTGCTTCTTTTGATTAACAGCTTCTGATCAGAAAACTCATGTATTCCACCTCAAAGTTCAGTTGCTGAGCCATTGGCTACACTTCCACCCTCGTGTCTCAACGGAGGAAATATTAGGATTCATTTTTTTCTTCACGGAGAAGTATAGGGAAATCATTGCCTTACTTCTAGTCTTAAATTAGAGAGCAAAACAAAAAAGGACCCAAGGGGAGTTGAATAGTTTATGACACCGACAAGAAATGGCGATCTTTTCCGTCCACAGGCAGAGCAGCTAATTGGGCAGGGAGGTGCTGTAATTTAGCACCTGCGCCTTTAGATTAAATCCAATTTAAAGCAATGTAACTGTATTGATCTTGGTGCTGATTTACCCTATTTGACAATATTGCCATTCGTTTTTAACTTCACTAAACTTCCCATCTGCTCCAGTACCGCTGATGCAAAGAAAATTAGAATACTCTAGATCAATCTAGTGTCCCAAAGTAATAATGAAACATTTATAACTGCAGTAAGAAAGGTGCAGAGAAGCTCTTTTATTCTATTGTGCTCTTAAGAGTTAAGTGAAGTTACTGAACCATGTTTTAAATTTTATCAGTTGTGACATATTTTATGCTACTAGCATAGTGTATTCAACAAGTGCATTAGGAGAGTGCTTAGCACTTGCAATTACACTCATATTTCATTTTAAGGTAATTTCATGCTATTCTTTCAAAAGGCACCAAATCTGAAGCTGCAGCCTTGAAACAATAGGATGTGATATTAAAACAATTGGATCTAGTTCGTGTGCCTCTCTAATGGAATATAACTAAAATTCAACTTCCCTTCAAAAACCACTGTAGTCGGAGATACTATTGATTTAAGTCACTACTACTTTATCAAAATGCCATTCTCCTTTGTTTTTGCCTTTCTTTGCTCCTCCCTCAAGTTTAGAATCAGCTTTACAGTCTCAGTGTCTGTAAAAAATTATTAATGCTCTGCTACATGGATTTTAAAGTAGCTTTAAATTAAAGTCACTTTTAAAGTGACTTTTTTTTTGCACCTGTGAGGAACTTTCTGACACAGCAGTGACAGTGTGGACATGGAGTGATTTTTTTTGTTTTTTATGAAAAGACCATTTCCTCTGTGAATATATGCTTTCAGTGTTTAGCTGAGCTTTGTGCATGCAAGGCTTGAGAAATGACTAGACAGTGCAGATTTACCTCCATCATATTCACTAGGAATGCCACAAAATCAGGACTTCAGCAAGACTGCAGAAAGCCTTGGTCTTAATAGGGTGGAAGATTTGAGTACAGAGGGATTTGAGCCAATTAATGCAGGGACTAGTCATGAAGAGCCATGGGAATTGTACCATGGAGGAACTGCTGGGCCAGATTCTCAATAACAAAGGGAGAAGTCCTGATCTCACCAAAGGGAGGGACTGTTTTTTATGCAAGCCTCAGGCCAATAATGCAGAAGGTGCGTAGTAGTCACCATCTTCATCCAAGGCTGCTTTCAAGCCTTGCTGCCTTGCTTCAGGGTGCACGCAGGCAGCTTGTGCACAGCAGAGCTGCAATGTGGTTGCAAAGCACAATTCCCTGGCACTGCAAAATATACACAAAGAAGTGTAAGCTTCTTGCCACTTCAGCATTTCAGACCATATGCAAGGAGGCATTACAACTAGGCTACATGTTCTTTGCCATTTGAGGGATGCAGTGGATTTAATAATCTGACCAGTTTTGTGAGAAAAATCTGAGCAATGTGGTTCTGGTAGCGTAGGATGAGCCTCCCTCCAGCTCGGGAGAGGCGAGCATGAGCTGGGAAGCCTGCCATCAAACACTGCCTCCACATTCAGGCTGTGTCTGTTTGTTGTGCCGTGTGAAAGATCTCCAAGTTAGCTTTTTGCACACTGTCGTACTACCATGAAGCATTTAGTAGCTCAGGCTAACTCTTGTGGAGAAAAGTTTGTGCTGCTACTGGTTCGGTGCTAGCTGTGAGGGTTTGTACGCCGGCTCTACTGGACGGAGCAGAGTGATCTTGGCTGGAAGTGGTCATCATAAAAACGCCACCAGATGTGACAGCACACACAGCACTGAGAAGGGGCATGACTAGAGACAAACCTAGATTGCATTTAACGTGGGCAATTTTAAAAACTAGGAATACGAGCCGGTCCAGTACTTGCTGTATCTGTAAAAAGTGTACAGCTCTGACTCTGAGTCTTGCAGTTTGACCAGCTCTTGATGGTCTGTCTTACAAAAACACTTTGCTTTAATTAAGCTGAATTCTGTAAACCTCAGAGGACTGATGCAAATTCGGTACAGCTCAGGAGGTTCCCCTAAGCTGAGATAGCAGCCCTCAGGTTGTACTGGGTTCTGACAAGATTTGTGTCACATGCAACGTACTGCCGTTCATGGGACATTCTGCAGGTCTGACTGGTAGGTTCCTCTGAATTTTTTGGGGTGTTTTTTGTTTTGTTTCTTTTTTTAAATCAAGGTTCTCAGTAGGTTCACTCTATGACTCAATTCACATTCTCATACAATGCAATAAAAAGTGGTTTTAACCACTGTGGTTATCCTAGGATGGGAAAATTCACAGGTGAGTATGTCATGTTGTTTGGCATGAACAGCAACCAGACAGCTCCTTTGTTTAAGGTAATTAATCCTGCCTGCAAGCCCTGGTATTTTCCACAGTCTGCACCTTCAAGTGGGAGCCTAGTTTTGGAAATTGGTGTTAGTTCCCCAGTTGCATTCTTGGCTCAGGCTGGGCGTGTAGCATCATACAAGGTCACTTGAGGGAAGGAAATACCTCATGTTACCCAACATCATCAGTTCAGGCATGACCTGATTTTGCAATCTTACTCATATTAAGCAATTCCTTCGCATGTCATAGGATTACTTGCAATAGCTCAGACTACTTGCTTTGAAGGATGCTGACCTTGAATCTAAATTATCTGTTCCCTAATATCCTTCACTGCAGAAGAGGAAACAATCTTTCACACAGAATTAGAAGAGGAAGATGATCTTGGAACAGAACATGCAAATAACCTCTAACCACTTGTTCAATCAAGTAAGAGGTCAGCTCCTAAGCAAAATTTACATTCACAGTGTATCATTACCATTATATAATATCTAGCAAAAATATTTACTACAGTGGAAGTGTAGAACACGGGGTTAATAACCATGGCAAATGTTCTCTGCTGAATGCCAAACCAGCCCAAAATAAAGCACTGCCTGTGCATTAGACAACAGCATGTAATGGTAGTAACCAAGAGGTCATACGACATTAGTGCTTCAAGTTCTTACACTGAGTATGCATTTTTGGCCTTGAATTCCTCTTTACAGTATAAATTACCAGCTTAAAGAGTGCTTTTAAAAGCAATCCTTTGAACAGGAGTGGGAAGAGCATTTAAGTAGCTCCGAGGTCCCCGTAGACACAGTGCTGGTAGAAGCTGTCAGGAGAATGTACTAATAGCCCCCAGAAATGCACTATGACTGCCATTCTCCTTGCTTCAGTTTTAAGTTTCCTCCTCTCAGGCACAAATGCATAGGTCAAGTCCACCTTGGTCAGAGAGATCAAATATGTTCTCTGCAGTATTAACTTCGAGCAGGTTTTCATTTTTCAGTCTTCTCTCTGAGGTTGAAATGAAACCTTGCTCTTTATTTTCTGAATTCTTTCAATCGAAATCTTTTTACTCTGAGTTCTTGGAGAGGGTTATTGTATGTTACTGCTACTCTCTGGGTCAAATTCTCTCTTGCTGTGGTGATTTAAATGGAGCTTTGCCAGCTTGTAGCAATAGAAGTCACATTCCCATGAGTTTTACATCATGAAGTTTTATTGCTGATGCTGATTCCTAGGGTTACCACATACCTGAATAACTCTGGGCAGAAAATCAAGAACTTCATATGGTGTTAGACCTGTTGGCTGCACATGAAACTTCACCGATTTCAGTTATCCTCAGGTTTATATTGTTTATAAAGTGAGCTCTGCCAGCAGAGCATCGCGTATCACAAACACAAAGGAGAAAGGCTCACCCTTCGTATAGTCTTGCAGGGAAAAAAGGGTAGGATTTCTATAAAATATCTGATTGATTTAGCAACAAGGCCCCATGCAGCAGATCAGATCTCTCTAATTCTCTTTCTTATGTTCTCCTCCACATATTAGTGTAGGTCAGGTGTTATTCCTGCATTGACTGAACTAATATATTTGATGCCAATAGTAAAGCTTTTAGCAACCAAAACTGCACAAATGGAAAACAATTTTATCAGACTTACTGAAAACATTTTGACTTGGTGACAGATATAGTTGTATTTGTGTCTGGGACTATAAATGATATTAATTGGACTAAATTATTCAATTCAATCTTCTATTAAAGCACAAGAAAAAGCATGTTGTTTCAGTTAATGAAGTAACAAAAGCAGTTAACCTTGTAATGGATTAGAATTGTTTTGGAAAGGTTTGTGAAGTAGATAATAAGGATATTGTAGCAGCAAGTGTTCTTGAAAGACATCTGTGAAGCATTTGACAAGTTAATATTTGACAGCATTGCCTGTGGTGACCCTGTAGAGTACGCACGATGCAATTGTTCAGTTACCCAATAAGATACGTAAAGTGATGTGTAAGGTGAGCATGCAGACAAGGGTTATGGCTTCCAAATGTAGGTGTGAGCAAGACACTTTGTGGAGAAGGAAACCTGCACTTTTGAGGATGTGGAGAAGAATCTGTAGAACTGAAAAGAAAACTCTGATAACTCTCCTTTGTTTGCTCCTACTAAGTCAGAGCAACTTTGTGGTAACAAGTTGCTTCTTAGATTACTTTTGCCTATGCTTACAATTAGAATGAAAAATTTAAATCTAATTTAAAAGAAAAGAAAACACTATTTTCCACACTAGCTTTAATGCAGCTGTTTTAAAAAATAAATCTAATAGAAGCCCTATTATTTCTATGACCTCTCTTCATTTTATGTTACGCTAAGCAGTCAATATCTGTTGAGCAGGGATGGACTGGATAATCTTCAGAGATCCCTTACCACTCCTACTATTCTGTGATCCTGCCATTATCTAATTGAGCTAATTTTATATCAGGCCACAGACACAACTTCTTAAAACCCTTAAATCCTTCAGTCCATCACACATATCCCAATTCCAAGGAATTTTGATCGCCACTTCTTACAAGGCAGATAGTCTGATTTTTGCTTTGCTATCCCAACCACTTGATATATCCTGTCAGCAGAACACCTATATGGAGAAGGGTCTGTAACACTCAGCTCTGTTTAACCTTTCCTTATGAATAAATTTTCTCTGACTACTGGCAGTCTACGCTCAAATTGGGCAGCATCAGTCACTCAGCAGAAAGCTCATCTTGCTAACCCTGCAATACAGGAAAATCTGTCATCCATCAAGCTTTTATCCTGCTCTCTGAGCAGACCTCTACAACCTCCTTGCATCTTCCAGGCAACTTTTCAGCAGACCACATAGGATTCCTTTTTCCGCTCTTTTTGGGTTCTCAGTGCTACAGCATCCATATGAGCAGTGGAAGCTCACAATCTGAAGAACTGCCCTCCAGATGCTTGTTTGCATTCAATGTGTGTCTACTGGAACTTTGCTCCCAACTGTGGCTCCCCCACAGGAATGACATTAAAGCTCAGAAGAGGTCACATGTGAGGTAAAAGAGGCTTTAGGGCAGATTTGTCCTTTATTTTCCCAATGTCTTTTATTTCTGTTTGTTTTCATTATGGGCTTGTGTTTCCCTTCTGGGCTCTAAAGCTAAAGAATAAAGACTCAGGCTGAACCCTTATATGAAGTGATGCTGAGACACAGGTAACTTCTGCATGGGTAGCCCTCACATCACGGGGAAGTCATCTGTCTTCCTACTTACATACTGCACAGTTTCTGGGAATTCCAGCCAAGAAGCAGGATGATGTATTCCTACACACTGCGTAGTGTGGAGGAAGTGGAGAGGAAATCAGTCACTTCCCCTGGCAGGATCTAAGCAATCCCTAAGCATTTTCATTAGTGATTCTCTTGAAAGGCATTGTAATACTGTAAGGTGTTGCATCAGATGTGCAGCTGTTACTGACTGTTTCTGGAATTTTCAGAAAAAATCTCAAAATGGCTATTTTCTCCTGGTTTTGAAGCTTTAGAGGGCTGACATGCAACAGCAAAGCCAAGTGCTGTTTTACTTCTTGATCTGCTTCCTTGCTCCGTTTGGGCTTTTTCTCTTTGCTTGTGTTGTGTGGATGCCGGATGCCGGCGTTCGGAGAGATTGTATTGTTTGCTCTGAGGTCACGGATGGAATGATTCATAGAAACTCAGCTATTCCGATGGAAAATTAAGAGCTAGGGTGTCATTGCTCTTCTTTGCCTTTGTTCACCTACTGCAGTGATTTGCTTCAAGGAAGCAAAGCAGAGACATTTTTGACTGAAGTATTTCGATGACTTTCCTGAGATTAAGAGCATGTTGACCACATTTATCTCCCTTTCCTCAGTCTTTTACAATGCATTTCTCAAAGTGCTCGCAGAAGAATCTGAAGATTTTTTTTTTTGGTATTTGAAGATTTTTTTTTATAAAAGAGATCTGAACTAGAAAACCTGGTCATGAAGATGGTGGTTGTAGAGATGTGAGCCTTTTCTTTTTGGTGTTACGTGAGGCCAATACATTCTTTCACAATGAGTAAAGTTCTGTAGGAAATTCTGAGCCATGTAACTGGCAAATTATTCTTGTGCAGAATGAATATCTACAGGGTGCAGAGTGCTATTGTTAACGAAATATGCAAGCAATATGAATTTTTTATAAGGCTTATACCAGCACACACATCACTTTCTGGGAGAGAAACTGAGGCACAGAGAGACAAGCGCACTCAACTTTCTCAAAGTCACTCAGCAAATCTCTCTGAGTGGAGGAGTGAACCCGGATTTCTCAAGTCCTAATTCCAGATCTCCCTTAGCCCAAGTGTAAATAAGCTTAAAGTGAACTATGCTGAGGAGATTTCTCCTTGGTCTTTTCCTGCAGAACTGCTTACACCCCGTGGCTACTCCAGTGATAAGGTTCAGCTGGCCTGACATATGACTTCCCTGCTTGTTTTCTTTGTTATCATATTCCTCTCACAAGTTACTATTCGTTGTGGGAGGGACTGGGAACGCAGCAAAGGAGTTGTGTTTCAGCTGTGGCAATGCAAGGAGCAGATGGCTTCCAGATTTTTTGCTTATGAGGTCAAACTCCTATCCCTTAAGTAGCAAACATTAGAAATTTGAACATGAGAGTCTGAAGTACTCACTGCAGACTTTCTTCTCTCCGGTTATTGGAGATAAATGAGTTTCTGTAGGGGGTATTTCCTCTTTTGTGGACCAACTTTTACCCTCTGTAAAAGAAACTGAGAGTTATGCTGGACACAAGCATGTGAGGTTATTCAAGTCACAGTAGGTCAATCCATTTCTGCTTTCTTCGTTCCCTCACGAACATTTCACCACTGCCCAAAGTATTGGTTTGTTTCTTTTGAGCTGGAAAGCAAGCAAAGGGGGAAAAGGGAGAGAGTCATTTCAATGACAGACCTGCAGCATTGCTTAGCACTGGCAAAGCTGGTGACAGGAGTCTGCAACTTGGCTTTTCAGCCTTTGCACAGTTCCTGCTTTCTTTCTGAAGATCTTTGCTTCTCCGCACATCCTGCTGCTTTATTCATAAGGGCAGCGTGGCTGGGGATGCCAGCTCAGAAACACCATGCACAAAAATCTGCTGCCTCTTTGTGTCTGCTGCCTGCATGTGACATCTCACTCACTGCCCTTGTGGCTCGCTGCTGTTTTCTCTTGCAGTCATGCTAACTGAATTTACGTGCTACAGTGCTTCTAGGACCACTGCTGCCCTTCGCTTGCCCCAGTGGCACTACTTAGAGGAGGAGGAAATCGAAATGTTACAGCTGTCAGAGCTGCCCTTGCTGCCTGATCTTTGGAAAGGAAACTGCATTAAGAATTAATTATTCTTATTTCTTCTCCTTATTTCATCCTGCTTCCTCTCTCCCTCTGACTTTTCTAAATGTTAGGGAACTCCGATTTCAGCCTGTCCCTCACCTCCACCTGTCCCTAGCCGGAACAAAGCGTAGAAATATCACAGATGCTTTGTGTGGCAAGAGCTCAGGGAGATGTGGCACCACAGAATCGTCCCTGTCACTACTGTGCTGTCCAGGGAGCACAATGAGTTTGGGGAGACTGAAATGGGAAATTTCCACAACGCCCTGACAGCACGGTGGTAGCACAGACACACCACACACCCTCAGTGCTGCGCTGGTTGAAATTTAAAGAACAGAATTCCTATCATTTATTTCATACTTATTCCTAGAGATCCAGACTATGTCTCATTTGTTAAAGACTTTTATAGACAGATACAACTGGACAAAGAAATATCAGCTCAGAAATATCAGTTTCTAGCTCTTCTACCAGTTTACTGATGGCTCCTAAAGCCACCTATATCCAAGAATTAGGAAGATCTAGTGTTAGACACAGGCACAGCAGCATCTCACCAGCACAGCACATGCAGCACAGACACTGCTCAGAGCACAGCGGCTCCTTAAACACATCCAAAGCTCTTCCTTCTGCCATGTGGGTGGGGAAACTGAACAGGAACCAGGTGCACAGGCCTTAGACTAAACAGGGATGGGCAGTGGGGAGGTTTTGTACCTGTTCACAGATGTGACAGTGCAGCATCAGCCCTCTGATAAGAGTCACGGTAGCGAAAGTAAATGTTAGGAACAATACGGAGCGTGAGCAGCTTGTGAAAGGCACAGAGCTGAAAGGAGCCTGGATTTGACAACCTCTGGGGAGATTCCTTTCAGTTTTAAGACTCAGTGAATGATAAAGTCTTTGCATAAATTTACAGGGAGTTTTTTATGGCAAAGGGAGAAAGGAACATGAAAGTGCAGACTTGTGAAATGTCATCAAGGATAAATTACAGCTGATGTTGTCTGTGGAAGAGAAAAGCTGGTAGCAACCCTGAGAGTGTGTAAGATAGGACAAGTGGGAGGGTGTCTGATCCGTTGAACTCATTTTCATGAATAGTCAGTGATTTCCCCTCCCCTTCTCCTTCCCTTTCTGAGTACTTTACACATAGGACTTGCATGGTAGACATCGAGTGTGATGTAACCACTTGTCACTCACCTCTTGACCATTGTTTCCCTGGTTTCTCTTTTGTAGACTTACTTTCCCCTTCTGCTAGAGAAAAATCAAAGTCTAGGCAAGGGCAAGGTAAATAGTAATGTACTGAGAGGGGTGTTTTTGGTGGCATGAACATAGTCTGAATTAGTCGTGCCCTTTCAGGAGGAAGAATTCCGTCTCCCTGGACAGTTCAATGGAAATGTCTGCTCAATTAATATTGAAAACAGGAAAGTGCAGTGGTTGACTAATAGAGAAAAGAGGAGAGTATGTAAAATACGTGTTATACAAATTAGTACACTGCCACAGGTTTGGCCTTCTTAGCTTAGAAAACGAATGGCACCAGAAAACACACATCAAAAGGCCAAAAGCCATTAACACGATGGGCACGCTGTCCGTGCGCTGATCTCCGTATACATGTGTAGTATCGCCCCTACACCTGGTATCATAGGAAAACCACACCATGAGGAAGAGCATGAGAGAGGCAGAGCTGAGTGCGGAGGACTGAGGAGACTTACACTGAGTTGTAGATGACAGCACAGCCCAAGGCCATTTTGTTTAGTGTGATGCGTCTCTTTGTCAGGGTTACAGGGACAGTGGCAGCTTCTGGGGTGCAACTGTGTACCCTCTGCACTGAGGTGTTTGTAGGTCATGGGTGATGGTTAAATTGTTTTAGCTGTAATGGTCTTAAAGTTACCAGGACTATGGACTCCTCAGGGTTGTAGTACCTGTGCTGTGGATCCTCACTGAGATTTTCTGCAAGTAAGTGCAAAATTGTTTCCCTGATGGGGCATAGTAAGAATCAAAACCAAATATCCCCTGCCTGAATAAGAATAGCTTGGTGAATTGTTATAAAACAGGAATATAAAGATTATAAATCTCATAGTAAAGATCTCAGTGTGGCTGGTGAATTGGAAAAGGGAGGGAGCACATCCTGTAGTTTCTTCTGCTCTGTGAGCTCGGGGGTGTCCTTCTCGCCAGGCAGTAACACTTCAGCAGAGAGTGAATGAAGGTGGGAGCATATTTATTCCCTTAAATCCTGGCATCCCTCCCTGCATCCTTCCCTCAGCTGAGGGAGTAGTCATGGAAACAGACAAGGACAGCCTTGCTCCAACAGCAAAGGTTTGGTCCCTCTGTGGGACAAGGAAAGGCAGAGAAGGGAAAAAAGCTGTCCAGGGTGACAGGATCATCCTCGAACACATCTAGCAAGTGTCATCAAACCTTTAATTTCACAAAAAACTGAAAAGGACAGGAGAATCCTAGGTTTAGTGTCTCCTCTAAAGGAGACCTGAGGCAATTTTGCTGGTTTTGCTTTATGTGAGAAAATGTTCAAAAGAGCTGTTGCAATCTATCATGTCAATAACTCGTAGACAAAAGGTTCCTAATAATATGCATTGACACAACAGCCCATAATGACTGTGTGGGAACCATTACATTTATTTTTATACCTATGACCCATAGATTATGGAAACATTTATGTCTTTCCACAGAGATCTTTACTCCTCTTTTATGTACCATGAAAAGGAGATGAAGTGAGAATAGAGCAGACATGTTAAGAAATGAAAGATATTTGTACCACTTTCTGTTCAGTCCCTGTTCACATCCTTAATAGGAACAATTAAAGAAATATGTCAAAGCATCTGAGCATATACAGCTAGCACAGATTAGCACTGCTTTCTGTATTCATGTCTTTTAGATGAGGTGAGTGAAAGATGAGAACAAAGTACATATCTTTGACCTTGCCTTTGCTAATATAAACACACATCACAGTGTGTGTACCATATATTTTTAAAAACCCTTGCAGAGTTTTCCCCAGGGAATGCAGAAGGAGTAGAAAGACCTACTCCATGACAGATGCTAATCATGTCACACTTCTGTGCACCTTCCAGATACTATGGTGATGAGGCTGTTTAAGTCTCCAGGCAGAATTAAGCATGGGTATTTGTGCTGAATAGCCTGACTTTTCATAATTTAAAGATGACCCTTCACATATTTTTCCTATAGACTTACCATGTTAATATTTATACACTGGCTTTTCATAGGTAAGTATTCAGTAAATAAAACCCACTGTCATTTATTGGTGGGAAGGGAAGGTGTAATAGATTTCAGCATTTTAGAATTATGCACACATAGTTTAATTTATCAGTTTTCCCAAGGGCAGCATCAAGGATTTATGTTTCATTGTGATGAGGACCTTGACCATAAAACAGGTGACTATACAAATAAAATAAGGTATAACTGATGCAAGTATAAATAAATATTACAGAGTAGACACAGTGATTACAACCAAATAAGAGACATGGTAACTCTAACTCTGGACCAGGATGCGGGCACTGCAAAAGAGGATTAGTTTTCTGATCAGAACCTCTTGACTGATCAGGTTGCACGTGGAACTGCACCGAATGAAAAAGGACTGCTGCCAGTGCTTGCATGGTCTGTTTGCAATTGCTGCCACATCCTGGAGTAAATAAGAGTGGGAACTGCTAGGGTGGTGGAGGTCACTGTATTCAGTGCTGTTGCAGAATCACTATTTATTTGTGCTGGTGACCCAACATTCTGAAACATCAACAGTACTTAGTGAAGAGGAAGTTCCTTACCTATTTCTGAGTACGGTCTTCCTGAGACAATCCCAACTTGGACTAGCTGTACATCTTACTGACTTCTGTGGCATCTATCAGGACCCTTTCAGGAAGGTGACGACATGGCAGTGCAACAGTGAAACTGCAGGCACGTTGCAGTGTACCAGTCCTACGGTGTGCATGTCCTGAAGCAAGCTGAACCACAGCCTGAACTCAAAGCTGCATTCAAAGTAGGAAAAAGTTGTAACCATGAAATAAGGAGCAGATATTTATTTCAGGCAGTGCCCTGCCAATGAATCACAGAATTGTTCTGGTTAGAAAATACCTTTAAGATCATGCTGTTGTGCTTTAGGGCACACCTGGATGTGTTCCTGTGTGACTTGGTCTAGGTGATCCTGCTCTGGCAGAGGGATTGGACTGGATGATCTTTCCAGGTCCCTTCCAATCTCTAACGTTCTGTGATTCTGTGTGAATCCAACCATTACCACAACAGTACCAAGTTCACTGCAAGACAATGTCCCTAAGCCTCATATCTACACGACTGTTAAATATGTCCAGGGATGATGATTCAAACACTTCTCTGGGCAGTCTGTTCCAATGTCTGATAACTCTTTCAAAAAGAAGATTTCCTGATGTCTAACCTAAGCTTCCCCTGGTGCAACTTGATGCCATTTCCTCTTGTCCTATCATTTTTCGCTTGGGGGAAGAGACCAACATCTACCTCTCTACAAAGAAACGTTCTGCTAAGGAGGCACTACCTCTCTGTCAGAAAAATCTCTGTGGCTTCCATCTAAGCTTGTTAGTGAAAATATCCCTACAACAGCAATACGAGGAGGCCAGTGCATCTCCACTGTCATCAACAACCTGCTCCATACCCACATTGAGCACTCACCAACCTGGTACTACCTACCATGTTTCTTACATTCATGTTGCCTCCTAATATCACCAGGCTGTTATTAAGGTGCCTGTCTAATCTTCCAGGAAGGAAAATCAAACAGTGAAATGAGTAGTTGAAAGTCTCAGACCACATCTAAGAGAGGTTTGAAATTAGAAACTGGATTGAAAGCATGTGCTTTGAAGCCTTTTAACCACAAGTATCTTGGCTTCCTCGTAGGCTCAGCTTTCTTTCATAAAAGGAATGAAATGCTGATCCACCTCACAGGGTGTTAAGACTGTGATTTTTTCAGTCTTCAGATGCTATGTGAGGGAAAAAAAAATGCTGAGTGATGAATGTAAGCAAGCACAGACTTCTTTGATTAATCTGTATTAGAGTGGAGTGGGTTATTTTTGGATTTCCTATCACTCACCTCTAAACAGATCTTTAACAACTATATAGAAGTGACTTTTAACTAATCTGTAAATGACACTGGGTTCTTGGCTTTCCCCTTTGTTGAGTCAGGATAGCAATTTCTTTACTACATGAAATTCATAAAATATTGTCCAAAACTTTATTTCTTCATTAATTGACACAGGAGCTATAAAAGAGTTTTCCACTTTCTGCTTTATAACAGTAACACTTGGAAAAACCAAAAGAGGTAGACAAATAAAATCTCAGGTGTTCATTCTAAGGTTAATGCTCTGCAAAATACAGGGTAATTTACCTGGACTTATTGCTAAGTCCATATTTCTCTTACTTTAAAAAAGAAGATCTAGTTTCCATGAAGCAATTATTCTTGGTTCTCCATGGTGTAATAAATGGCTTTTTCTAAACATTCAATTCTTCTTCGCACCACAGCATCTCCTTGACAAACCCTTTTCTAGCCACCTTCCACCTAGAGCTCTCAGCTCACACTAATGGCTCCAAGCTAGTGGCCATACCAAGACGTTCTCTATTGCATTCTTCCCTCATCACTCGTGTTGTAGTCTTTTTGCCACTGCTGCTTTAGGCTTTTTCTTTGTAACAGCCCTAGTTCTAACAATGCACCTAAACAGAAGTTTCTTGCAAAAACATTCTTGGTGCCTGTTTTCTTTTGGCAGTCACTATGAGGCTACACTCCATCTAGAGCTCTTTTTCTTTTGAATACATCTATAACCTTAACTTAATCCTTAACTGTAGGCAAAACCTTACACAAGGCTTCCCAGCTAGGACCCACCTAAAACATTTCCCACAAAAGAGAAATAAAATCTTATATTTTGACAAGCCTTTTCCAATTCCATAACAACTGGCTGTCTCAGTTCTCTTTCCCCCATTCAGCTCTTACTCTATCACTAATCCCAGATGGATGTTGGGCACTACAGTCGGTCCTCAATAGTATTCAGGTGACTACTTTTTCTACAGAAGCTCTTTGGCAACTTATTCCTTCTCTTTGAGGCCCCTTCTCAGCCCCACTGCAACTGCAGCTACAGGCTTGCTCTTGCTTTCATCCTGAAATCTAGTAATAAATATAAAAGTAGGATGAGTCTTGGCTGGGGTTATGTGGTCGTTTCCTACTTTGACAAAATCTCCCAGCCAAATCTCTTAGCCTTTATAGCCTACATTTCTTTTTTAGTGGGTCCTCTGCCATTCCCCTTGAAGTGGGGCTCCAGTCTCTTCTTTTCTCTCAACTTTACCCTTAAAAGTAAACCTGACCTTAACTTGAGTTTCAACAAAGCCAAAGAAATTACTACTGGGGCTAAAAGGGCCTCATAGAAAAGTTGTCCTACTGTCCGATGACTTTGCTTTGTCATCCAGCTTTTTCTCCTGCTCCACCGGGAGCTCATAGATCCAGCTTTCTCTAAGTTATACATTTAAGACTTAACCTAACAGTAACCCATATGCCAAGGCCCCCACAGGCAACATCCACAACAATAGTTATTGTGACCACATTTCCTTTGTTCCCCACCCTTTGGCATCTTCTTTCCCTCACCTCAAACCTTACCCTCACCCTACCTCACACAGAACATCTGTATGGGAAGCCAGCACATCTGTGATGTTCTTTTTCAGCTTTCAATCCGTGCTTCTTTCCTCTTTGGACACTTTGAATCTTTGACTTCCTAAGTTGGAGAGGGGGGCAAAATTGTGCAGGATCATGAGAAAGGGGTCAAAGATTAATACTCATAAGACTCGCAAGCTAGGATTTCTTTAAAGTGCAAGCTGTGCTATATATATAATTCTATCCTGAAAGCATGAGAAATGCTTTTTTGTAAGCACATAAGACATCTGTAAACACCCAGAGACTCAGACTGGGCTTGGGTAAATCTGCGCCTTTGAAAACTGTCCCAATCTTCCATCACTTTGAATCATTATCATAGTAACAATTCACATAGTTCTAATAAACAGAGTAATTCATGGTTTATTTAATGTCCATTCTGATTCCCATTAAAATCAATGTCAGTTTTGCCTTTGGAGTCAATGAGACTGCCCAGTTCTGACAGCTATTAAGTATTTCTCCTACTGTTATAGTAATGAGCAAAGCTACAGTAAGAGAGAGCCCAGTCCTGAAGAGCTAAATTTGCAGTGAGTGCAAATATTAAAAAAATTGTCATACTCTTGGATTTCACAGATGGGGGAAAAATCAAAGAGAGATTTATAGCGTGTTTACACAGATGGGTACAGCCAGAATCAGCTGTGGTGCAGAAGCCTTGTTGCTGCATTAGTTCACTGTGAGTGAGCTAATTAGGATTCTGACAAACTTTCTTGGGTGAATCTAGTTTTGGCCTTTTCAGACTTGACTGCTACTTGCTGCCTGTTTTACACCTCTACCAGATACTGCTGTCTTGCATCTGGCTCAGCAGATGCACTCGTGCATCAGCTGTTCCATTTCACAGTTCCACATCTTAGCTTCAACCCCACCAAACTAGGCACATGCTAAGGCATAGAAATATGAGCTGGAGTGGCCAAGACACAGGTATTCATCTGTGCCTATGTGTTTTACTGCTGGGGCAATGTCGGAAGGATGAGAAACCCCCACTAATATCTGGAGACCCCTGAAGCAGAGGATGTCTGTCAGGATGGGGACATTTGGACATGCAGGTCCCAGATGGAAGCTGGCTTTTGTCCACTGGCTCAGAGCACAGGCAGAGCAGCTTCTGTTTGCCTACTTCCATCTTCCTGAGCACACACTGATATACTGTCCAAGGTGACACAGGAAGCCATGGCAGAAAACCAGCTGTAATCAGCTAAGTTTCCAGAAACCCCCAAGCTCCTGAAAAATATACAGCACTGGAGGGATGGATTTACAAGAGAACAGTGTGTCTAAGAGCCTCTTGTCTCCCCTGTTGGTATACATATGTTCAGTAGTTGTGTGCTAGTGAAGCCATCACGCTGTAGTTTTACTTTATATCCCCAACCATTCAACTAAGGTTGAGTCCTTGAACAGGGGGAATTACAACAGACTAAATGGACAGCTTGAATTCCCCAGGAACAGCTTTTCCCTAGAAGTTATTTACACGTTTGCAGGACCTCGAGTAGTATTAAACATTCTGGGCAATGCCTGTGAGTTTCCAGTACCTGTCTCTTAAATTGAAGTCATGAGATTTTGATGTTTTATAAATCATATCTATAAATACAAATTGCTGCAGCTTTGCTCAGAGGTGCCTTCGTCTCGTTTGGAGACAACGCACATTTTCTCTCTCTTCCTTACAATTTTCCAAAGACTTGCTTCACTTCACACAATGCTCCCCATCCCACATATCTGCTTTCAGATCAGCCATAGACTCAACTATGTCCCACTCATATTTCCTGCAAAGGAACCAGGAATAGCTCTCAGTCCAGCTGAACAAGTAATAAGCATATTTCCCTGCAAGTAATTAATTAATTTTTCAAATCTGGTTTAAATTTAATTTGGAGTTTGCACCTTATTTCTTCACCTGCTGTAGGCTTCCACATTGTAGCACTGAGAGGTGACTCCAAGCTTCAGTAATGTGAATTCAGGGTGGCTCTCCTCAGATCACCTAAAATGTATAAGCCATCAGGAAATATTTTTTGTGCTGTCTGGAACTTTTAACAGTTGAGTTCATTCCTCGCTTGAACCACAAACTCCCTGTTTGGTCTCAGGGAATTCAACTGATACTTCTGTGACTCACCTTGTCATCCTGCTTATCTATTTATAGCATAAAACCATGGGATAAGAACCATTCCCTTCCTACGCACATGTAGGTTTTTGTGTTGTGCTGCATCTGCAACAATCCTCTGCTAGAGCCAGTCTCACGCAGACAATAAGGGCACAAGAATACGTGTTTGCTGCTTTCTTTTTTAACTATTTTCGTACCTCAGGACCTATTTCCTCCATTCCTTCCCACAACATTATCCTTCAATTTCTTCCTGCAAGACAGTAATGTGCCCGAGTCTGTAATGCATTATCTTCTCATAAAGGGTTATGTAATATTTTCTATGCAGGATGCTGTATGAAAATAAATTGCATTACTGTACTGTATTAGGAAACTTTATCATAGACAGAAGGCATATTGCATCCTGTTTTTCTTGGAGGCTGAAACAGGGAAGTGGTATTAGGCATGGATGTACACATCAGATGCTCAGGAAAGGGAGCACTGGGATATCTGTCATTTAAGCCACTATATTCCATCATTACTTAATATTCTAAATAATTCACATGGATGTACACATCAGATGCTCAGGAAAGGGAGCCCTGGGGTATTTGTCATTTAAGCCCCTATATTCCATCATTACTGAATATTCTAATTAATTCACAAATGGTCGCAATGCTTATTTTTTGGTCTGGGTTGTTGCCATTTTTGTCCTCTAAGATGGGGGTTGTGTTGCCAAATGGTTCTGCACCAAGCACAAGGCAGTGTTGTGTTCCTGCAAGGTAAAATATAAAATGTTGATGGTTATGTATTGATTGTACATAGCTTGCTTCACAACATCCTAACATGTCTTTTCTTCAGTGGTTTATTTTATCAGCTCTTAGTCCAAGTATATTCATTGCCTACAGGTAGTAACCCCATAATTTTTAAGCAAAACAGAAAAGGTTTGAGATTTTGCTCATCTGCATCTAAGGTGAGGTAGCTCACACCAGGCATTTTTATGTATTTGTCAGAAACTAGCCAAGTACTCCAGCAAGACACCCTCATATAAGGTTTGGTCCAACAAAAAATGATGAGAGTGGTTTTCAACCTGATTGTATGTGTCCTTAAAAAGACAAAATTTATGAGAGTCAACATTATGGAAGAGTTCCTACAGCTGAGAGAAGGCCTAAAATCCATGTCTTGCTGCCCTTATGTCCATGTGAACGCAACTCTGACAGTCTTCACATGTTTCTCTTTTATAGAATCATCACAGAATCATTAGGGACTGGAAGGGACCTCGAAGGATCATCTAGTCCAATCCCCATGACACAGCAGGATCACCTAGACCAAGTTGCACAGGAACACATCCAGACGGGTCTTAAGTGTCTCCAGTGAAGGAGACTCCACAACCACCCTGGGCAACCTGTTCCAGTGCTCTGTCACCCTCATACATGACAAATGTCCATTCATAAATGATTCTTAGCAGGCTGTGCTGACTTTATTGAAGACTCAAAACTCCTATAACTATACATAACTATATATCAACCTCCTATAACTATAACTCTTGCTATAATTCAAGTAACTCATAAATATTGGCCCTTTCCCCACTGTATTCGCCTGTGAATGTGGAACTGACAGAACAGACGCTGGGTGACATGAGTGTTGGGAGTTTTGTCTGATACAACTACATCAGAAATTTCACTATGGAAATGGAAAAAGCTCTACATGGGTCAGTGAAGCTTCACCTCTTTACCCACAGTGAAACTAATGGATTTCCAGATTAAATGCCCTACCTTTGTTACACGGTGATGATTTCTGATTATTGGGTTGATACCTGCTTAACAGTGACGTGGTCAACATAGTTAGTGGTTTTCTCTAGGATTTGAAATGCTTGAAATTTGTTGGCTGTTTGGCTGATGTTTGTTGGTTTCCTAAGAATATAGGAAGACTTTAGGTAGTTTCTACATTCTTCCACACGTAAACCTAACTGTTGTTTATTTATCAGCTGGTTCTTTTTTGAGAAGTGTGGGAACTGAGTTCTTTTTGCAGGTGCAAAATAAGCACAAAAACCATGTAAACAGATGGTCCCACATCCTTTTCCCCATCTTTGTTAAAGCCAGGCATTTTCAGACAGCCATTCTTCCAAAATAAGCGAGGGAAACGTGTTTTCTGTCTTGAAAATAAGCCACGTACTCGACGCATACATCTAAAGCAACTACAGATTCAAATAGCAAAAGGAGAAATTCAGCTTCACTGACCTCTTGAAACTCAATTTCTGTGGGTATTAGACTAAAACCCTTTTTCAGTAAAGGTCTACTCTTAACCTGGCAGATTGTTCTTGACTACAATTTCATGCAATTTTTCAATATCAATCTATCTATCTATCCATCTCTATCTATCATCTTTCTATCAATCTACCTAGCTAGCATCTATCATGTATCATCATTTTTATATATATATACATATACATACACATGCTTTTCCCTTTTTTCCCCCCTTTGTTCGTACTCCAGGCCCAGCTGTGAGCTGCAGTTAGGGCATCACAGCTGTAGTCATGTTGAGATGGTGCCATGCTGAGAGCAGAGGTAGATTCACTGTGGAGCACCAGGAGTCATCATTTTAGAAACAACTGCCCTTCCATTTAGAAAGGTCCTTCTGACTTTTTAATCCCAGTATTCTCCTGCTAGATCTGAAATGGGGATGACAGTGTCCTGGTATTATCCAGATTGTTTCTTCAATATTAGAGGCATCTTACACTAGTTCCCTGGTGACCTAAACAGTATTTTCTGTCCCTGACCTTGGAGAAACTTTATAGCAGGTCGGATAACTGACTCTCTCACACAGTCTTCAGGAGATATTAACAGAATCAAACCTTGTGCCCAGAGAAGATTTCATGTTCAAATTACTACCAGTAGATGCAACAGGAACTTTGCATATTTGCATATTGAACTTTGAATCTTCTGTTCATAATTAGACGGGGTTCCTCCTTTAACATCAACCAGAGCTTGATGGTTTTCAATAGATATACACGAGTATTAATTTTTTCATTCAGGTTTATATGGAAAATTTCATACCATAAGTCTTCACTGTTGCAGAAACAGAAGTCACTAATGATGACACTGCTCCTGCTTCCTTTCTGCTGTAAACTTCAGTTTGGGGCACTTCTTACTGAAAGTAGTGACTAATTAAGAAAACAATGTGTTATTTAAAACAGCATTTCTGTTAAAAAACTCTGATTTAGGAAGGTCTTCCCTGTGCAGTGTTTGCACTGTAAGAATAGTGCATCGTTTTTGACAATTTTAGAGAAGTCCCCTTCTGTGGGAAAAAAAAGAAATACCAACAGACCTATTTTGTAGACAACACTTTAAATCTTGCCTGCTGTTGTCAGAGTAAGTAGATGTGTGCTTGAGTCAGAAATAGTTGAACCAAGTGTTCTACATTTGTGCTACTTAATGAAAACATTACGTAATGAGAAATTTATTGCTGCCTTTGTCCTTCATTTCATTCACAGGAAGGAAAAACATCCTCAAAGGATTTTGAGGTTGGAGGAGTGAAGTGGTTCTGAGGTGTTATATAGGTGTAGCTGTAAGGCTGAAAACATCTATCAGTAGGATATTTTTCTGAATATCAATAATTGTCAATGAGTAGCTGAAAAAAATCTTACAACTCTTAAAAGACAGAATCATAGAATCATTCAGATTGCACAAGACTCGAGATCACTCAGTCAGACTGGATTTACAGTCATTTTTATGGTGAAATAACTGCTTTGTAAAGGGGTGTTCCTGTTCTCATCTCCGCTCCCGGCCATGTGTTCCTTTTGTCTGTAGCTGATGACTGTGCAGCAGGTATGGATGCAGTGAAAATCAGTCTTTTTTTGATATGTGTTTTTATATGGCTTAAATCTGTTGTCAAAACATGTGAGCAGCTGACATCAGCACATTCCCTAGAAACAAGGGTTTACAAGAGTTCCTCTGAACCTATGCATGGAAGGGGCACTGGTGGATATATGTGTGTGTGTATAAATGTGTATATAAACATACTTGTATCATAGAATCAGAGAATCATTAGGGATTGGAAGGGACCCCAAGAGATCATCTAGTCCAATCCCCCTGCCACAGCAGGATCACTTCACTGTAAAAGTTATAGAATCAGAATCACTCAAGGTTGGAAGGGAACACTTGATCATCCAGTTCCAACCCCCCCACCATGGGCAGGGACACCCCACCCTAGACCAGGCTGGCCAGAGCCATATCATTGCCATCCTTCTGATGGCATTACTGAAACTTCTATTGCCCTGACAGTGACGGAGCAGCAGTGACAGCAGGATCTGTAGCAGTCAGCTAAAAATGAGAGGGAAGGGGTTGATTTCTTAATTTCTCCAGGTTCTTTTGCCTCTGAGGAATCATATCTGCTATCTGTTCTTACTCTGCAAAAAAACAAAAGTAAAACTGGCTCTGAATTTTTGTGTTTCATTCCTAGCAGTCTTATTCCATTATTTATGTCAGTATGCGGGTTCTGTGCTTTATTACAGCTGTGAAAACCCAAGAAAGCTCTAGGTGTTTTCTATGAAGCAGTTCTGTCAGAATCGGGCTCATTATATCTGACAGGAACTGTCTACTTCGTATCTTGTCTGCTAGATCTGATATCATGCAAATTTCATAGTGAATCATACCCGAGGTAGAGCTGCAAAATACATTTCTGAAATAACCACATCAGCTAAGGGAGGGGTGTGATCAGAAGAAAAAACCCATTTCCTTCATGGCCTGCTAGCACCCACTCCTAAATATGCACTGCTGACAGGCAAAACACATTTTTTATTGAATGAAAAGAGGAAAAAAAATCTATTTGCTGTCAGAAAAGGAAATGGTTTCATGTGAGTCACATTAAAGCGGAGTGGGACAAGCCTGTAGTGAAGTCATGCTAGGGGTACGTGTGCTGTGGAGCATACAACAAGCAAAGATTCACCTTGAGGCTCCACGGGCAGTCTTTGCAAGTTTTGTGGTGGGAGGTTCTCACTACAATCTTGCTTTGACTTCAGAAATGAAGGTTTAGCTTTTTCATGTCTGTAATGCTCATTAAAATGGTGACTACCTAACACGTGACCTGGCTTTCAGGGGAGTATGTGGATTCTGTTCTATCTGTCAAGGTCTCTGTAATCTGAGCACGGAGCCTAGTTAGTAATTCTGCTTCTGACATGCTTTGTGGCTTTGGGAACTTCACTTGGCTTTATCTTCCTCATAAAGAAGCTTATTCATCTGTAAAATGAGGATAATAATATTCCCCTACCTAAAGAGTGTTGGGAGGCTTATTTTCTTAATGTTTGCCAAGTGTTTTGAGATCCTTATATTGAAAGCTCTATAAAAATGCAAAGTATTACTTAATCCCCTGGGCCTGCTATTATTTAAATATGTCAGTTATTGTTTTGCACTATTTATCTTTCTCCTTTTTATTATTTTTAATACAATACTATTATTGCTGGCTTGCTACTGTATGAATATGACACAGGAATTAATTTACCTCTACTGAATATTATTTACACAAAGCAACACAAGGCTAGTGAAAAAGACTTCGCTGGCAACTGAAAGGTGACGTGGCTGCCATCAGTCACAAAGCAGTAGGGTCGGATAAAGCAGTATTAGCAAGGCTCCCCACCGCATGTCGTAGACAGGATTGTCCACCCCGCTCTGGAGGCGTGCTTGCAGCCCGGAACGCAATGGAAAGCTATTAGGGACCACACAAATGTTCTGCACTTCTAAATGTGATTTGCTAAAAGCCTCAGCCGATGCAGAATAAAAGTTCTTCCTCTTAAACTCTAATTGGAAGTTAACCTTTAGCTCACAAATCCCGCCAAGGAAATGACTTTCCTAATCTTATTTGCTCTTTATGGTTTTACAACATTATGTTGTTATTTCTGAATTTATTTATTTATTTTTATGCAGTTGACATTAAGAATACCAACGTGACACACAAGATGAGTGGTGATTTAAACATTCAGAAACTGTGCTAAAAGGCAGACCAATGGTTTTCTTAGTCCAATACCCTGGTACTAGCAATAGTCACTATTAGATTCTTTCAAAAATTTATATTCCTAATACTTTCAGTAGCTTTTAATTAGGATTTTCATATGACTATGAAGACCTGCTGCAAATGCTTGGTAATAACAGCTTCTCTGAAAATGTCTAATCTTTGCTAGATGCTGTGATAAACATTATTTGCTTCTAATATTTAGAGCTTTTAGCCTAACATACTTGAGAGTGCCTGTATTAATGGCAGAAAGGAGAGCCTGGCAAACAGCGCTGTCTTTTCTACTATGTTGAACATTTCACTGTGATTCCTCTTACACTCCAGTGTTGATGACTTGCTGCTCTTTGTTCTATGAGCTTGTTCCACCACTTTTTGATACTGCAATTTCTGAGAGTGCCTCGTCATTGCAATCTGAAAGAGTAGGTCTGTTACACGCAGGCATCCTCTGGAGTAAAAGACCAGTGCCAAGAAACCACTTAGATGCTTTCTAACATATATATTTTCCTCCTTAGTTGTTCATTAGCTCCCTCACAGCTTCACAGAATCATAGAATGGCTATGGTTGGAAGGGACTTTAAAGATCATCTAGTTCCAAACCCCCTGCATAGGCAGGAAAATCTTCGCTAGAACAGGTTGCTCAGGCACCCAACCTTGCTTTCGATACTTCAGTGGATTGGACAGACATAACTTCCTTGGACAACCTGTTCCAGCATCTCACCACCCTCATAAGAAAGATTTTTTTCCTAATGTCTAATCTAGGTCTCTCCTCTTGAAGCCTGTAACAGTTTCCCCTTGTCCTCTCACTACGCACCCATGCTCCAGCCCTCTAATCATTTCATTTGCTCTCGTCTGGACACGTTCCAGGAGTTCTATGTCCTTCTTATGTTGAGGACTCCAGAACTG
>VXBP01004758.1:13813-31862 GCA_013400115.1 Rhinopomastus cyanomelas | reverse complement strand
TGCCGGGTGCAGACCATCATGCTCACCTACTGTGGTTGGCAGGTTAGGGTTTGGGTCGTGGTGTGGTTTTTTTGTTGTTTTTTTTTTTTAGTAAATTATTTTTTGGGGGGTTGGGGTGGTTTTTTTTAGTAAAAATCAGCGCGCCGGCAATGTCTGCCCCCGTACCTCAGCGAGCAAGTAGCCACACGCAGCCTGCTGCTCCCAGCACAGGAACTCACAGAATCAGTCAGGGTTAGAAGGGACTACAGGATCATCCAGTTCTAACTCCCCTGCCATGGGCAGGGACACTTAATAGACATTAAGCTGGTTTGGTTGTATCTGTCATGGGATCTAGGCAGTTTTCACATAATCTTTAGAATTTTGTTCTGCATTACTAAATAAAATTAATTTCATGATTGTTTATTTCCTACCTTTTACCCTTTGACATTCTAATGTTAAATTAATAATGGCTATTAACTTTGAGATCTAATTTGCACTAATTTAATTAACATGTGGTGCATCTTGGTGGATGTTAACTGCAGGATCAATTCTAGCAATAAATATTTCTTTGAAAATAGACCAGCAATTATTGCTCTAATTTGTAATGGTGTAGGAAGTGGTTTTGCAAGTTGTCTACTGCTCTGATGGAGGAGTTCTGAGCTCAGATAGGAGTCATCATTCAAATAGGATTCTTCTTCCCATCCTAGTGACAACTGTTTAGCACAGATGAATCATGATTGCAGTTTCTACCATGTAGTTGTAACTCAATGCACTTTGTTTGAATTTATGCTACAATTAAATTGGGACTTAAGTGATAAATATCTACATTTTCAACACTTATTTGTGGATGAACTGACTAAATTTACCCCTTTGATGCCAAAGAATCTCATTAAGCTCAGGTAGGACCTCTGTTTATTTTACCTGTTATGTCCATTTTATGCAGTGGATTAGGCAGTCATCCTTGTAATTGAATTATGAACTTCATTTTGTCTCCGAATGAAGCTGGTGTTGCAGATTACTAAAGCAACCTTAGGGCTGACAGATATAATGGCTCAGTTGAAATGGTTTGGATGTTGATTCCAATTCAGATATGCAGCCAGTGTTTCATATTTGAAGCTTATCTTGGATGCTCTGGGTTTGGAAAACTAATCTGTGGTAGTACTTCTTTAAGGATTTCTTATGCCTCAGCTTGCCTGAGAATACATTTTTAAATCCTATTTAAATCCTAAATTAAAAAAAAAGAAAAATTAATGGCGTAAAATCTTAAGTCCCTTTTTTATTCCTTATCTCAGCAGGACTTGATGAACAAAAACCCATCATGAATTAGTTTCAAGTAATTCATAAGTGTTAAAATTCAGGTTAATTGTTGTGCTTTCAAAAATTTCAGAGGACAATCTGCCTTGTGCAAAAGGGAAATATTTTCCCCTACCATTCTGAACATTACACTGCGCTACGGAAGAAATTGCTCTAATAATTGTGGGCTAATATTTTCTAAATGTTTAGATAAAAGGGTGAGCTGCAGCAAAAGAATAAGAAGCAGGTATATTTTATAATTATAATAAGAGATGCACATTAGGATCACGGTTAATTATGTAGTTGTGTAAGGTATAATTACAGCATGTCAAAAAACAATGGATTTTACTGTTTTTGGAGAGAACTTGCAATTATTGTTTTAGAAACAGCTACGCTGTTATCTAGACTTCTTTTATATTATCTGTAGTTGCCAAAAAATACCCCAGAAGCTGGCTATCTGATTCTGTTAAAGTGCATTTACCCCAAAATGCATAAATATACAGGAACATGTATTTTATTTCCTAAGTAGACAAAATTCCCCCATGTTTTGCATACAGGTAATAGTTTAGAGAATTGTGATCTTACTCAGCTGATTTCCCAGAAAGCCTGAATTTGTGTGATACACTCTGTAACGACCACAACTCCTCATTCTGGTGGGCAAACCAATGCATTGGCAGTGCACAGATCTTTTACTGATAAGCAATTTAAAATAAAGACTGATCATTCCCCTCTTTGGACCAGATTGGGAGGAATTTTGTCCACTGATTTGACTGGGTTTCTGTTCTCAGAGAAGGCCTTTACTTCATCTTTGTGGATCACCAAGGCAAGTTGCTTCAAAACAGTCTTTTTTTTTAACCCGGAGTAGTAGTGTAGTGTCACAAATTAGTGTAACTGGATCTCTAGCAGGATGGCTAATCTTACTCTTTTTTGAGGATCTGTTGCCTCATAAGAGTGAAAGAATAAAAACAGGATTAAAGCCCATAGCAAAACAGACATTTTGCCATCTGTTTGATTTATGTCTGCTTTAAGTGGCGTGTACTTTACAAAGAAAGCTGCTTTCTATCTTCAAAAAGATGAGATTCAACATCCCTCAGCAGCTAATTTTTAGCACTTAAGAGTTTCCCTTGGGCTGCTGTCAGCTACAACTTATTGCATAGGTACTTCGCACTAAAGTCATTATGAAGTGATGAGCCTGCAGGGATGTGGTGGGATGGTACCGCCTGCTCTCGTTATATGCGGTTTTGCAGCAGAATTCTCCGCTGCCGACATTTTCACGTGGTGAATGTAGGAAAAGTGCACGGCATGAAGGAGAGAGTTTGATAATGGGGATGCTGTCACTTCTGTGCTTGTTTGCAGGAATGAATGTTGCGAAGGCACGGTGCTTTGTTTTTTTACTGAGTTGTTTTATAGTGGGAACAGGCAATGACAGGGCATCAACCAAGTGTTTAATCCTATTTGGCTTTCATTATTTCTCCAGGCAAGGGTGTTTTTAACATTGTAAGTAGAAAACTTCTACTTCAATACTTTGCCTCAGTAAGGTGGGTTGTGAAAGATATCCCTTTACCAGGAAAGTTTGTCCTGTGACAGTGGATCTAGCACAAGTTACCCCTTTCAACATCGTTGTCAACAACCTGGATGAGGGGAACAAGCCTACCGTTACTAAATTCACAGATGACACCAAGTTGGTGGGGAGTGTAGATCTGCTGGAGGGGACAAAGATGCCACAGAGTTAGGCTGAGTTGATGAGCTGAGGCCAGTGGGAAGGGATTCAACAAGACAAAGTGCAGAGTCCTACCTTTTGGCAACAATAACCCCCTGCAGCTACAGACTGGGGGATGAGTGGCTAGAGAGCAGTCTGGCAGACAGGGACCTGGCTGTGTTGGGCGACTGCACAGTGCAGGACAGCTGGTGCTGGACCCCGAACACTATTGCTTGAGGTTTTTTATGTGCTTGGGGTGGGGGGTATCCTGAACCAGGGAACCTAGGGGAGGGGAAAGAGGGATCGAATAAAGGTCAGAATCTCTCAAGGGGACATGGCTGAGCGGGAACCACAGGAGGTTTAAACACGGCAAAACTGGAAGTCATGGTCAGACTGCACAGAGCGACAGAGCCAGCCTTCTCTATCTGTGGTGGGGAAAGGAAAAACAAAAAGTAATGATGTCAGCCCGGCAGCAGAGGAAGACCAGGCTACGGTCACCACTGCACATGGATGTGGGAACCCAAACAGAGGTCCCCCAGCAAGATGAGGCTGTGCAGGTGACAGGCTTCAGCAAATGCCACAGCCTCTCATGGAACTCAGGCTGTGTATGGTGAGAGCAGGTAGATTATCTGCTTAACCAAGCGGCACAGCTGCAAGACGAGGTTGAACTGCTGGAGAGAATCCAGCGCAGAGCCACCAGCTTGATGAGGGGAGTGGAACACCTCCTGTATGAGAAAAGCCTGAGAAGCTGGGTCTCTTTAGCTTGGAGAAAAGGAGGGGTTGATCTCACTAATATTTATAAATATGTGAAGGGCAAAGGGTGGGTGTCAGGAGGATGGAGCCAGTCTCTTGTCAGTGTCATTTAATTATAGGACAAGGGGAAATGAGTATAAGCTGGAACATAGGATCTTCTACATCAATATGAGATGGATCTTCTTCCCAGTGAGGGTGACAGAGCACTGGAATGGGCTGCTCAGGAGCATTGTTGAGTCTCCTTCTCTGGAGGTGTTTAAAACCCTCCTGGATGTGTTCCTGAGCAACTTGGTCTAGGTGGACCTGCTGTGGCAGGGGGATTGGACTGGATGATCTTCTGAGGTCCCTTCCATTCCCTAATGTTCTGTGATTCTGTGTTCAGACTGGAGAAGAAAAGGGTCTGGGGGGATCTGATAATGATCTTCCAACCCCTGGAGTAGGCTACGGGAAGTGTGCAGAGGGGCTGTTTCTGAAGACCTGGAGTGATAGGAAGAGAGGCATGAGAGAAGGGCAGAACGTAATGGGCTGTTAGGAAAAAGTTCTTGAGCAGGAGGCAGGCTGAACACTGGTACAGGTTGCCCAAGGAGGGAGTTGACCCCTCATCTTGGGAGCTGTTCATGGTGAAGCTGGACAAGTCTCTGAGCAATGTGATCTAGTTGCAAATAGCCCTGCTCACTCTAGTGAGATTGGAATCAGTGATCTCTGGAGGTCCCTTATGATTTTATGAATTGAAAGAAATGGTTATTGGTGTAAAGCTAAGGCAACAGGTGGTCTGTATTTCACAAGCCAGCCTGAGATGTGGAGTGAGCTCAAGGAGTTCTTCAGGTGGATTGGTCAAGTGGCACAGTGGGAAGATTCTTGCCTTGAATAGAAACGTTTTGCTAGTATTTTTATCATAAGTCTCTTGCATTTTCCTATAGTGGTGACAGTCATCCTAACTTTGACTTGATCTCAAAATAATTAGAAGACACAAAAGAAATATTAAAAGACTAGACTGTTCCCGAGGAAAAAGGGTAAAGACGAAGAACAAGTTTAGTGCTTAGACAAGTCATTGGGGTGAAAATGCCTGATATATACAAACTAGAAAATTAGAAATCTATAGATCAAAAACCAAAGTTTGTGTTCAAAACATAGAGATAACTTTAAGAAGCAGTGTGTTCACATTTCTTTAAAATGTTGATCGAGGATACTGTTCCAATCTCAAAGATCAGTAAATCGTAATGTACTTGAATAAACGTGCTCTCATACCTACGTCAGAGACTCGCTCACAAGGTGACATGTAACTTCAGAGATGAAATCTGCCAACCCAGTTAAATTTTCTTAAGGCAGTCACATGCCTTAGATACAATCACACTGCAAGCACTGCCAATTAAAATCAGATCCTTTGACCTTTGTTGGCAAAACAGCCCTTGTGGCTAAAATAAAAAATTAAAGAATTAAAGTATCTACACACAAGAATACAAAGTTTCATTCAATCAGACATTATTCTTTATAGTCTTCAAGATCTTCAACCTAAATTTAACAAGTCAGGGAGGTCTGCAGCAGCAGTCTATGGGAAGGGAAGCTCTACTTTTTCTAAAAATGAAGATTTTCTCATGGCCTGCAAATAAGTCAGAGTTGAGATTCGATTTTCACTGAGGAAAAAGTGATACAATATTTATTTTCCAGTTGCAACTCTCATATGGCAACCAGTAGAGCAGGCCTAGGGAATAAACATTTGATTTCAGATCTTCTGTTCCTGAGCTATGGCTCGTATGAAAAATAAAAAATAAAGGCTTGCAAGAGAAAATTCTACAAACACTTGGCTGCCATAATTTCAGAGATATAACTAAACAGTGTCTAATGACAAATAGCTGCATTAAGTGGAATATTATTCTGGGAACCTGCAGTGCTGACTGTTGGGACTGCAGACTAGAAAGAGACCTCACTGTCACTCATACTGAGTGTGTTTTGGTGACGGATATTGAATGACTGGTTCTCTTTGTCTCTCTAATGTTTTAGTATCTGTCTTCTTTCTGCCGCACTAAATGGATGTTATTATAAAGCTGGGAAACCATTTCTTTTGTTGTCAAGATAAATATTGACCAAATCAGCAAAATAAAAGCCTTGGGATCGCAGACATATCAATTTGGCCCTAGTTACACTGTGTGAGGCACTCTATGAACATATATATTAGGATAGAACTTCTCTTCATATATTTGCAGAATAACTCACTAGGCATTTGACACTATCTGTACAAACAACATCAATATTTCAGGTACTTTAAGGATGCTCCCTAGAAAAAAAGCAGCATTTTGAACAGCACCAGCAAGTGACCTTTGCTATGCATGTGTGTGCATTTATTCACTGCTTGCTGCCCAGTCAAAGCTGATCTCACATCAAAAGCATTCCTGGTGAAAACAAACCAACCTCTTACTCCTTGACACCTTTTTCAAGTTACAAGGAAGTGGACAAAACACAGCAGCAAGTGAATTAATGGTCATCTATCTGAAACAAGCCTTTTTCTTTTTATCTTGTCTCATGATTTACATGCTTGGCTTTACAAACTTGTCTCTGCTCCTGATGCCATATGATGCAGCCATAAATAGCAATCTTTGTTATCAGGACAGGTCCATATCAGCTGTATTTAAAAACCAAAGAGTTGTAGTCACTTATATGTCTCTGCTTTGCAGAGTTTCCCTCTTCTCTAAAGAGATCTCAGGTGTGCCACATTCTTTATCTGAAGCCACTGTAGAGCAGTCACCTACCATTTGCTCAATGCCTGGTTATGAGATAGCCTCAAGGTGGATAGGTGGGAGGACTAGGTAACACCAAACTCCAATAACTCCACTCTAATTAATTAGGGACTCTAGTGCACAAAAGGGATGCTGTGCTTTTAACATATCTACTGAAACATCTGCCCTCTCACATGGTTGTCTTCTAGGAAATCCTGGGCTAACTCCTTTCAGCTGCCAGAAGTGACATTTCAGCTTCTCTGCAAAGTCAATCTCTCATTAGGAACCATTAAGGATCTGTTCATGTGCCAGGGTTTTGAAGGAATTTTTACTGTGGTCTCTATGATAAAACACTTAACAGTTCTAAGGGGCAGTGAAGTTGGGATTTAAAGAAGGTCATTCATGGAAATTGATAGAACCCTTTAAAAGCAGCTGTGAAGTGCTTTAAAAGCAGCTTGTGAATACAGTGAAAAAGTGACATATGTCCAAAAAATGAAAAAAACAAGAGTGAGCTGTAAATAATGACAACTCAGAGGGATACAGCACCCCAGGTGACAGTAGCCTGTGTTAAGCACCTTTACTCTTCAGATAAATAAGTATGGCCTCATTGATTTACTGTCATGAAAGCTTTTTTTTTTAATCACATGATAAAATACAGAGGAGGAAAAACTTACTTTCCCCAAAAATTAAAAAAAGTTTAATCCTAAAGTGTCGGAATGGAGTAAAGACCTAGAGTCCCCTGGAAACCCCTAAATGTGGTTCTTATGCCCCTACCTGTCTCTCATACAGTACAGACGGAGCAAAAGTTATTTAGTTTCTTTAAATTTTCACTGCAGACAAAACCTAGAAACAGGAGCCAAACTTCCACAGTTGTTGCATCCTTAGTAGTGGAAACTCAGTCACAAAACACCCTCTCAAACCCCTCACTTGTATCCCAAATCCTGGAATGAGACTATCTTTGCTGCCATTGCTATGCCCCCCTCTCCTACCCCCAGCCACTTCCTTCACCCTCCTTCAAGAGGATTTTTATTCAAAGAATTCTTCTGAATAAAGATCTCTGCTATTGGTCTGGACAAAGGTTCCTTTCAGCCCTTGATCCTATGCATTTGAGGTACTCACTGGCTTTTTCCTGCACCTGGAAGGTTTTAACCCTGCTGCCTCTTCTGCTTTCATCTCTCTCACAACAGCAGTTTCCCAAACCAGGAGTGACAGGGAACTGATATGATTTTTCTCTCTTTAGAATATTAATAACCATTGACAAAAGCTAGGTACAGCTAACTTCTGAAAATTAATGTTTAAATCCTACTGTCACAAAAACTTGCTTCTGTACCCACAAGGAAGTTTTTGTTCTGGCTACAAGACCAGGAAACCCCGTAGGGGTTCTCACTCACTGCCTAGAGAGGACTACTCAGTGAATAAGGATTAGTCATTGTGTGAAGACTACATTAACAGAACTAGTGATGCTTCTTAACCAAACACTAGTGCAATTTATCTATAAGTGATTACATGAAAAGTTTGGGGTGTGCTGATGGTGTCATTGCACTGCCATTTCTTCAGAAGTAATCACAGAATTGCTGAAGCTGGAAAAGACCTCTGAGCTCATCCAGCCCAGTCCAGGACCTAATATCACCACTTTGGCCAGACCAGGACACTAATGAACACAGCCAGTCTGTCCTTCAGCACCTCCAGGGATGGGAACTTCATCACTGCCCTGGACAGTCCATTTGAGGGTCAAGAAGGGCTTCCTAACATCCAACCTAACCCTCCCCTGGCAGCTTCAGCCCCTGGCCTCTCATCCTGGTGCTAGTTGCCCAGGAGAAGAGCTCAACACCCACCTGATTATAACCTCCCTTCAGGTAGCTGTAGAGAAGGAGACAGTCCCCCCTGAGTGTCCTCTTTTCCAGGCTAAACGCCCCCATCTCCCTCAGCCTCTCCTCATCAGACTTTCCCTCCAGTCCCTTTCCCAGTTTCCACCACTCTTTGAGCCTGGCTGTTCAACCAGTGTTTTATCCAGCAGACTGTGTGTTTGTCCAAGATGATGTGATCCATTAAAAAGGATACAAAGCATCCGGAAAGCAATCAGTTTTAATGTATTTTAAAACAGATTTTTACATTTTTAATCAAACTTTTAAACATTACATCAGACTTTTAAACTTGGATTCTAAGCTTTTTGCTTAGATTTCTAGCTGATTATCAGGGAAGTGTAGTTTAGCATTGCCTTCTTCAAGAAAGGCTGCTCAGCCCAAACTTCCCTTTTAAGCATTCTTTTTTATTTTTTCATGGTGAAGCAAGAAACCACCTCTTTCAGTCAATGGTTGCGACCTTCTTCTCACTTGAGTATCAGGATCAACAGCTCCTGCAACAATGTGATGTTTAAGGTAAATATTGGCAGCCTTTCACACCCTTCTGCTTGGTCTCGATTCAAAGCCATGTGAAACTTCCCATTTCACATCACTTGGCGTGAAATCGTAAATGTGTTGTGAAAACATAAATACATGGAATGATACATTTGAGGAAATCAGCTGACAATGCTGAGTTGCTCTCAAACCATTGGAGGTTTTTTGAGGAATACTTCAGCTCAGACCTTTTGTATAAATTTACCACAGATTTCATAATGATCAGAGGGCTGGAGCACCTCTCCTAGGAGGCCAGACTGAGAGAGTTGGGGCTGTTCAGTCTGGAGAAGAGGAAGCTCCGAGTCCCTTCCAACCCCTAACATCCTATGATCCTATGACCTTATTGTGGTCTTCCAGTATCTGAAGGGGGTCTACTAAAAGGCTGGGGAGGGGCTTTTTAGGATGTCAGGTAGCAACAGGACTAGGGGCAATGGAGCAAAGCTGGAGATGGGTAGATTTCGAGTGGATGTGAGGAGAAAGTTCTTCACTGTGAGGGTGGTGAGAGCCTGGAATGAGTTGCCCAGGGAGGTGGTGGAGGCCCCGTCCTTGGAGGTGTTTAAGGTCGGTCTGGATGAGGCTCTGTCCAGCCTGATCTAGGGTGGGGTGTCCCTGCCCATGGTAGGGGAGTTGGAACTGGATTATCCTGTGGTCCCTTCTAATCCTGACTGATTCTATGACTTGGTCTGGGTGATCCTGCTGTGTCAGGGGGATTGGACTAGATGGTCTTCCGGGGTCCCTTCCAATCCCTAATGATTCTATGGTTCTATGATTCTATGATACATTTCAAAAGTTGATTTACATTTGAATAGTAGTTTTATTTACTGTGAAATTGCATTTCATTCATAAATACCCTTGCCTGCATTCTCCAAAATTTGCCATCATGTGTTTCCTGAAAGAGCAGCGTTTGATTCAGTTTTAGTTGAAGGCTTTGTATTAGAAGTTGTTCATTGTTATACTCTTCCATTGTGATATACAGATACAGTATTTCTCTGTCAGATCATTAAATTAAAAAAAGTTCCAAAACTTTGTTACATTTTATAGGGGTTTAAGGATGAAGAAACGTAATTTTAATTTATGATTTTTTTAAAAATCCAGAAATATGCTGCGGCAGGGGGGTTGGACTCGATGATCTCTTGGGTCCCTTCCAACCCCTAACATCCTATGATCCTATGATATGTACATACTGTTAGCATAGAATCATAGAATGATTTGGGGTGGAAGGGGCCTTATACATCATCCAGTCCCAATCCCCTGCCATGGGGCAACCTCTTACCAGAACAGGCTGCTCAGAGCCCTGGCCAACCTGGCCTTGAATACTTCCAGGGATGGAGCAACCACAGCCTCCCTGGGCAATCTATTCCAGGGCCTCAGCACCCTCACAGGGAGGAATTTCTTCTTAATACCAATCTAAATCGCCCGTCTTTTAGCTTGAAATCATCTTCTTTGTCCTATTACTAGAGTCCCTCACAAACAGTCTGTCTTCAGGTTTCTTGTATCACCTCCCGGCACTTGGAAGGTTACTTTATAGTCCCACTGATGCTTTCTCTTCTCCAGACTTAACCAGACCTTCCTCAGCCTGTCTTCACAGAAGAGATGCTCCAGCCCTCTGATCATCCTGGTGGCCTCCTTTCTCTAACAGTTCCATCACCTTTTTGTACTGGGGATTCCAGAACTGATGCAGTGCTGCAGGTGGGCATCCCTCAAGAGCAGAGCAGATGGGTAGAATCATCTACATCGACCTGTTGCTAGTCATGGTTTTTTCAATACAGCCCAAGAGATAGTTGGCCTTCTGTGCTGCTGTCACACATGCGAGCCCATATTGAGCTTCTCCCTGACCAACACACCACTGTTATGTGCTTTTGTGTATTTCCCTTCACTTTACATTATATTGAGGAAAAGAAGAATATCAGTGCAGGGGAAAGAAGATGATGCTACAGTCCTACCCGTAACCCATCTCTTTCTTTATTGACCCCTTCAGGTCCTTCAGGCCTGAGCCCCAGGGTTGGAGCAGATAAGGATAATGCCAGAGCCCAAAGCCCTTCATGTCTTGAAGACAGGTTCCATGTGGACCTGGCAGCTACTCTGCAGCATACAGTGGATCTCCAAATGGTTCTTTCCTCCTTTAAGTCAGGCTCACAGGAATACGACTCTCCATCCACATGTCCCACACAAGGAGGATGTGAAATTCAGATACCACTCAGGCAGCACCAAGATGTCTCAAGTCTTGACCTAGATAAATCAAACACTCTCCTAATTGGATAGGCTTAATTGGTGTTTGGAGACATTTTTAGAGAGAGTTTTCTATTTCTCTTGGGAATATTTTCCTATTTCTGTTTATAATTTACTCCACAAATTCGTTTATTAACAATTCTTGGCATTTCTTTCATCTTCCTATGAATTTCTGCTTGAGAGCAAAGGAAGTCTATCTTTGTTCTCAGGAAAGAAAAGTTACTTTGAGTTTTACTTTGAAGCACCCAACGATGTAACTGAAATGTCATGAATAATTTAGGCGAGCATGGATGCAAACGTTACTAGAAATAATCAAGGAACTTTAGAGGTTGTAAATAAAACCAATTTAAAGATTAAAATAGATGCAACTTAGAATTCTAATTTTGTACACACACAAAACTAGGACAAAATAGTGTTCTGGAACATATGGGAATGGAACAAACAGCACCAGCAGTCATGTAGATGATTCATTTGTGAGTAAAAGACCTTAAATACCTTCCCCTGGCTTGCATGCATGCATCAGGAACACTGAGTTTAAAACTCTCTTAGTGATATTTGTTAAGAGCCATCTGATTTAGCAGCGCACATCTTATTGATTATCTGTAAATTGCACTGTTTGCTTCTCTATATGTTTCAACATCCTGTACTGCATGATCTAAATGACCTTTATAATATTATAGCCTACATTATTCCTGGTAATTTAACTAGCCAAGTCACAGAGGGGCTATGTTGGTGGTTGAGGTGCCATTTGTCACCATGATGGCAGGTTTTCTGCTATCTGCAAGTGTTTTGCTTCTGGGATCCAAGCCTTAGCCTTTTGTTTTATTCTCTTGATTATCAGGATATTTGAGTCCAATCTTCTCTAAGCAGGTCTCATGCTCTGAGGCACAGTATGTGTGTGTAAATTATAACAGAATGATATTTCTTCTCGGTATCTTCATGAGCTTCATATGATGTTTTTTTCAGCCAACAAGTGAGAACTGGGTGCAGGGGAAGGCTGGCAGCTGTGGTGTCAGCTCTGTGTTGGGCAGCAGAGCGTGTTGCCACCAACTCCCCAACCAGCAGCCAGCAAAGTGCAATTGCTGCTTCATGCAGTTACCCAGTAACGTATTTGTGATGGCACCATTTGGCTAAAGAGTGTCTGAACAGTGACGCTGGAGTCCACAGGATATCGACAGCCCTGTAGATAATGCTGCTTTATACTTAGATAAAGGAGAGATCTCTGAGTAGTATTTTTCAGGCAGGCTAAAAAGAATTGGAAATATTTTAGAACAGTACAAATAAGCGTCCATGAGACTAAGAAAGTATTTCAGTCCAGTTTGTTACCAGTCATTCTGCACCAGTACTGGTAAAACAAACATGAGGAATTTTAATTAACAGTGAAAAAATAAATTCATGCACTGCTTTGGGGGTTTTTTAAAAACATAATAGTGATGATAGTACAAATCTAACTGGTTCAGATGTAATTGTGTTACTGTAGTTTATTTCTAAACAGAAGAGATCATAAAAAAATACTTGAGAGATTTAATTAAAATCAGTTCTCTCACATTTAATACTGCCTAATGCTTTTAATTAATCTGAATATCCTTAATTGCTTCTGTAATTTTTACCATGTGTAAATAGCTAATTAAAGTATTAACCACCATCAGATGCAGTCAATAATTAAATATATAAATGCTCTCTGTCTGATTAAGAGGATTACATGAAAAAACAGTTGCGTTGCAGGTATGAAAATTTTCTGAATGCAAATATGTACAGATTAGCAGTAGCAGAAGGGGAAGCAGATGAAGGGAGTGATTACTTTCCTACTGAGTCAGCCAGTATAAGGCTTCATTAGCTCTTGTGATACTTGGAGAAGTTTGGAGGTTCCTCTAAACTTCACTGGAGGTCCTGACAAGGTGACATAAATCCAGTAAATCTTATAGTAATATGACGACCTCCTCCACAAAGAAGAGAAGGGTCCTAGTTATTGGAGGCTCACTCCTGAAAGGGACTGAGGGCCCAATATGCAGAGCTGGCCCTCATCATAGGGAAGCCTGTAGTTTGCCTGGAGCCCAAATCAGGGATATCACTAGGTTGCTCCCTAACCTGGTGAGTCCAGCTGATCATCCAGACAGGTGCGGAGGAAACTGTATTCCATAGCCTGAGAGGAATGAAGAAAGTCCTCAGGGCATTAGGACGTTTGGTGAAAGACTCTGGTACACAAATTGTATTCTTGTCATTTCTTCCATTTTGGTGTGAGGACACAGGCCGGAATAGAAGGACTCAGTCCATTAATGCCTGGCTACAAGACTGGTGTTACAGGCAGGGCTTTAGGTTCTTTACTAATAACTGGTTTTATCAGGCGCCAGACCTTGCAGATACAAATAGGAGGGGTTTATCTCAGAGGGGAAAAAGGTTCTGGGGCAGGAGCTGGCAGGGCTCATTTAGAAGACTTTAAACTAGATTCAAGGGTAGGTAGGATACTTAATGGGCGAGCAGCAGTGGGACTGAGCTCTGGTCTTAATGAAAACCAGGTGGGCTCTCGCTGTCCTAGAGTGAAATCGGAGTGTTCAGCTCGCTCCCTGAAATGCCTGTACACCAGTGCACGCAGCATGGGGAATAAGCAGGAGGAGTTAGAAATCTTGACCAGTCAGGTGGTTATAATCTGGTGACAATAACAGAGACCTGGTGAGACAGCTCACATGACTGGAAAGTGGTCATGGACGGCTATGTCCTTTTCAGAAAGCACAGGTTGACAAGGCGGGGTGGAGGAGTTGCTCTCTACATGAGAGAGCAACTGGAATGTATTGAGTTCTGACCAGGGGTGGACGAAGAGAGAGTTGAGAGTCCGTGGGTGCGGATTAAGAGACAGGCGGGCATGGGTGACGCTATGTGGGTGTCTGTTACAGACCACCAGATCAGGATGAAGAAGCTGATGAGGGCTTCTACAGGCAACTGGGACAGCAGTCTCACAGCTACAGGCCCTGGTTCTCAGGGAGGGATTTTAACTGCCCTGCTATTTGCTGGAAGACCCACTCAGCCAGACATCTACAGTCCAGGAGGTTCCTCCAGTGCATTGCTCACAATTTCCTGATGCAAATGGTAGAGGAGCCCACTAGGAGCAGAGCGCTGCTGGACCTTATGCTCACCAACAAGGAGGGTCTAGATGAAGCAGTTAAGGCTGAGGGCAGCCTTGGTTGCCCTCAATGGTGGAGTTGAGGGTCTCATGTGGTAGGGACAGAATAGCTAGTAGAATCACAACTCTGAAACTCAGGAAGGTCAATTTTGGCCTTTTCAAGCAATTGCTAGAGGAAGTCCCATGGGAAAGGGTACTGGCTGGTAAAGGAGCTCAGGATAGCTGACTAACATTCAAAGGCTCCTATTTTAAGCACAAAAAAAAAGAGCATTCCAACAGGACAGAAGCCAAGGAAGGGAGCCAGAAGACCTGCATGGTTAAATAGGGAGCTGCTGAACAAATTCAAGAGGATGAAGAAAGCCATGGAAAGAGGGGATGGCCACTTGGGATGATGATAAGGCTCTGGTGAGAGAATGCAACTAGAAAAGCCAAGGCCTCCTTGGAATTAAACCTTGCAAGAGAGGTCAAGGGCAACAAAAGGGCTTCTTCAAATACATTGCAGGTAAAACTAAAATCAGAGGCAATGTAGGTCCCCTGGTGAATGAGGTGGGTGCCCTGGAGACAGATAATACAGAGAAAGCAGAGATACTGAACACCTTCTATGCCTCTGTCTATATCAAGCCCCAGACCACTGAGGCTCCAGAGGAGGTTGAGGCAAGAGAGGAGCCTGCCTTGGTTGATGAGGACTGGGTTAGGGATAAGTTGAGCAAACTGGATGGAGACAAAGCCATGGGCCCAGATGGGGTGCACCCATGTGTGCTAAGTGAGGCAGCTAAAGTAATTGCTAAGCCACTCTCCATCACCTTTTCTACATTCTGGGGATCAGGAGAGGTGCCTAGAGACTGGAAGATAGCAAATGTCACTACAATCTTTAAAAAGGATAAGAAGGAGGACCCAGGTAACTATAGACTGGTCAGCTTCATCTCCATTCCAGGAAAGGTATCACACAGTATCACAGTATTATCAAGGTTGGAAGAGACCTCATAGATCATCAAGTCCAACCTGTCACCACAGAGCTCAAGGCTAGACCATGGCACCAAGTGCCACGTCCAATCCTGCCTTGAACAGCTCCAGAGTTGGCGACTCCACCACCTCCCTGGGCAGGCCATTCCAGTGGCCAATGACTCTCTCGGTGAAGAACTTTCTCCTCACCTCAAGCCTAAATTTCCCCTGGCGCAGCTTGAGGCTGTGTCCTCTTGTTCTGGTGCTGGCTGCCTGAGAGAAGAGAGCAACCTCCTCCTGGCCACAACCACCCCTCAGGTAGTTGTAGACAGCAATAAGGTCTCCCCTGAGCCTCCTCTTCTCAAGGCTAAACAATCCCAGCTCCCTCAGCCTCTCCTCATAGGGCTTGTGCTCAAGGCCCCTCACCAGCCTCGTTGCCCTTCTCTGGACACGCTCAAGCACCTCAATGTCCTTCCTAAACTGAGGGGCCCAGAACTGGACACAGTACTCAAGGTGCGGCCTAACCAGTGCAGAGTACAGGGGCAGAATGACCTCCCTGCTCCTGCTGGCCACACCATTCCTGATGCAGGCCAGGATGCCATTGGCCCTCTTGGCCACCTGGGCACACTGCTGGCTCATGTTCAGGCGGGTATCAATCAGCACCCCCAGGTCCCTTTCTGTTTGGCTGCTCTCCAGCCACTCCGACCCCAGCCTGTAGCTCTGCATGGGATTGTTGTGGCCAAAGTGCAGCACCCGGCACTTGGACTTATTGAACGCCATCCCGTTGGACTCTGCCCATCTGTCCAGGCGGTCAAGGTCCCGCTGCAGAGCCCTTCTGCCCTCCAACTCAGACACATCTGCCCCCAGCTTTGTATCATCTGCAAACTTGCTGATGACTGACTCAATGCCCTCATCCAGATCATCTATGAAAATGTTAAAGAGGATGGGGCCCAGCACTGATCCCTGAGGAACACCACTAGTGACCGGCCGCCAGCTGGATGTGGCACCATTCACCACCACCCTCTGGGCTCGGCCCTCCAGCCAGTTCCTAACCCAGCACAGAGTGTTGCCGTCCAAGCCGTGGGCTGACAGCTTAGCCAGCAGTTTGCTGTGGGGGACAGTGTCAAAGGCCTTGCTGAAGTCCAGATAGACCACATCCACAGGCCTCCCCACATCCACCAAGCGGGTCACCTGATCATAGAAGGAGAGCAGGTTGGAGAGGCAGGATCTGCCCTTCCTGAACCCATGTTGGCTGGACCTGAGCCCTTGGCCATCCCTCAGGTGTGCAGTTACTGCCCCCAAGATAACCTGCTCCATCAGTTTCCCTGGCACTGAGGTCAGGCTGACAGGCCTGTAGTTCCCAGGATCCTCCAGCCGACCCTTCTTGTGGATGGGGATCACGTTGGCCAGTTTCCAGTCACCTGGGACCTCTCCGGTGAGCCAGGACTGATGGAAAATGATGGAGAGCGGCTCAGCCAGTTCATCTGCCAGCTCTCTCAGCACTCTAGGATGGATCCCATCTGGTCCCATGGACTTGTGGGTGTCCAAGTGGCTCAGCAGGTCATGGACTAGTTCCTTGTGGATCTCCAAGGCTGCACACTGCTCCCCAACCCCATCCCCCAGTTCGAGAGGCCATTTGCCCCGAACTCCTCCCTCCTCACTATTAAAAATTGAGGCGAAGTAGGTATTCAGGACCTCCGCCTTTTCCTCATCGTTAGTTATAGTGTTCCCCTCCTGGTCCTGTAAGGAGTGGAGGTGATGGAAGAATTTATTTTAGAGACTGTGTCCAGGCACATCAAGGACAGGAGGGTCATTAGGGACAGTCAGCATGGCTTCACCAAAGGAAAGCTCATGCTTGACCAACCTGATAGCCTTTTATGAGGTGGATAGATGATGGCAGAACAGTGGATGTGGTCTGTCTTGACTTCAGTAAGGCATCTGACACAGTGTCACATAGCATCCTCACAGCCAAATTGAGGCAGTGTGGACTAGATGATTGGGTAGTGAGGTGGATCGTGTAATGGCTGCAGGGTAGAAGTCAGAGAATAGTGGTGAATGGGACAAAGTCTAGTTGGAGGCCTGTATCTAATGGAGTGTGCCAGGGGTTGGTGCTGGGACCAGTCCTGTTCAATCTATTCATTGATTACTTAGATGAGAGATTAGGGTGCCCAGCTGGAGAGCTGGGCAGAGAGAAATTATGAATTATAACAAGGGTAAGCACAGTCTCTTGCATCTGGGCAAGATGAACCCTAGGTACCAGTATAGGCTGGGGACTGACCTGTTGGAGAGTAGTTTAGGAAAAAGGGACCTGGGGGCCAGGGTGGAGAGCAGGATGACCATGAGCCAGGAGTGTGCTCTTGCGGCCAGGAGGGCCAACAGCATCCTGGGGTGGATCAGAAGATGGTTGGTTAGCAGATCAAGACAGGTTCTTCTCCACCTCAACTCTGCCCTGGTGAGACCACATCTGGAGTATTGTGTCCAGTTCAAGGAGGGGGTGGCCACTTGGTGTGATTATAAGGCTCTGGTGAGGGAATGTAGGGATGCAACTAGAAAAGCCAAGGCCTCCTTGGAATTAAACCTTGCAAGAGAGGTCAAAAGCAACAAAAAAAGCTTCTTCAAATATATAGCAAGTAAAAGTAAAAATAGAAGCAACCTAGGCCCCCTGCTGAATGAGGTGGGTGCCCTGGAGACAGAGGATGCAGAGAAGGCAGAGATACTTAACGCTTTCTTTGCCTCTGTCTATACTTCTGGGGGTTGTCTTGATATTAAATCCCAGACTACAGAGGAGGTGGAGGCAACAGGTGAGCCTGCCTTGGTTGATGCAGACTTAGTTAGGGATAAGTTGAGCAAACTGGATGTGCACAAATCCATGGGCCCAGATGGGATGCACCTGCGTGTGCTAAGGGAGATGGTGGAAGTCATTGCT
>VXBP01004758.1:0-13095 GCA_013400115.1 Rhinopomastus cyanomelas | reverse complement strand
TGTAAGCTGGAACATAGGAGGTTCCACATCAACCTGAGAAGGAACTTCTTCCCGGTGAGAGTGACGGAGCACTGGAACGGGCTGCCCAGGGGGGTTGTGGAGTCTCCCTCACTGGAGATATTCAAGACCCGACTGGACAGGTTCCTGTGTGACTTGGTTTAAGTGATCCTGCTGTTGCAGGCAGATTGGACTAGATGATCTTTCGAGGTCCCTTCCAATCCGTAATGATTCTATGATTCTATGAGATCACATCTGGAATATTGTGTCCAGTTCTGTGTCCCCCAATTCAAGAGGCATGTGGAGCTGCTGGAGGGAGTCCAGCATATAGCAATGAGGATGATGAAGGAAGGGGAGCACCTCCTTTATGAGGAGAGGCTGAGAAAGCTGGGTCTTTTTAGACTGGAGGAGACTGAGGATGACCTTCTATGACCTCATTAATGTCTATAGATATGTGAAGGTTGGGTGTGGGGAGGATGGAGCCAGGCTGTTCTCAATGTTATCTAGCGACAGAACGAGGAGCAAAGGGTGTGAGCTGGAACATGGATGTTCCATATGAACATGTGAAGGAACTTCTTCCCAGTGAGGGTGACAGAGCACTGGAACAGGCTGCCCGGGGGGTTATGGAGTGTCCTTCACTGGAGACATTCAAAACTCATTCATGTGTGACTTGGTCTAGGTGATCCTGCTGTGTCATGGGAATTGGCCTACATGATCTTTCAAGGTCCCTTCCAATCCCTAATGATTCTATGATTCACCAGTTGGTTACAATCCTTGAGAGACTCTTCGTCAATGGAGATTGCTGGAGTGTAATTTATTCACTCTCCTTTACTGAGTTCCGAGGGCCAGTTGGAATAGGACACTATTTATGACCCAGATCCTCTGAGAAATCTTCCTTCCTTGTTTCCAGAGCCATGCAAATGAAACAGAGAGCTCTTCTTGTTTGTGGTGGTTGCACTTGGTAACAGGCTAGTATCTGTACGTGAGCCAAAACAGGATTGTGACAAATGCATCGTAAGCATTGAAGGAGAATAATTTGACTTTTTCTTCATGATCAGCTTGGGAAAACCATCAACACAAGTTCTCCATAAAGATATCCTCTGGCACAGTTGTCTGTTGTAGTGAAATACAAGCCAATAATCTCTGAATTTAGACCAACCTGAACTAGTAAATCCCCATGGGTGGCTCTGTAGTGTGTTCTTTAGCCATTAGGACTGTGCAATTAGCTCATGCTGAACTAATCCATCCCTGCCCTATGGCACAGAGTTTCCTTAATCAGGAACATAAGGGAGTCTCTTAGGTAGATAATAAGGTGTTCGGTTTTTTAGTATGGTGGAAGTAAGAGCTGTTTTTCATGACCTATACAAAAGGTTTGCCTAAAAGCACCGAGCTTGATTTGGGTTCAAACAAGATTTGATTATTCCAGAAATTCAAACTTCAAACGTTTTTAGAATTTTAGGTCATTGTTTCCAGATCCTTGTGTTACTTGTAAGTGTCCCTCCCACCACTAAGAACCTGTGAACTAGAGATAATAAAACAAGATCATTTAATATGTAGAGCTATTATTATTCTTTTTGGTCTCCTGAAAGGCCTCTATAGATAAATAAGACAATTAGCTCTTTTAGCAGACCTTACTCCCAGTGGTCATTCCAGGTCCTATTTCCAAAATGAGATGGTGTAGACTCTTGAGCTGGCAAAGCCTCAGACTAGGAATGAAAAGCTGAAAAGCTCTTTTCTTTGAAGTACTCTCTGATACCGACAAAAGACATCTCTTACAATACATAGAACATCTCATCAGGTTTTGTCTTTGTTATTTTAATAGTGTTTCAAACATGGCACATTGTGCCTCCTACACGTGTGTTCCAAGGGCTTTTTATATGCTTTTTGCTGTTAATTAAAGAGTGGCAGATCGAAACTGGTTTTAGGGGCCTTCTATACCTTTTTTTAAGAAGAGCTAAACTGAAAATAGCACTAGTTCACTTCTTGTTCTTGTGCTGCTTTGATGTCATCTGAGTGCTCACAATTAGGAAACATGATTTCAAGTGCAGTACCCCTGGAAAACCATCACTGGTATGTAGGTATTCTCCAGAGGCATATGCAAGACTGACAGTGAGGCATCATAGCTTTAGGGAAGAAAGTAATTTGCATTTCTGTGTTCTGGGTGGGAATGACTAGGATGATCACTGAATCACAGAACGTTAGAGATTGGAAGGGACCTCAAAAGATCATCTAAGTCCAACCGCTGCTGGAGCAGGGTCAGCCTACAGTACTGTCTCAAGATGTCCTACATGGGGCTCAAACCCATGACCCCAGGAATTCAGAGTTCCATGCTCTACCAACTGAGCCAACCAGACCCAGCCAAGAACAGTTTTGGCTGGAAGAGATCTTCAAGATCATCGAGCCCAACCTTTCTCTAGCCCTATCATCACCACTTAACCTTGTCCTTCAACACAGCATCCACCCTTCTTTTAAACACCTCCAGGGATGAGGACTCAAGCCCGTCCCTGGGCAAGCAGTGCCTGACAACCCTTTTAGGAATCAAATTCCTCCTAACATCCAACCCGAACCTCCCCTGGTGCAGCTTAAGGCCATTTACCCTCACCCTATCTCAATGACCACTAGCGAGAACAAACCAATCCCCACCTCTTTACAACCTCCTGTCACGGTTTAGCACCAGGTTAGGCCACAAAATTATAGTCTGCCCAACTGTGCAGAAGGAAATGTCTTAACACTCCCCGGGGTGGGGAGAAAAGAGGTAAAGTAAATACACGTCCAGAAAATGGAACTAGAAATGTTGAACTTTAATAAAGACTTTATTAAGTAGAGAAACCAAAAAAAGGGAAGGGGGGGGGAAGTGTGTTCTTCCTCAAGCAAGTCCATCCCTCACCCCACCTAGACCTACTACCCCCTAATTCCTAAGACATGCTAAAAGACACGGACAAGGGGAGAGTAAAAAGGAAAGACTGGGAATCTCCTAAACAATACTGTAATATTGAGCCATTCCTCACATGACACCTGTTCCAAATCCTTTATTAGCTTGGTAGCCACCTCTGTCCCCTCTCCAGCCCTTCAATGTCCCTCTTGTTGTAAGGGTCCCAAAACTGCCCCCCCGTACTCAAGATGTAGCCTCACCAATGCTGAGCAGATGGGAATGATCACGTCCTTACTCCTGCTGGCAACAAGCTCAGCATCACATCTCAGTTCTATAGGTATAAGATAAAAAGAACAATTCTCTAATGTTTACCCAAGGTCATTTTTACTACATCTTGTACTCACTCTCTAATGCCCATCCAGAAAGTCAGTGAATAGTGTTGTGTGTCTGTCTTTTCCCTGAGTGCCTGGTAGACTATACAATCCAACTCTACTGCTTCTGTCTTATGGTAGAGTAGCAATATTTCAATGAAGATTTATATTCAAGTTGTGGGGTGGTTTTTGGGGTGAGCTTTTTTCCCTCTGCCATAATGCAAATCAGGAGAAAGTATAATTTGGCTGATTAAGTATTTTATTGATGCTTAACCGTTATTTTATGGCATTTTAGTTTAATTGATGTGGGCTGAAGTTGAGTTGCAAGCAGGAAATTAGTATTTTGATTAGTCTTTTACATAAACCAGCTTTTTAAACAATATCTGACTACTTTGAATATTGAACATCCTGTCCTTAACAATGTTTAATATTCCACTGGATATCGCACTTGAGTTTCTGAAATTGTCCCTCGAGATTCTGGAGATTTTGCATTAAAAAGTTCAATTTCCTTTTGTCTTCATTGACATTTTGACTTAATTAGCTAAAATGATAATAACTCCCTAAAGTGTGGATAATTGTATTGATTTGATTTTGGCTTAGACTGGTGACATATTGCAAATACTTTGAAGTTTGATTTTGCAGCGCTGGAAATCTGTGGTAGCTCTTTTGTAAGACTCATTTTGTGTTCATTCATGGACTTATTTCTGGCATCCTTTAGAGAGCTCAACTGCTTTCCGTACTGAAGCGACAGCAGTAAACTACTGCGAGAGATCTCTTCCTTTTTCTGTCAGAGAGAGGCTGTGGGTACCTTATGGTTACCTTGACACAAGTCATGGACAGGACTGTTGATGTTCATATTAGACAGGCTGCCTGGAAATACTGTCTCTCACAGCATCCCTGCTGCTAAGTCTGCAGGATCAGGAAGTAAGGTGGATTGTGAACTGGTTGACGGACAGGTAGAGAGTTGTGGTCAATGGCACAGAGTCTAGTTGGAGTCCTCTATGTAGTGGAGTCCTTCAAGTGTCGGTGCTGGAACTGGTTCTGTTCAATATACTCATCAATGACCTGGATGAGACAACAGAGTGCCCTGTCAGCAAGATTTCTGATGATACAGAGCTGTGAGGAGCAGGCAACACACCAGCAGGCTGTGCTGCCATTCAGCCGGATGTAGACAGGCTGGAGAGCTGGCAGGAAGAAAATGACCTGGAGATCCTGGTGGCCAGCTGGGTGACCATGAGCCAGCATTGTGGCTTTGTGACCAAGAAGGCCAATGACATTCCAAGGTGGATCAAAAGAGGAAAAGTTAGCACATCAAGAGAGGTTATCCTCCCCCTCTACTCTGCCCTGGTGTGACCATATCTGGAATATTGGTCCAGTTCTGGGCCCCTCAGTTCCAGAAGGACACAGAACTGCTGGAGAGAGTCCAATGCAGAGCCACAAAGATGATGAAGGGAGCGAAACATCTCCCTGATGAGGAAAGGTTTAGGGAGCTGGGTCTCTTCAGCTGGGAGGAGACTGAAAGGTCACCTCCTGAATGTTTACAATTATGAAAAGAGGGAGAGTTGGGAAGATGAAGGCAGGCTCTCCTCACTGGTGTCCAGTGGTAGGAAAAGGGGCATTGAGTACAAGCCGGAGCAGAGAAGGATCCACATATACATAAGGAAAAAACTTTTTCACTGTGAGGGTGACGGTTACCCAGCACAGGCTGCCCAGCGATCTTGTGGAGTGTCCTGCTCTGGAGACATTCAAAACCCAGCCCTGTGTGACCTGATCTAGGGGATCGTGCTCTGGCAGGGATATTGGACTGGATGATCTTTGGAGGTCAGTTCCAACCCCTGATATTCTCTGATTCTGTAATAAGTGTGGTAACGTGGATTAGGTTCACACTGGTGAATCTTCTCTGTGTTACTCCCAACATACTGGTTGCAAAAGATGGAGAATATTAAAGGTGATTCAGAGGACTGTGAGGACAATGTCTCCTGTAAGGTGTCTGAATGCTCTGCTGGAGAACTCTCTGTGCCCTGGCTACTGCCATGAAGCTCTTGTGTTACACAAGGAAAACCGGGTGTCACAGATGGTCACCAAGCATCTACTCTTCATTTTGTTGCTGTCTAACCTGATCAGGGTCTGATTTACAGAAATGTTGAGCACTGACACCTTATAGTACAGCAAGAGCTGTACCTTGAACACAGTGTGGTAACACCAAATACTCCTTTTTAAGTAACAAGGTCCTTCATTCTCCAATTCTGCATGTAAAATGAACAAACTTTTTGTTCCCCTTATGCTTATTGTGCCTCATCTATGAAGTGGGTGCAGAGAACAGCATAAAGGAGCCTCTGTAAGCACATTCACTCTGTCTATGATAACTAGAGCTGATGTCTCCACAGACACTTTGTATTTTAAAGATTGCTTCTAGAATTTATTGTTTTGTGCAATTATCACCCTTCTGGCCTGAAAGGGCTAATGTTGTTTTTTTTTTAAATCATTTAGCACAATTGATCACAATTTTTTCTTTTTTTATTGCATAATGAAGGAAACCAGCAGAAAATACTGGCCACTCCTTATTCTCTTTGTAGGGATGAACTTTAAAGATTGAATCAGTGTAATTAGATAAGCAATTCTTATGTGTTTTCTACCTCTAGAAAGTAATCTGGCTCCTAAATCAAGTGCCAAATGCACACAAAATACATGCAAAGCGAAACAGAAAGAGAAATCACTTGGCCTCATCTAAGGCAGCACAGAATGTCAGTGCTACTTTTCCTCCCCAAAGGAAAAGCTTGCTGATAGAAAAGTGTTTGGCTAATCAGCCATCAATGTTTTGCATTTATTTACATAAAGACATATTATACAAACTGACTTGAAAAACACAGTGAGAACTGGCAGCAGGGCTGTCTTGGTGATGATAACTCATGAACATTGACAAACACCTAGTGATAAAAGAGTGGAGGTACATGTCAGAGAAAGGATGTATTTCCAAAATGACTATATCCAACTTGCTTCATCTTCTTGTCCCATTTTTATTCTTTCTTCTGTCTCCAGCATGCAGTGAGAGTTTTGCATACAAGCTGTCAAATCACCTAGGAAGGTCAGGTCAAATAATCTGGCTAGTAATTTGTTAGACCCAGTATTTCGCAGCCATAGTTATTTAATTTCTGTTGATGCTCTTTTGAACGTCTTCTTAGACTCTTACAAAGCCTTTGTGCATGAGCAGCAAAATTGGGTTTTGGTTGGCTGTGTTTTGTGGATTTTTTTGGTGCTGTGATTTTTTTCTGCATCTGAGGAATCCTGTATCTCTAATTATACACTTTTACATGTATCAACTATCCTTGCACGTGAGAGGCTTTAACCTCCTGATACCCACTGTTCACATATTTATAAACATTAATGAGGTCAACCCTCAGTCTCCTTTTTTCCAAGCTAAAGAGACCCAGCTCCCTCAGCCTTTCCTCATCACGGTGCTATTCCACTCTTTTTGTCACCTTTGTAGCTCTGCGCTGGGCCCTCCTCAGCAGTTCTGCATCCTTCTGGAGCTGAGAGGCCCAAAACTGGACACAATATTCCAGATGTGGTCTCACCAGGGCAGAGTGGAGGGAGGAGGAGGGATAACGTCTCTTGGTCTGCTAACCACCCCTCTTCTGATCCACCCCAGGATGCTGTTGGCTTTCTTGGCCACAAGGGCACATTGCTGTCTCATAGTCATCCTGATATCCACCAGGATTCCCTGGTCCCTTTCACCTACACTCCTCTCCAACAGCTCAGTGCCCAACCTATACTGATATCTGGAGTTGTTCTTGCCCAGATGCAAGACTCTAGACTTGCCCTTGTTATAGTTCATTAAATTTCTCCTCACCCAGCTCTCCAGCCTGTCCAGATGTCACTGAATGGTAGCTTGATCTGTTTTAAAATCAATTCGAGCTTTAGGCTGGACTTGATGATCTTTGAGTCTTTACCAGCCTCAACAATTCAGTGATTCTGTAAAATAAAATACTTAACACAGCAAAAGGCTGAAATATATGGACCTTCCTATCTATCAAGATCAGGCACAACTGTTGTTAACAGGCAATAGAAGAGAATATTTTAATTACTTTTTAAAAAGAAGAGAGAAATATAAGGAAATATTATTTGAAATACAAAACTATAGAGTAAAAGAAGCTCTTAATTTTTGTGTCAAGATGAGAGAAATCCTCTCTTTCACGTTGTTGGTCAGAGATGTGAAGTGCATTAGGTTCTTAGCTGATGACACTTCAACTGTGGGTATAAATTAATCTTTAATGAGGCAAAAACAAAGCTGCAGTCAAGAAATAAGTGTGTCATATATACAAATCTATTTGTACTTGTTAAATTCCGTGGGTGATACAACAGCTGCTCAGTAAGAAGCAGCTCGGTTAGTTCTGAACTTGGCGTGACATGGAGTACATCTGCAACAGGCTCCACTAGACTGCCAGAAAATGGCACTGGGACACAGGAACATGTGTCTGGAGCACGGCTCAGAGAGCTTCTGGTGGTATTCTGAAAGCAGTTGAAGCAATGGAAGATATTCAGCTTATTTTAGTTATCAGCTTCTGGAAAGGAGACATATAAAGAGGAATGTTTAAAATAAGCACAGGAAGAAGTAAAAGTAAAATAAATGTCCGCTGCTGCACCTGCTTGCACTTGCACCTGCAACCTCCTGGTGACTCCAGCAGTAAGAAATCAGAGCAGGCATCACTCTCTGCTATATTTTTCTAGGTTAATTTTGCAAATATGCTTTCCGAGTTCTCCAGTGCATCCTTGGAATTGCTGCCCTAGATTCTGTGTTTCAGAGGATTCCTTGTGTCAACTGGTTTTTCACTTGTATGAGATGAGGGCAATCCTCAATTTCCCAGACTAGAATTAGAGACTGAGTTAATTAGATGAGAGGAATTTTGTGTTTTTTCTGGTAGACTGAAAGCAGATGTGAAGGATTAAATTACAGTGTCATTGGAAATGCCGTGGGTTTGATCCAGCTGCGCTCTGTGGCAGTTAAGGAAGATGATATTTAGAACCACAGTCCTGTATCAAATTCAAGAATTGTAAATCCTATGTCTATTCAAAAGAACACAAACACAGTACCCTTAAGGTTGGAAAAGACCAGTAAGTTCATCAAGTTCAACCAGGCATGCTGCAGGCCACGCAGAGGGATGTGGCTCCTAGATATTAACCGTTTATATTTATGACACAGATGTAATCTTTGTGCACTATAACTACAAATCTAGATTGGTTTTCCCCTTCCAAAGGGCTTCTTTCAGGCTTGTGTGCAGCTTAAAATGAAAAGTTTGGAGTTTCTGTAATCAACCCATTTGAATTTTCATATCAGACAATCCAGCAAAGTGAACCAAGCTTTAAACACTGATACGTTTTGAATTTTAATGGACTTTATTACAAGTCTTCAAATTAAAAGCTGTCAGGAGAGATAAAAGGTTGGGGATTTAGATTCAAAGGGACTTTGATTAGACATAAAGGTCAGCAATGGTGGCAAAAAGTCGATGCATCTAAATTAAGCCTAAACCTCTGTAAGAAAATATGCTAATCTTTCATGTAAAGTACTTGTCAGGCTGCTCTTGGCTCATACCCACAACAGTTAAAATATTTTCTGGGATGAAACTTTAACGAATGGTAATCCATGTGCAATTTGCCTGTCAAGCGCGTGCCATTTGTTTTTACAAATGTTACATTTTAACTGAGAAGGGATGGTATTATCCTACATAATGTGCTCCTGACGAAGGATTTGGGCTTTCAAATCTTTAGTCCACTTTGGAACCACAACTTTTCTCTGTTGGATTTTGTGGTTTGGTTTGTTTGTTTTTTTTCCCTTAGGGATGTAAAATTTAAATGGGAGGGAAAGCAAAAGAAAGGAAATTGGAACTGTAAAAGTCATAGCTTTTTGTAAAACTGAGTGTAAATGTATAAATTATGCTTTAATTGAGCAGCTACTTCAGATGTGTAAAGTTAGAGTAACTGCTAATATTTCTGAATACGAAATTAAGATTCTGCACCATTAGGGAGCAAACTCACTGAACACATAAAAGGATGACAGGATGAGAAAGGATTTACATTTGTAGAATCTTCTGTAAAATTACGCCAAGTGACAGGCTCCATTTTTGGATGCTGCAATAAAGGTTGCATGTCTAAACCACAGTGACACCATGGCTGGCTCCGCCATCACGGAGACTTAATAGGAAATTAATAGAGTGTAATACAGCCTTATTGAATTCACCCTGACTTAGTAGTTTTGTAAGAATAGAAAGTGTAATTCCAGTCTTTGTTTAGTGTCCTGGGCAGAGAGCTTCACTAACATCTAAGTATGGTCAGGATTAGAAATGTGATGGATAACACCCTGGCACCGTCTTGACAGCTTTTCTGTTCAAATACAAATTTCTGTCACAGCCCCAGAATGTCTGTAGGAGCATTCAGAGATAAAATACTGTAGATGCAACAACGTCCAGTGTGAAGCCATTATGCTTTGAAAGGAAAAGTAATTACAAACTCTACATCTCCTCGGCACATATCTGCATTAATAATGCAGAATAATAAATACACTGGAGTGTACTAATGAAATGTTATTGAACATTAAAGTTTTGGGAACCATGAGGTTATTAATCTGTCAAGAAAAATGTCAATGCATCTTGTGTTTTGTATTTTTATCTATCTATTTTAGCCAAATGTTTGGAAATGTTGTGGTGGGCAGTGTTTTGTTCTAGCTTTTGGTCTACTTTCCTAAAGCTGAGATTATTCTTATTATCTTTCTAATTTCTATTCTTCTGATTCTTCTGATCCATCTGTGGTTGTAAACTAGAGCATAGAAGGTTCCACATCAACCTGAGAAGAAACTTCTTCACAGTGAGGGTGACAGAGCACTGAAACAGGTTGCCCAGGGAGAGGTTGTGGAGTCTCCTTCACTAGAGATGTTTAAAACCCACCTGGATGTGTTCCTGTGTGACTTGGTCTAGGTGATCCTGCTGTGTCAGGGGGATTGGACTGGATGATCTTTCGAGGTCCCTTCCAATCCCTAAAGATTCTATGATTCTGTCATCTATATCCTTACAAGAACCAAAATCTCCTTTTACTTAAGGCTCTCACTGTTGCCTCCAAAACTGTGGGAAAAGGAATGTTTTTATTGCAGTGCTCTGTAGGTGGAGTTTTATCCTTACCATAGCAGGAAAGTAGGTCACAACTTCATTGTTTGACAGATGCGCTACACAAAGTGTGCCTCCATATCAACCGTGAATAGAAAGAAGCTGATTAGTGCAAAAGAAAGTCTGCATTTAAAGAGCTAAAACCTGCAGTGATTTTCTTCTTTGTGCTTAACCATCAATTGAAGGAAAGACTCCATCTGACATAGCAGGATAGGACAAAGCATTGGAATACAAACCCATGCTATTGATTTAGCATAAGAAAGTAAAGTGGGTTCCAAGAAGTGAAAATAAGTTGTCTGGCTGCTCTTGAATGTCTGTTGTGAGCAAGAGAAGAATTTTCCCGTGTCGTCCACAAGTTGCAGTCATTTGTCAACTACTGAAGAACCCTCAGCTCTCTGCATAGGCGCAGCTCTGAGTGGGAGGTTCCATCAAAATATAAGGAAAAACTTTTTCACTGTGAGGGTGACAGAGCCCTAGAACAGGCTTCCCAGAGAGGTTGTGGAGTTTTCTTCTTGGGAGACATTCAAAACCCGCCTGGAGATATTCCTTCCTAGCTCTGGCAGAGGCTTTGGATTAGATGACCTTTGGAGGTGCCTTTACACACCCAACTTTCTGTGATTCTGTGGTGCTGTTGTGACATGGGTTACCTTAACCACCACAACACAGGTAAACATAGATGCGGTCACCAGAGATGTTGAGCAGCCTGTAGCCATGCTTCTGTCAAATTTAACTTCAAAAACCTCAAAAAGGATGGAAATGTCTTCAGCCTTAGCACGATATGTACTCTGAGATAACAGCAATGTAATGATTCTTCCCTTCTCAGCCAAGTATTCCCACAAATCAATCTATAAATAAAAGCACAGACCTTAAATACCCAATAATTGTTAATTAATCTGTCTCTTCAGTGAAGGTTTGGTCTTGTTGGGATTTATTTATGTATTTCCAAATATTGATGCTAAGTGGGCCTTGACTCTACTCTGAATAACATTTCTCAGTCTCCTAAACCAATTCAGAGTAGAGAACAACTTATTTCACACAACACTGGCTGCACCCTTTCTGCAGTAACATACTAATTTTATTTATTCTTGGCTTAACCTGCCAACCTTAACATTTATATCAACAGTTGGGATCCTCCCTATAAAGGGCAGTGATTGATCAAGCTGCTGCTCAAGAGGGCTGAAAAAGTGGAGCATTTATGGAGTTTGTTGTACTGAAGAGTAGTGATGTTTGCATTTAAACGGGGCAGCGGATAGTAGAGTGACAGATGAACATCTGTCAAATCTCTTTCACTTTTTATTTTTATTTTTTAAATAAAAAGGGGATAGAATAACCAGAAATAGTGATTCTTAATAGTTCACTCTATGGCTGCGTAGACACTGAATGTAGAAGCCTTTGAATGGTAATTAATGTTAAGACTTAGACTGTGAGAAAGGGCTAAACAAAGAAAACTCCTCTGTCTACTTTAATTCTACAGTTCTGTTAGTTTTGTGCTGTCTGCTACCTCTCCTTTGTTTTAATTTAATGTATTTATTTAGATGTCTAACATAAGATACCAAAGCAAAATTATGTTCTGCCTAGAGATGGATAGGAGATGCTATTTTTTATTTCTCAATATTTTGGTTTGACCACACAGACAGAGCCTGAACACAGGATTCCTTGGCCATGGCTGTGGCTTTTCCCCAAAGGTGCCCTATGACACTGATGCAGCCCAGTCAACTCCAATGCCAATCTGTGGTACCTCAAAGCTTGCATGACAACTTGCCCAGAGAACTTATTGGAAGCTCGCTTAGTTGAGGACGTATTTAGTTGTTTGGTATTTTAGTCCAAAGTTGAACTTAAATAACAACATTTCTTGCTACTAGATTCTGTTCTTTCAGTTGGGTCTTCTGGCTCCGGTCAATCTTTTTAGCTGAAGGTAGCTGGTCATCACTCTCTATTTTCTAAGAAACTGATGTTGTCTCGTATCACCAGAAATTCTTATTTTTCCACTGAAATAGCGAGAAGGAACACACTGTGATCTGGAGTTGTGTGATGGATAACATTTTGACGTTAGTCTCTCAAACAGAAAGGGCTTTCAGGCTTGAACAACTCCCTTAATACCATCTTTTATGGAGAATGTGATTCTTCAAATAGGCAGAAGCCTGAACATTAAGATTTTATATGTAAAATGAAAGACCTTAAGCTTCATTTAGCAGTGAGAAGGCTGCAAGGGGACTATTACGTGCCTTGTGGTGGTGTGAGCGTGTCGTCCTTGCCTGAGCTTTCACCTTTGGTGACAGGCTGCCTGAAAAGGAATGCAACTGGATCACAGAATCACAGAATGTTGAGGGTTGGAAGTGACAGTATCACAGTATCACAGTAATTATAAGGTTGGAAAAGACCTTAAAGATCATCCAGTCCAACCTAAATCCAAATAAACCAAGTAAACCTAACATCTAACATCTAGATAATCTCAATCATGCCACTCAGCACCTCATCCAGCCTAACCCTGAACACCTCCAGGGACGGTGACTCAACCACCTCTGTGGGCAATCCATTCCAGAACTGGATCACTCTTTCAGTGAAAAATCTTTTCCTAATGTCAAGTCTAAACCTCCCCTGATGGAGCTTAAGACTATGACCTCTTGTCCTGTCTCCAGTGGACAGGGAGAAAAGACCGACACCTCTCTGACTACAACCACCTTTCAGATAGTTATAGACA
>VXBP01004757.1:100594-372957 GCA_013400115.1 Rhinopomastus cyanomelas | reverse complement strand
GCCTCGCGGTCTGAAAGTGGCGCCGAGTCACCTCATTTTGTATGGAAATTTGGATCTGCATTGTAATAATTCTTGTCCTTTTCTAGGTAGCTACAGTAGCTGAAGGCAAGGAGTGGTCCATTGAAACTTCTCCTGCCAGGAACTGGACCCCACCTCAGCCTAAAATGTCTCTCTCTTCCACTCATCGGTATGTATTCTGGTTATCTGATGTTGACACAGCTCCAGTAGGATCAAAACATCACTGTTACTTTGAGTGTCTGCTGGTTTTATTCTGTTCATAGTGTTGCCTGAAGAACAAGCATTTCTGTGACTGAAGTTAAGGAATATGAGATCACAGGACATTGATTTCTAGAATACCTTCTCTACCTTGAAACTTAAACTGTGGCAGAGACAAGAGACCTCTAGCTGAGGACAAGTATGCTGGTTTTATCTTGACTTGTCAAGATAACTTGACCTGAAACTAGTTGTGTCAATTCCATGCAGTGTGTCACAGGCCTTACTGCTGTGCTGGGTTGTGATCGAATGCCGGGTAAGAATCACGGAATCATTTAGGCTGGAAAAGACCTCTAAGTTCACGAAGTTCAACCATTACCCTAGTTGTCCCAGGCCTTCCACTAAACCCTGTTCCTAAGCTTCAGATCTTTACAACATTTAAACACATCCAGGGATGGTGATTCAACTCCCTTCTGGGCAGCCTGTTCCAAGGCCTGATGCCCCTTTCCTTGATGAAGTTTTTTTACTGTCCAACCTAACCTTCCCTTTGCACAACTCGAGGCTATTTCCTCTTGTCCATTCACTTGTTACTTGTGAGAAAAGACCATTGCCAAAGGAATAGACTTTTTCCTTCTGGTGCAAATTATTATTGGGACCCTCAAGATTGGACCGGAGCAGTTTTGTTTTTCTGCTTTTGCATGTAGAGTTTGTTCTTTGTGCTAAAGAATCAAGTGAACAGAATAAGCAGTTATAAGTCAAGCAAACAGGTGCTTCATGTGTGACCATCACCCAGCAAGATCAGGGGTAGCTGAGGTCAGAGCAGCATTTTCCACATCTGGGTCTGCTGTTGCTTTGTTCATTCAATACTCTCGGGGCTTTTAGTGGTTGTATTTGAATTCTCTACTTGATTGATAGAAGAAATTGATTTGTACCCATATTAAGATGAGATGTGTCTGACTGCACTGCTGAGCTAGTGGGATTTGCTTTGTCCAGTTTGATTTGTAAATCTTCCCTTTCAGTAGTACTGCTGGACCATCTCAGACTGCAACTGCCTCATCTGACAAGGCTTTTGAAGACTGGTTAAATGATGATGTCAACTCCTACCAAGGGTAATGTAACATGCGTTAACTTTGGAATGCCTGGCCCTCTAGTGTGGCAAAGTCCGGTGTTATACAACTGCTACACAGGTGTGGTCCTGATTCACTAGTTTACATCTTGTTTATGATTAAAATTATGTTGATAGTATCTGATGAAGGATGAGATGAAGAAAAGTGCCTCTTAATATGTTGAGATATCAAAAATATTTGAATAGTGTTGAAGAAAGAGTTTGGAATTCAAAAGTAGTGGACTCCAAACTGGAAGATTTTTAGTGCATATGGGGTTTATTTGAGTTAAAGCTAACATTCTTCTTTCATTCCTTTTCCCATTTTCATGTATCACTTTATGAGGATTTACTCAGACTGCTGCTATAAGTCATCTGTTAGAGAATCACTAAGACCCCATTAGTTTGCTAAGAGGGCACTTCACGGGGATTCCTCAGTGGGTCCTTGTGAGTGTTATCCCTTCAGGTTTGTATTTTGGATGCTAGGTGCTTTGGGATGTGTTTTCCAGGTGTATTTTAAGGTCTGTTAGTCTTTCTTTCATGCTTTTCACATTTTGTTCAGTAGTTTTAATGAGTGCAGGCTCATACAGATGCTGTTTTCATTTCCTTGTGGCAGTGGCCAAGAGAATCGCTATGTGGGGTTTGGAAACACAGTAAACCCGCCGAAAAAAGAGGATGACTTCCTGAACAATGCTATGTCGTCTTTGTACTCGGTAAAGAATTACTCAGAACTTTCTGTGACCTGTATTAGTGTTTTCTTCTATCTTATGCCCTGTTACATAGCTAAAGACTGCAGGTAGATAAAATAAAACCAAAGAAAAAAGTAATTAACCTGCTGGGAACAGCAGTTTGTCTGGTGATGCTCTAATGGATTGACCACATTAGGTGTGTTCAGTGGAAGACAACTGAAATGTGTGTGTAGATGGGTGCCAGAAGCCCTGAGCAGCGATGAAAACATTTGAAATACTTGTGACAGGGTGTGAAGAGAGAACAGCATATGGCTGAACAGTTGTCGTGATTAGAGCAGAGACAGTGAAAGACGTGTTGTTGAAGGAAAATGGGAATGGAGTCAGAGGCCATCAGGGACATACTGGTGCTTTGATAGGCTGCAGAGTAACAGCACTGCATGGTTATTTGGGATTTGGAGTCACTTTGAAATACAGTAGGTGGCCAGTTAGTGGCCTGTGGACTTCCTTAGAGCCTTACTGGTCTAAGTATTCACACCAGATTCCACTGTTAGTTGTTTTTTAAAAAAAACACAGGAATTTTACGAACATAATAGTAAGATGTCCTGGCCTTTGAAGAGTGCTCATCACTTGGTTGCACACGGTGCTTGCTATAAGTCTGCTGAACGTCTTCTACTTGTGTCTTAGCTCACAGACCACATTGTTCAGATGGGAAACCACATCCCTAACTTCTTGTAGATGTGCTGGGATGGAAGCGATGACACAGGAGTCCGAGATACTGTAACCATTATTTATTCGTGGTATTGAAACTTGCGATTCCAATGCCCTCTCCTGACCACAGAGACAAACTGCAGTTTAGATTTCTCTTGAGTCATGGAAGTCAGACTGACAGAAGACAGGGGTAGACATGGGTGTTAACCTTCTGTTTGTAGCCCTGTGTTTAAAAGATTTGCAGCACAGCTTAAAATCAGGTGTTGATGATCTGCTAAGAGGAAAAAACCATTTAAGTTATATTTTTAGTAGGATAAAACTGAATCTCTCCAGGTTTATTCAGATTGCAGCTGATTGGACTCCAATAATGGAAGTTCATGACAATGTTATGTTATTTATTGCTATGTACTGCCCCATCGCTGGAATCATTCCAGATCAGGTTGGACAGGGCTCTGAGCAACCTGCTCTAGTTGAAGATGACCCTACTTAATGCAGAGGGGTTGGACTGGATAAGTTTTAAGGTCCCTTCCAACCCAGACTTCTCTGATCCTGTGATTATGCTCCTACTAGTGAGTAGTTCATGTGGCTACAGGACAAGGTGTATTGGAGAACGTTTTGACATAATTTAACATGGTACTGAACACTTGGTTATTCACTAATATTGTTTATATGTAGCTTATACCATTCTGACTTTCTTCACAGGGGTGGAGCAGTTTTACAACTGGAGCAAGCAAAATTGCCTCAGCTGCTAAAGAGGGTGTAAGTGAACAAAATATATTTCGATGTAACTCGTGGAAACTCAGATTCCTTTAGGGTTGTATCTTTTAAAAGTATTTAAAGACAAACTACATTTTGCTCTGTGTGTATCTCTAGGGTGTATAGAATGAATGCAGGTGTAAAATGCCATAACTACTTGTCATGTGTGTGGATGGGCATTTCTGTCAATGTCCCTGCTGGATTTAAGTGTCCAGAAAGAACTCAGCAGAAGAGTTCATTCTAAAGCAGCAATGTCAGTCTGTGCCAAGTAAGGCCAAATGACATTATTCAGCAGAAATTTAACAGCAAGTTACAAATGGCTCATGGTTTTATGGGGTATTTTTTCCCCCTTCCTTTGCTTTCTCTCCAACTGCAGCTTTTCTGTCATTCTAAAGAGAAATCTTGTTGGACAGAGGCTGTGCCCAGAGGAACGCTTTGGGAATAACTGAGGCATGGTCTTCACGCTCTGCATGTTCTGCGAGTTCATGCATTTAGGTGACAATCACTGAACTAAACACAGGCTAAAAGCAGAGGGAATAAAAATGTCTTACAGTTTTCATGGATGACAGTGGAAATATTTTTGTGAAAATAATTCATTACAACATTTCTTTTTCAGTTTCATGTAGTATTTTTCCAAACTGTTACAATTGTTACAGTTATCACTTGAGCTTAAACAGTTTTTGAATGTAACAATTGTATCTTACTTTTGTGATGTTATGAGATATCGGTTCTCATTCCGATTGGCCCAGGCAGGTCTAGTCCGTATGGAAGACTGTTTTAAGTTGAGAGAGATTGATGCTTCCTTGGGGCATTCTGGAATGCTGGAGATGGTGATAGTGATACTCTCTGTTTGCCGTGTAATTCTGGCCAAGGTCCATTCTTCTTGGAGAGAATCTAAGTGTATGTATTTAAACAGCAGAGGTTTAATTCCTAGTGAACTTGAATGGATTTGTTTCTTTTCACAGGCCACCAGGTTTGGATCTCAAGCGAGTCAAAAGGTGATTATGGATTTAGGTCTTACTGTAATTAGCTTTAAATGTCATGTGTTTGCTTGCACCAGTTGATTTAGACTTGATCAACAGACCAGTGTGATTTGTCCTTTGTAGCTCACAGTAATGTCTAGGTTTTAGCTTTTATTGCAGTCAACTGCAGCATTCAAATTAAGCAGAAAATAAACAGCGATCCTCTGCTGTGTGTAATCGTCAGGTGTATTGGAGAGGCAAAAGCTTTAATTGAGGTTTGCCATTTTAAAATACCCTTGTTTTGTTTGTGACTTAACTATGGTCTATCTTGAAGCAGTTTCCTTGGTGATGTATTGCAACCTGTCTTTCAAAGGCTAAAGCCTAATGAGATACTACAAACGTGAATTAAATTCCCTTGCTTGGCTGTATTTTGAAAAGGAGAACTACAAAAGCATTTCCACTCTCAAACTCAAGTTAAACCAGAAACAGTGAGACCTGAGTTACACAGAGCTCTGGCATAAAAGCAATATCTGTTTGCATGGAAAACTTTTAAATTCAAATGTAAAAATGAATAGAATAATGGAATTGTTACTGTGCCGAGGCTCTGAGTGATAGAGGACTCACATACATTAATATATAGTGTGGGCAGTTTTCCTCCTGTCCGTTCTCGTCCACCTGGTGCTGCGTCCCCATCTGCTCAACACCAGTGTGATGCTGCAGGTATTGGTACATACACAGTAGGATGACAATACTCCGAGTACTGAGATGATATAAGTTACACTAGTAACTTGTGCATGTTTTAACACAAGAAATGTCTTGTTAAAGCACCTAAATTTGATATTTAGAACCTTTAAGGTATTTTCTGCTTGGCTTACGTAATAAAAACTAATGGTTCTGCAGGTTTTCCTCTTCCACTCCTCCCAACAGTTGCCCTTCAGAAAACTCCCTTTCTTCTATATTATCAGTGAATGTAATAAGTGTAAAAGCTCATCACATCTACTGCCAAGAACCAGAGCAATATGCAGCTCCAGAATCTAAGCTTTGTTGCTGAAGCTTAAATTTTGTTTCTGAAACATCTGATTTTTTGCTCCATAGAGCAGATTGAATGTCTTTTTGATGTAATGCTTTGCTTAAAAGTATTTGGTGTCCAGGGGTTGAACATACTCACTGCTTTCTCTTGTCAGTAGATGCTGAGGTTGGAAAAGGTTCATGCTACTTAACTTGCCTGAAAAATTTGCTGACAATTTTGTGCTAAAAGCTGCTTCTGCCTTCCTTGCTCTTTCTCTTTTGCTGTCTGGGTAAAGTTTTGGGGCTACAAGCAGCAACCAGAGCCGGTAAAGCCCTCACATATATTCTTGTGCATGGACTCCCTGTCAGTGTTGGTGCTGAATATGTTCATTTGCTCTCAAGCTGTCTTTTCATTATTTTGCCTTAAGTCCAATCTGTTGAGATTAACGTTGTGTGTTTCACACAGTAACATGTCTTCAAACCTATTTAGAATGAGTTAAACTAGATAGACACATCCAAACTGCCCTCTGAGAACATGCTGTACCTTTGTCCGTGCTCTTCATAATCGCAGATGACTTCAGGCTTTTGGTTTGCATGTCTGATGCAGGAATATGGTGTGTCAGGAGCTACCCATAAAAGCCCCATTAGGCAGTGTTTGTAATGGTGGTAGTAGGACCCTGTATCCTAAATTCAATGATAATATGATGAAGAAGCAATTCGGCTCACTTGTACCTGAATCTTCCCTTTCCATATTTACAAAACCATGTGGTTGAGTAAGCAAGATGGTTGAAGAATTATACCTGATTGTAGCATGGCTGAACTGTTGGACTTCGTGTGTTACAGTCTTTATTGTAGAACCTAAACAGTTTGCCAGGTTTAAAGCATGAAGGATTCAATCTGAAGGATTTTTCAGAGTTGAAAAGTCTGCTTTGTCATTCTTATTTTCTCACCTCACTTCCAGTGGAAATGAGCTTTGTGATTTGCATTCATGTGTCCTATGATGTGGAAATGAGGCTCCTTTTTGCTTTTGTCTTCTCAAATAACTTTTGAACTGGTAAGGAGCCAGTGGTTGGCCACAGGGGAGGTCCTAGTAGTGCTGCGGCAAAGAGAAAAGCTTTTCAAACACCCAGCAATCCATGGAGGGAGGCTGCTCAGGTTGCTCCATTCCCAGGAAGAGTGTGAGTGAAGAGAGAACCATTAGGAAGAGACACTTCATCGATCTCTGCTAATGTGAGACAAACATTATTCCTAAACAAGTAATTGGCCCTTTTGGATTGTTTGGGCTAGTTCAGGAGGTAATGTGGCAATTCTGCGGGAAAGTTCAAATCGATCAAAAGCCCTTTATGGTGGTGGGTAAAGGAAGGATTTCAATGAAACCTTCGCAAACCCTGCTGTCCCCATCAATATTTGCTTATGAAAGGAATTTAGTGACTTCTGCTGTGCCCTTACATTTGTGTGAGGTGCCTCTGAAGTCCCAGATCTTTGTGCATCTTGTTCTGGGTTGCAGTAGATTTCTGAAGCTCATTATTTCCTCTCCCTGCAAACCTGGAGCTGAAAATTAAAAAATGACAAAAACCTTCTGTCATAGTTTTGCCTCATGGGTATTGCTTAGAAACAATGGAGCTGTTATTAATAGAAGACAATCACAGTGCTACAAGACAGAAGAATTGGTGAAAACTTAGACAAAAAGATTTGATTCTACAAGGAATTCCATTAATAAGAAAAAAAAAAATGTGGATGAGGTCAGCTCTTTCAAATATTCAGCTGCAGGCATTAGGAAGGGGCCTGGCCCATCCTCTAGGCTGTTGCTGGTTGAACCATTGCTTCTGCTTCCAGTGCAAGAGTGCAAGGTCAGACTGTGCTTGGGCTCTGGGCATCTCCAACAACCTATTGCCTTGCACATCCATTTAAAATTTCTTTTCTTCTACTGTTTCTGCAGCACTGTGCTGTGTGGTGCTTTCCAGCTCATTCTGCTTGTACAAATCAGAACTTAAAGGCTTCACGTGTTTTTTTTGGAGGTTCTGCTGAGAAATGGGCCTGCAGAAGCTGTTGGCTGTGCTTTTCTATTTTAAAAAAAGGGAAAATATAACTGACCTTGTTTTTGTTTTGCTTTTAAATAGGCATCAGAGTTAGGTCAGACATTAAATGAAAATGTTCTCAAACCTGCACAGGAAAAGGTAACTTTGGAACTAGTAAATTATTCACAGAACATGGTTATGATGACTGGGGGGGTGATAGTTGCCTCTTGCCACAACTACCGGTTGGTGCATTCTTCTGTTCTCTCATGTACTGGCACAACAGCAAAGAGGAAACATCTAATAATTCAGAGCTCATATTCTACCACAGAAAGGTTAATGAGGGTAATTGCCCTCCACCAGGCTTTCCCATGTGTCCACAAATCTGTTGCGTTCTTCCCTGTTAGATACTATTTTATAGATTTCATGCTTTCAATAACAAAAGGAGGGACTCAATGAAAATTGAACTCTAAATAGATAGAAACATCAGTTATTATAATAAATATTTGAAAGAAATAATTATTAGTAAGATCTTTTTATGTTCTTGGTGTTTTACCCATCTGCCTGCTGGCATCGTTTTAACTCAGGTCAGTATCTTGGAGCCATTGAACTTCATCTGCTGCTTCCTCAGGGGCAGTAGGATTTGGGGCAAAGGCTGTGTTTTAAGGTGAATGGGAATGATTTATTGATAGAACATCCGTGTGACCTCTGTTCTGGTAGCTGGCTAAAAGTGAGTCTCACACGCGTTCAGATACATTTTGATTGGCAGTGCTAGTTGCTGGGATGTATCTAGGAGCCTATTTTGAGGCAGATTTTCATCTTTGCTTTACAATTGTTAGTGACCAAAGCCATGTGGCCATTGGCACCTCCAGCAGCAGGTGGAAGAAGGCAGACAGGCTGACCTGAGCAAGTGCAGATGGTTACCTGTGAGGAGGTAAAAAATGCCTGGCAGAGCTCTTGAGCGACAACAAACTTGGGTCATAGATTCTCCCTGGTGTCAAATTTTGCCTCATTTCATGTTTTTTAAAAAAAAATGCTGTTGCAGAATTATAGAATCATTAAGTTTGGAAAAGATCTCCAAGATCATGAAGTCCAGCCATCAACCAACACTGTCATGTCCCAAGGTTAAATGTCACATACGGCCTAGAGAACAAATCTTCTGAGGAAAGACTGAGAGAGCTGGGGCTGTTTAGTTTGAGGAAGAGGAGACTGAGAGGAGAGTTCATCCCTCTCTGCAACTACCTGAAATGACATTGTGGAGACATTGGTGCTGGTCTCTTCTCACAAGCAATTAGTGATAGAACAAGAGGGAATGGGTTCAAGTTACAACAGGGTAGGTTTACACTTAATATTAGGAAAAAATTTTTTCACAGAAAGGGTGGTCAGGCACTGGATGTGCCATCCCTGAATGTGTTTAAGGTTTGTTTGGATGAGGTGTTGAGGGATATTGTTTAGGGGTGAACTTGTAAGGTAGGGTAGGTGGTTGGAATCCATGATCACAGGGGTCTTTTCCAGCTAGAGTGATTCTGTCTCTTCATTTTTTTTGAAGACCTCTAGGGATGAGGACACTTCCACTTCCTTGGGCAGCCTGTTCTGATGCCTGACCACTCAGTAAAAAAAATTTCCTAATATCCAGGCTGCTCTTCCCCTGGTGCAACTCGAGACCATTTCCCAGTGTCTTTTCCATTTGGCCTGTTTGTTCCCTGCTTCTAGAATTTTGGATCAGCTCCAAAATTCTGATGAAGCCTGTTCTGAGGATGTGGTGCTCTACTTACCTACGTCCCTTCTCCTGTAAGTTACTGGGTTTGATAAAGCAGACTCCTAAGAGAAGCACTTTGGGTTGTGGATTCATTTTCAGTTTGAAAAGAATGGTTTAATTACATCACAAGATAATTTCTCTTGCACTTACCTTTATTAATTCAACATTCTTTACGTAGCATTTCAAATCACAGAGGAAGACTCTAATTGCTTTCCTATTCCCTAGAATTATCCACAGCTTATTTCAGAGGGCTTAGCTGCATTATTTTCAGGGTTATTTTTAGGGTGCATTTCCTTGAGCTGATTTTGATTTTGTAGGACAACTTAATTGCATTCTATATTAAAATAAAAAGAAGAAACCCCTCTATTTCCCTTAGGACATTGTGCTGTAACTTCAGAAAGTGACACTTACTTAGAACTGAGAGTTAAACAATGACTGCCTGGCTCACACATAGTTATATAAAAGTCAGTTGTTTTATAACAGTTGCCATTTATTAATTGGTAAAAGGCATTAATTGTATTCTCACTGACCCTCAAAATCCTTTTGGTATTTCAGTAGGCACTTAGAAACAATAGGGAATAAAATAGATTAACAGTGTTTAAAACACAGACCTTTTTGTTGAGTAAAATATATTTAGAAAATGTCATGTTGACAGTGTTTTTGTGTTTGTGTTTTCATGCTCAGATTCACTTTCAGTTTAGGGGTTGTTTTATTGTTGGGTGAAGCCTAAGTAAGCTTGTCTTAAGGTTACAATAATACTGGGTTTTATGACTAACTACCAATGCTTTGGTTCACATAGGTGAAAGAGGGGAAAATATTTGAGGAGGTCACCGTGGGGGTGTCACAGTTGGCCAGCAAGGTAGGAAGTGGCCTGCCTGTCTTGAGGAGGCCAAGCAGGAAGCCAGTCTCCATATTCTTATGAAGAGTCTTTTAGTGAAACAGAGCGCTTTAGTCTCTGCTTGTTTGAATACCAAAAATTTGAAGTCTAATTTTCAGCACACAGTACTGCTGTCAGGGTGTCAGAAGACCATTTGGTGTGATCTAATCACAGAATCACAATTAGTTTGGTTGGAAAAGATCTTTAAGATCATCATCCTCATCATGGTTTCTCTAAGGGCACGATGGGGACTTGTGAGACAGAGCAAACGCCAAAAGAAAATGTCAGCTGGAGAATATGGAGACAGCTTGCATTAACAATTGTACAGTTAAACTTGCTAATGTTCTGTTACCTTTTCTCTTTGTCTTCTGCTGTCATTGCTTGGTTGTGGGGTAAGTGCTGTCTGCACCTGCTGAGTACACAAGTTCTGTGAGCCTGGTGCCTGGTTTGAAACTTGGTGTTACCTAGGATGGTCTGTCTTTCTGGCTTCATGAAAGTCAGCACTGGAAGCTCTATTGTGTTCCAGCTCAGTGCCTTGAATATTGGGAATTCTGAGTAGAACAAGCAATGTTACCTCTTTGGTTTAGAGTCTGGAAATTCTGGGATTTGTCTTCCCTGTCCATCTCTTAGAATAGTAACTTCTGTGGGTGTCACTTCAGAAATTGTGTTTCTAATTCAATGCCAGTGTGTTACAATAACTGCCGAAGAATTCTACTGGCAGTCGTGTTTGTTCTAGAACTGAACCTTTTGGCCTGTTTCACAGTGAAATACCCCTGAAGCAGGGTGAGAGTACCTTTATCAAACAATAGAAATATAAATTTTCGTGGCACGAATCGTGTAACAGCAGCACTGCTGTTGTTTTACATTGAGCATGTAGTTAGTTGGTATTTTACATAAAGAGTAATTGCAGCATTTTTATCAAGGAATTCTGGGGGCAGATTCAAAAGCTGTTAGTGACAATGATGGCTGTAAAAACTCCACTTGACCTACTTACACATCTTCCAGCAGCATGATGCTGTCAAACATTTATGTTTGTTACATCAACCACATAACTGCTCATCAAAAATATTAATAAGTTGTGAACAAAACGTTCTGGTGAGATGTGTTCTCTGTAGCTGAACAAGTGCAGGAATGTGGTTTGGCTTCTGCTGTTGCACTTGGAAGAGGTTTTGGTTTAGTCCCAATAAACAGAGCATCTTCTCTTTCTCTAGGTTCAGGGAGTTGGAAGTAAGGGATGGCGAGATGTCACCACTTTTTTCTCTAGCAAACCAGATGATAATTCTCAAAGGTATTTTTTTTTTTTGTCATTAGTATTTTCTCTCTCCTATCTCGTGTTGTCTGCAGTTAAGTAGTAGCAGGTAGCTACTAAATAGGAGGAAATGATTCTGTCTCTGCTAATTGCTTTCCTGTATGTGATGCAGGAGAAATTCAGTCTGTTTGTTAATGACAGTTCTTAAACTGAGAATAAAATAGTGCCCCACACCTTGGGTTTAGTTATTCCAAATGCATCTCCTCTCACCCTGAGCCTGTTAGTACCATTAATAAAAACCTGCTAATTAGAATATTAACTTATGCCATTCAGAGCAATGTAGCTAGTTCTTCTGTCCTCAGCTTTTGCTTAAGCAAAGTTTTCATTGGTTGTAGTCACTTATTTTTCCTAACTGATTTTTCTACCTTCTGTTTTGTGGGTTTTTTTTCCTTCATAAAAGACCAGGTGAGGGAGACAGCTACCAGAACAGTGGAGGGGATGGCTACCAGAACAATGCTGTAGATCAGAGCTTCTGGGAGACTTTTGGCAACTCAGATCCACCAAAAGCTCATAAATCTCCAAGCAGTGACAGCTGGACCTATGTGGACAATTCCACAGACAAGAAGAGCTCCGATAGCTGGGACGTGTGGGGCTCAGGAACAGTCTCCAACAACAAGAACAGTAACAGCGACCGTTGGGAAAATTGGGAAACCAACTGGGAAAATACAGGAGGAGAGACCAAGACCAAAAAGCCTCCTGAGGCTACAAAAAAAGCATCTTCAGCTGATGATGTCTGGGATGACTGGTAGAACACCATTAACCCTGTTTTGCACAGCTAGGAAAGAGAAGCTATGCTGGCTGGTTGAGGGGAGAAAGTTTTACTCACAACTGGAGTATTGTGGTTGACTTTATCAATCTGTTACTTTTGTGCTTCCCATTCATTCTCCTTTCTTGTGTCTTGGTTTAGGGAAAAAGTAGTGTCTGAATCTTTTATTCAGAGAGGTGGCTCTCCCCTTTTTTAGGGATAGCGATAACTGTATTCTTGCACTATTGAAGCTGGGTACAGTGACTTTATTAACAGGAATGTAAAAAGGAAAAAAACGAGTGCAAGCACTTTCCTGGCACAGCCTTGCATGTGTAGGTTCATCCATGTCTATTCATCCAGTCCTCACCTAATTTTGAGATGACCTGACGTGTTTCATGCAAACAAAGGACTGGGAAGTGGCTTGAAAAGTTCACCATGAATTAAGCAAACTGCAGCTGAGCAGATCTAAGTTCAAATGCCTTATGAATTGCTCTGACCACGCCAAGTCTGGCAATTCAGAGTTGGTCTTTAAGATACTTTTTATTAGAGCTTTGTTTTTAATCTTTAATCATGAGATTATTATTTTTGGTTTTAGTCTTCTAAAACTTACTTTTTCCCCTTAGAATAAAGCACCTAGAGGTAGAGTGATTTGTGTAAAGTCATAGTTTGGACCTAAACTATCATTATCCAGAGTGGCTCTATTTGTCCTTGCTCAGTGGGTTAAGAGTTAAGCTCTCCTATCACAAGTAGAGTGCAGAGCTCTGGTGTTCTCGTTCCTTGCCTTCTCCCAACTGGAGTATTTTATATCGTCTGGTTTGTCTCACTTTCTTCTCCTACCCAAGTCTTTTTTATCTGTTCTGATAAAACCGAAGTCTTTCTGCTGCTTCTGGCCTTTGGGACATCTGTTTGACAGCTTTGCAATGAAACAAGTATCTAGAAAAGATTCCAGTAAGAAAGAAAACTGTGGAAAATATGAGAACCGTCAGAAGGGAGGCTGGCAGCAAGCCCCTTTCAAGATGAGTAGATGTCTGAATTTAATAGTATGAGTTAAATTAAGCAGATGTTTTCCAAAATTAGTCTTGTATAACATGTCAAACTGTATTGCTGTTTTGTTGTGTATTTCTCCACACTTTCTTCTTGGGTCTTGTTAAAGAAAACTAATTGGGAAGCTTTAGAAATTCCTCATCAGCATTAAGGAACAGAAGATCCAATGATGTCTCAGTTGTGACCCAACAAATTTGATTTTCATGGCACAAACTGTATGGAATAATTGTGGCTTTAACAAAGGTGTCCTGTGCATCTCATTTTATTTTTGGGCGTGGGTTGCAAACTTGCCCAAACTCAATCAGTTCACTTGCAAAGCTTCAAATCACATAGCCTGCTTCAGGCCGGTGTGGAGTTCGTTACTGTGAGCCCTATAAATCTTAAAAGGCTTTTTGTGTATGTATTCTTAGCTGTCAAATTTACCTTACAGAATGCTTTGTTTCTTTTCCTCTTCAGAGGTTTTTGATCTTAGAGTAAATATCAGGAGGTCAAAGAGGAAGGAAAATCACAAATCACCTCAAAATTAGCAGATTTAAAGCACTCGAGTAGAAGTAGCTCTCTTTATCCTGAGCCTGTAGTTTTTTAGTCTTCTCTAGCCTTGCAAGAGCTGAGATCACTTTTTTTTCCCTTTGCTTGTGATCAGGTCTTTTGCTTCTGATCAGTTGCCTCCTGAAGTTCCTGCAGCAAGACTGGGCGCTGCTCACAGCCCCAGCACTACCCCAGGCTGAGCCAGATCAGGTGCTTGCAGTGTTAGGAAGTGCCGAAGGCACGAGAGATCCTAGTTTACATGCTACCACTGCATGTTTACAGCCTGACTGCAAAACAAGGGGCTTGCTCTTCTTTCTCTCCAGTTTCAAACAGAACCTTTGTTATCACTCAGTTGCATGTCCAGGGTAGCTCTGTATTTTTATGCAGCCATCTCCGTTACCTACATTTCTCTGCTGTCCAGTACAAACTTGTTCTGTGTGTACTGGTGCAGGCAGTGTGATGTGACTGGTGAGTGTGGCACTGACCACTCCTGAACTGGCCGTTCCTCTTTGTGAAGTTCTCTAGGAGAACCTGCTTTCTCTAGAATGTGCTCTGGCAGGGCGGTTGGACTAAATGATCTCCAGTCATGGCTTCCAGCCCTCCTGTTGAATGATTCTATGCAGTGTTGTGATTACGCTGAGGACAGAATGCGTCTCACTGTCTGACGGCTGGAGTGACGTGAGGATTGTTCAGCTTCCCCTGTGTATTAGTGTTTCATTAACCTCCTGACGTGGCTGGTAGCAGAGTTGCTTTATCTCAGCCACGGTTTTGCGATGTGTCTGGATACGTTCTCCTCAGCCGTGTGGTTTGCCGAGGAGAAGACTGGTTTATTAATGGTTTGCTTGCACCTACGCTTGGCACGAGCCTTGTCCTTCTGCTTTTATTTTTGTACCTCTCGAGGCTATGTCCTAAATTAAGCTGAACAGCCAGAGCCCTACTCAGGCAGAAGCTTCAGATAATGATTTTTCTTGCAGTTGAGGAGACAGTGACAGAACAGTTCCCATCTCTCCTTTTCAATCCTGGAAATGTGTTAATGGGAGATACTTGAAGCCCAGGAGAATGGCAGAAATGGGAATAGACCAACTGGTCTCGCTATTTTTTAATGATTTATTTGAACAGTTTACTGTGTCTTCCCCGAGAGAGGAGGAAATGAGGGTGGGTTTTTTGTTTTTTGGTTTGTTTTTTTTTTTTTGCAAAGCCTCTGTTTTCCTGGCTTTTTAGGAAATTTTTTTAGTGCAGACGGTTGAGAAGTTTCTGCAGTTTGGTGGAACACGTGCTGGCAGGGTGACTGTGTAGAGCAAGGGTTTATAAATAAAACCATTTTTTATCTTTTCCCCAATTCCTCTTTTGTTTTCTGGCCTGTCTGTGATGATATGGCCATGGATCTGTGTGGGCAGGTGGGTTGGCCAGGCTGTAGCATCCCTGTGTGCTTCCCCTGTTTGGTGGATGACGAAGAGGGCTCCGCTCTGTGTATTAACTGCAGAAGGTGGAATGACCTGCACATGACAGGATTTGGTTTAAATTTCCAGGTGTTCAAAGTGGTTTATTCCTTTGTATGGCTTCGATTTTGAAAAATAAAGAGCACCTGGGTTCCTACAGGTAGCCAGAGATAAGAAAAACTTCAAGACATTAAATTTAAGTGCCACTTCCTAAAGACTGAAAGTCTTTCAGAGTGTTCCTCAGCCAGAAACCTAACCCTGGGTTTATTTTAAAATATTGTCGATTGTGTCCTGGAATCTCTTAGGAATGATTATATTTTAAGAAGTGCTTGGCCAGCTCTCCCTGATGGTTGAGACCTCAAGGATAATGCTGCTGCTTTTCCTTTCCAGGCCAGACTGTGTAACATTCCATGGGTTCATGTATTTACCAGTGTGATGATCTGTGCAATAATTTTAACAAGTGTAGGTGAAGCCTTTTGTTGTTTAATCCAGGATCCATTTAAAGATACAGTGGTCCTCTTGGAGAACAGCAGCCTTCTGAGGTATTTAATTTCTCCCCTTACTTTTGGCCTTGTTAAATTTCCCTGATAAAGTCTTGAGCAATCAGCGATTTACACAGAAACCAAGAACCGTTTTCACATCTGTTATGAAGAGGTTGATTGTAATGGTGTCACAACCTCTAGCTGTAGACCTCTCTCATCTCCATGGCAGCAGAACCGTGGCTGGAGTACGGAGTACTGTATCTTTAATTCTCCTGACGTGTTTTTTGTGACGTTCACGGGAACGGCCCTTTCGGTGAACACTATTCATTGTTCTGTAGAGTGGTACCGGACTTGACCTGCAGTGTCATATTTTAAAGAGCATTATAATAAAGCAAAGAGATATGGAGCAGGACGGTGTTTTTCCCTTCTTAAGGTGACTTCAGTTGATTTTCAACCCGTGTGGCCTTTAGAGTAAAGTAAGTTCTTTGTGTGGTTAACATCACAGGGTGAACTCCAAGTGGGATGCTCTGAAGTTCAGAAAATAGGGAATTAACGTTAAGAGTATGGAATTGGCTTGTTTTAGGTAACAGCATTAACATGTTGCCTCCTTTATTTAAAGGTGGTGGAAATTGAAGTGCCTGCCTTCACAGCTCACTGATAGTAAGGAACCAAATGTTTGTGCCCTCCGAGGTGTCTGTGGGCCAGCAGTGGGATGTGTCCTGGTTGCCCCTCTCAAGTACTTTACCTGACCCAGTAGGTTCATCAGCAGGTGCTCTGTGCCTTTTGCAACATGCACACCCTTGCTTCTCTCGGGAGCTGGCTGACCGCTGTTAACTTCTCCCAACTCCACAGGCTTTTAGACCAGTACCCACGTACCCCGTGGCACCGTCAGGGCAGGGCAAAGGCCACTGCTTTCTGCTACTTTCACTACGATTTTTCAGGATGCAGCCAGTGGGAGAAAACAAAGTCCTGTAAGGAAGGCAAAGGTGGAGCTGGCTTGTCCTCGTGGGAAACTAAAATCCAAAGCCTGATGATCTGCAGCAGGATCATTCATCACCTGTTAAGTCACTCGCATGGAGGCCAAGACATGTTGCATGTGGGTCTTGGCTCCAGCTGTTTGTGCTCCGTCAGCAAGAAGCTGCACCTCATCAGCCTCAGCTGAGCTGATGTGTGTTTGGTTTAGGCGAGCTGAAACGTAATGCTGTTTATCTATCCACAGACAGTGCTCTGCTGGGCTCCAGATGTCTCATCATTGCCACAGTGGTGATGTTTAAACTGGTTTAAAATAGCAGAGATGAAATAAATAGTGAAAAGACCCCCTAGGAGAAGCCTTTTCGTACTTGCAGCCATTGCAGCAAAGTGGGAGAGAGCAAGTGTTTGGTGGGGCTGGTGACAAGGGCTGTCAAGAATGCAGTTGTGTTGTATCTTGCCAGGATTGCTGCTCAAGCAGGAAACCCCAGTGCTATCAGCCCTCTGCAGTTTGTAAACTGGTGTTTGTCTTTGCCTTTAAGCTGTGCCAAGACGTGCTCCCTCTGCGGGGCTGTTCAGCTCTGCTGAGCCAGTTGAATTTTACAATAGACGAACAGGCTTCTGCCAGAAAACACAGGCTGGAGTGTCTTTATCAGAAATATGTGTCCCCACTTCAGACTGAAGTGCTGCTACTTAGTATTGGCAGTTCTTCGCCAGGTTCCTCAAGTTGCCGTAAGTACTGAGTACCTTGGGGAAAACCCATTTGTGTATATGCTGTCTTCTATGTACTACTGCTATTTTCGCTCTCTGTTCTATTCCCAGCCATCAGTTGTCACTTCTGGGCTGTACCTCAGTGCAGTACCCTATATGCTTAACTCCACTTAGACCAGGCTTAACCATTTAGCTTAGGCTCCCCAGTTCCTGCAGTACAGGCAAGAACAGAGTCTGAACCTAAAAGCACTCGTGAGTTTCTTAAGCTTGTTGGCCACACCAAGGTGTAGCTCTAAGCTGGTAGTAAAACTTGGTATGGGCACTAGACATCAGAGAAGTGGAATACAGTCATCTTGGGTAGCCTAGGGATGTCCCAGCTAGACAATGGAAACCTCTGCAGAATAGGTTTACCAGTCTCCATGCCTGTTCAATTCCTGTCACTCTTCCTTGGGCTGGTGACCGTGTGCTTGTGTGGGGTTCTGCAGAGTGTGCTTCGTGGGCTGAAACGTGTGCTGCAATAAAGCACACCTGCTCTTACTCTCTGACAGTTGGAGTCCATTTCCACACGTCATCAGTCTGGAGCAATGGACCGCTCGGAGAGAAGATGCTCCTTTCCCAGCCTGTGATCAGAGGGACCAGCTGCTGAAGCCTCACTTCTCCCTCCTCCCTCTAGAGGGGATTGTGTTCCTGTGCCTGAGAGCTGAAGGAAGTAACCTCGAATGAGGTCTGAAAGGCTGGATACGGGGTTAGAAATAATGTTCTGTTCCTGTCCTCATCCTGTCCTCTGCCTTTGACTTTCATGCTGGACTGAGCCTACAGGACACGAATTCCTCTCCAACCACACACACTCTGCTTTGATTTGACTCATTACCTCAGGATTTTGGCTCTTACTCTCCCTGGCTGAGAGCACCAGGCTGGATGAAAGCAGTTTGAAGCTCAGGCTTATCTTTCATGGATCATGGTAGATGTGCACCTACCCTGCCAGGAGGGTTCCTTTGGCTGTGCTCAGAGAAGACTAATTAGCACATCATTAGCACACTCCCATTCCCAAGGCCAGGTTGGATAGGGCTTGGAGCAACCTGGTATAGTGGAAGGTGTCCTGGCCCAACACAGGGGATTGGAACTAGATCTTTAAGGTTCCTTTCAACCAAAACCATTCTATGATTCCAGCATGAGAAAAGAGACTTTCCCACCTCTGAAGCCTGAGGATTTATTCTCTGGGAAAAATCTGAGTCTAGAACTGACTACTGCATGGTGCAGCCTCTGCCATGGCCCTGACCCAGGTGAGGGTTTCCAGACATGCTGAGAGCTGTGAATGCAGCCCTCCTCACCTCCTTCTCCTTCCTGGGAGGCCTCTGCAGGGCTGGAGCAGCAGAGATGCTTGGGAAGTCTTCACAGCCCCATCAGTGATCTGCAACGAAGAGAAATTTCTTTACTGTGAGGGTGACAGAGCCCTGGAACAGGCTGCTCAGAGATGTTGTGGAGTCTCCTGCTCTGGAGACTTTCAAAACCCACCTCGATGTTTCCTTTGTGGCCTGTCCTAGGTGATCCTGCTTTGGCAGGAGGATTGGACTAGATGATCTCTAAAGGTCCTTTCCAACCACTAACATTCTGTGATTCATTGTATGACTTGGATCTTAAAAAACCACCTTCAAGAGCTTCATCCTTAGGGCAAATGGAGGGAGCAAAACTCTTCTGACCTGACTCTGAGTCTCACACCCCAGCTCTGCTGTGGGAGCTGGAAGTTACGGAACCATTGAAAGTTTATGATGTTCTTTCTAATAGCTACTAAGGAATGGGGAAGTGAAGATGACGCAGGTTCCGTGTCTTGTTGCGTAAGTGTTTCTTTTGTTGTTCTCTGGATTTTTCTAACGAAAACTCGCATGACTGCATTGTGAAGGTAAGCAGTTGGTGGGGTTTTCATTCAGGCTGCAGGTCTTGAAGCAGTGCAGTTGTGGGAGAAGTGGGATTTGCAAAGTTTTATTTGTCTTCCTTTTTGTAATTATTATTTTTTTTGAAACTAAAGTTCTCTGTTGTTTTGTGGAGGTGGTGGTCTTGTAGTGGCCTGTAGAACTGTGACTGAGCTGTAATCGTTCACAATTGCAAGGGAATCCAAGATCTCCTATTTGTGATTTTGAAGCCCACTGCTTAGATTTGATTGCCTGGGGTTAGCAATCCCCTTCTTATGTGGAAATAAGTGATGGATACTTCTCTAACATCCTCATTTATTTTCTATTACAAACCGAAGGGCACTCAATGACACGAGAGCTCCAGCTGAGATTTATAACTGGCTAATGAGAAATTGCTGAAGAATTGTGATTATTTTGTACCAGTGGAAGGCAATAAATCTTGCCAAACTTCTTGGGCTCTAGGGACGCTGCTGTCCAGTCCCATCAAAGAATCTCTGTGATGTACCACCATTCCCCTGGGCGCTGATGTGCAATCTCCAAGCAAGGTGCTCCCAGTACTGCTGATCTGCTGTGGTCACTGGTTTTCTCTGGAGGTTTTTGTGGTGGGTCTAACATCAATGAGCCCTGGGGTAGATTGTGAGCTTCACAGCCACACTGAACCCTCTTTTCTGAAAGCAGGAGGTGGAACCTGGCTCCCATAGTGGCTCAGCTAAGCGCAGTCCAGCTGGCCAGGCCCAGGTGAACACACCTTTGCTGGGGACAAAGAGCTGCCCCCTGAGAGAAAATGATCTCTGGCAAGATGATCTCGTTCTCAGTTGGCACGGGGAGGGCTTCCTCGCTCAGGGGAACTGCAGACCCTGCAAAATCAGGGATTTTATTGTGTTGATATTGGCTGCGAGCTCCTTTTTTAACTAGCTAAGCTGAATCAGAATCATTGTGAGGGACAAGAAGTGATGGCTGATAGCCAACCGCAGCCTGCTGGCATCTTGCGTGCCAGCTTGGAGCAGGAAAAATTGGAATCTCAGTTTTGCTGCCCTTCACCAGAAGATGCAGCACTCTGCTCTCCCGCTTGAAATGCGGAGCATGAGCTGGGGACTTTCAGGCAAAGGACTCGGGCAAACTTTGCAGTCACTGTCAAGGGCCGTGACAGCTCCTGGTGTCCTCTGTGCTGCCTCCTGATGTGCTGCTGAAGAAAAGATTTCCAAAGAGGTTTTTATCTTTTGACAACTTAGTGTGTTTATAATTTAAACCCAAACTCAGCGGTTTCCCTCTGTGCCCTCCCCTCAGCCCTGCTTGGGAAAAAGAAGGAAAAGATAACATTAAAACTCGGTGGATGCTGAACCTGCTACTTGAGCTGGTAACAACGTTGGAAGCTGAAAGCCAAGCATGGTCCTGGCTGCACCAGAAGGCTTTTCTGGGCACTTACTGAATCAAACTACTCGCTGGTCTGCTGAAACAGAAGAATTCACACACTAGTTCCTCAGAAGATACCTTGATGAAGTGACTCTGCAGTGCTGGATGCACTTGGGCTCCATGAGTAGCACTTCTCATCTGCAGATCCAGCTGATAACTGATTAAGCATAACAAATCTGCTTTCCCCAGCCCTGCAGTGCTCTCTCCTCTGGAATGGAGTTGAGAGCAGTGTGCTGGGTGGATTTTGCCTTCAGTGACACAAAGTGTTTTGGGGAAAGGTGTCCTATTTCCAAAGGAAGCTCTTGAGGTTAAGTAGGAACAGAGTGCTGTGAGCATGGGACTTGCCTGACTCTGGTTTAACATTCTTCTTCTCCCGAATCAATGAGATGCTCTTCCCCATAAATACCAGTGAAATAAACCCCGAGGTTGTGGCACTCGGGCTGCTGTGCTGAGGTTCCTCCTGGCCTGGAACCTTGCTCTGAGGTTGGCTGTAGCAGATGTTAGGGAAGGCAGATAAGAAGCAGTGAGTGATCTGCCCCGCTAACAGATTCTAATGAAGAGAGAAGAGAGCATCTGGCTGGCCATGTTCAGTACCAGCACCTGTCCTGCACAGATGTACCTCATCTCTGAGTCCATCCATTCATATTTTGGGGCTTAATGGTGATAAACTGCACCATTTAGTTTTATGCTGGTGAAAGAGAAAAAAGTCCTGTAGAGAGTCACAAACCTGCTGACTCATTTCATGAGCTTGGCACTGGTCCTTGTTGGGAGAACAACTACTCCACAGTCACCTTCTCTATAGCAGTTGTGAGTTTACAGTGCTTCTCTGTCCTTTCACGAGCAGTTTCAGTCCATCTAGCTGCCCATCTTTCCCAGCACCAGATCTTTGGCAGATCTGGGCATCGCTGGCTGCTGTGCCCTCCCTCTGCTCTCTTGACTGAGCACTCTCAGGGCTTGAGAAGGGCAGATAATATATTTTTAGTAGCTTCCCTTCCTTGTTTTTGTGACTTATGTAGAAATACTAATGTCTATTTTAAAGGATATGTTGGACAAAGCTGTTTATGGAAGGAAAATATTTTTCTTTTTGTGTTTTAACAGTAAAATATTAACTTTCTTTTGTTTTTTATTAGGAAGACCTTTAATATTCAATGAGTACAACAGCAGCAGTTTCTCTCTAGATGAAGAACACCTGACCCAAAACAAACGCAAAGGGGAGCCCCTAGTCTCTTGTGAAGCTCCACAGAGAGAAGATGCAGTCATGGGATGGGCCAGAGCAGAAGATGAACCCTCTCAGCCGGTGATGCTTGTGAGGAGAAATTAACCTTAAACCGTTCTGCTTGTAGCTCAGTGCTGTTGTCTGGCAAACTCCAGAATAACCAGGGTCTGTGAGAGGGACGAGATCTGTAGTGGCTCTGCAGGTTGTGTGACCTGGGCAGTGATGGCGTTGGTGGGGTGTGACTGAGGACTTCTCTCCATGACACATGCTCACATCAGGAGTGAAGGATGCTGCAGCAGTGGGCAGGGACAGCCCTGCCTGTCTCGGGAGCATCTTAAAGGCCTTTTTTTGCTGAGACTGGTACAGACTCACCAGCATCAGTGACATCGGAGCAGACTCCAGAAGCCAGCTCGAGCACTGCCTGTGCACAAGGGGAGCCTGTTTGCCTGCGTTTATGGCATGGTGTGATCAGTGGGTATCCTCCAGGAGAGCTGGGATAGAAGGAGCCTTGTTGGTGCAGCCCATCGCTGCAGCTGTTTGACTTGGACCAGAGCACTGAGTCTGAGACTTGTCCTGCACCACAGGCTGAGCTGCCCCTCTGCTGCTCAATGTTATCACATTCAGGTCAGCTCCAGCCTGCAGAAACTATCTCATAGAGTGGAAAAAACTGGTAGTTACAGCTGGGGCAGGTATTGGGGTTAGGAAAACTTGAAAGGCTGTGGCCAGTACCCTACAGACGAAGATCTTGGCACCAGCAGAGTTTCGAGATCATCAGTGCCGGCTCTTGCGAATTAGAGCCTGTCCTCCATCCGAGCTCTGTGCTGGCAGCTGCAGTGAGAAAGGGCTCAAGCTGCCCTGAACCCACTCTTTAACAGGCAGTGGCCGTGGTGTTGGATGCAGCCCATTCTGGGGAGAGCCTCGAGGGAAGAGGGTCAGAACAAGCCCCGAGGTTTCCGCTGGGCAATAGCTCCTCTGAACCCTTCACAGCGAAGACAGGGGGGAAGACGAAGGTGCTTTGTCCATTTTATTGCCACTGACCCCACTCAACCTGCAGCCCGGGCACGGCCGGAGCCAGTGGAACTCCTCTCCACACGGAAGGCGGAGCAGCTCCTGCTCCTGCTGCTGTCCCCAGCCCCGCCACCCTTCCAGCGCCCTGCTGGGGCTGAGCTGCAGCCGAGCAGGGAAGAGCCCCGCGAAGCCGGGATGAGTTTGCGCCAGGCTCCTCCTCCGGAGCGGGAAGGGGAGGCGGGAGCAGGAGCTGGAGCCGCGACTGTGGCTGCCCACCTGCCCCCCGGGGCCGAGCATCTCCGCACCCCAACCCCAGAGGCTGTGCGGGACCCCCAGCCCGACATGGAGAGCCTCAGCAGCAGCCTGAAGAAAAAAGCCACGGAGCAGCACCACAGGGCAGAGGTGATGATTGCAGGAGAGCAGCTCAGGTAGGAGCTGGTGGGGTCTTTCTGCAGCGGGGACAGGGCTCTGCACTGGGGCTCTGGACTGGACCCCGTTAGCTGGAAGCTCAAAGCTTTGTCCTTCAGCAAGCGCTTTCCTCTCAGCTGCTACTGGCTTCCAATCCCCCCTATCTGCTGCTGCTTCCCTTACCCACCAAACCAAGGTGAAACGGACCCTTTCCCTTGTTACCTTGCCCTGCTGCTTCTCCCCGAGCATCTCCTTCCCTTCACCTCCAGGCACTTAGGAGCTGGTTGCAGATGGTGTTTAAGCCTCCTTGCATCCTCCCCTAGACTCAGAGCCTGATGTGGCGCTAAGCAGCTTCGCCCAGGTCCCTGGCTGGATGGGACAGCACATTTGGAGTTCGTGGGGTGATCTGGGAGGTCATCCCATGGGTCCTGTGCACCTCAGTTGTCTTGCACAGCAATGTGTAGGGTCTTCCCTGACTTTTGGGAAGTTGTGCTGTGTTTTAATTCCAGTTCCTGAGGAGCTGCTGAGGTTTTTCATCCTTTTAAAGACAAGTATATTCTCCTGTGGAAGAAAATCTGTGTGGCTGAGATGATGTTCCCTGTATCTGTGGGGTCAGAACCACCCCCTGGCTTCCAAGCTCATAGCTGAAGAATTCTGAACTTTCAAGCAGAGTGTGCTTGTTTCTGGCTGTTCTGAAATGTAGGTGGAAAATAGGAAATACGTCCTTGGATAATGTAAAGAGCCCCGAGCCCATGTGAATCTGATCCCTAAAATTAGCTCCGTGTCACTGTGTTTTCCATTCTCAGTCAGTCACGTTAGCCTTAGCTGTAGGGTCTGTCCTGTTGATAGTTCCCAGCTAAGGATCACAGCCTCATCCTGAGAACACAGAGCACATGAAGTGATGTGATGTGGGTGCACAGTGATGGTCGCCCATGTTCACAGCCTGGTTTTCCCAAATATTACAGTTCTCTCTCCAGAAATGAAATCTTTTCCTTAGGTGGTGCCTGGAGGAGCGGCTGTTGGGCTTGGAGGCTGCATCAACCTTTCTGCCTTTGCAGAGTTTCAGCCCACACTGCCAGGGAGGTTTGAAGATGAATTTAACTTTCTTAGAGAGAGAAGCAGCGGTGGATCCACTGGTCTTCTTTCACTCAGTGCAAGAGACATAAAGTTATGACTTTTTCCATCCCGTGGGCAGGGCAGGCTTATTCATATTTATATTTCCACTCTTTTACTCACTGGAGTGACTGAGGGTTTAGAATGAATCCTATAGCCTGGGCCAAAGGAGGGGGTCAGGTATTTAGGGGGAAAATGGAAGAACCAAGACATGCTAAAGCTGGGTGTGCAGAGGAGCTCAACGGCTTCCTCGTGCCCTTTGCAGGACAGAAGTACGTTAACTCCTGGACCACCTGGTGGTTGTGACTGTGAGAAGGGGACAACAAACCTGTTTGTGAAATGAGCTCTTCCAGGAGACTGTATGTGAGGCTGGTTCTTATGAGCAAGGTCAAAGTGTAGGAAAAACATTACCTTCATCTGAGAACCAGTGCTAACAACCCGTTTTCTTCCTCCCAATATTTGACTGGAAACATCACTCCTTGTTGGCAGTGTGAATGTACCCGGGTCTGGTGAGCAGTGCCCATGGCAGGAAGTTGGAACTGGATGATCCCTGAGGTCCCTTCCAACCTAAACCAGTCTGTGATTTTAAATAAAAGGGCAGCTGAAATCCTGAGGTGGGATGAGGTTTGTGCTGGGAAGGAAGAGCTTTCCCTTGGTGTCTCTGGGATAAAGCTGGGTAGAAAACAGAGCATGACAGAGCAGTAGCATCTTTCTGCTTCTGTCTGGGCGGGAGCATCTTCCCGTTGCAGAAAGGGAAGGAGCTGCTGGCAGGTGAGGAGTTAGTGATGTGAATGTTCCCAGAGCCAGTAGGTAAAAATGGGGAAACTGAGGCAGAGAGTTTGGATGATGCCTCAGGCAACAGCAGATGGAGCAGGGCTAGACATCCAAGGTTTAATCCCCTGCTTTCCACACGTAAGGAATAAGGAACCTATGTAAAGGAGCCTCATGGTCTGTCCTGACTCTGGAAACCTCGATGGGCAAATAAATGCTGCTGCAGTGGCATAAAATCTCAAACATTTGTTTTTCACTCTTCTCCGCTTCCTGCTCTGCCTCCCCACTATTGTCTTTAACCAAACAAACCTTTGCTCCATCTTTGCAGTTCTTTGACTTCCCAGCAAGTTTGCAAATCCTTCTGAGTTTGGCTTGGCTGGGGGGGATGAGTCTGTTCAGTGTCAGGACGCGTTTCCCAGCCAGAAATAGCTGCACAAGTGAGGGGCTAGGGAAAACTGAATGGGAATGGCTGGGAGCAAAACAGATCCTAAAGGATTCGGGAGAGAGTTGACGCTGAGCTTTGGGCTGTCTGCCAGGGTCCCCGGGTTTCTGTAGGGCTACTGCTTTCCAGTCTGTGGAGAGGAAGAGGACTTTAGGCTCTGGAGTCCCTTCGCATTAAAAAGACAAAGATAACAATAATTCCCACTGATTTTGGGTCTTGGATTCGAGAGGGCTGCTGCTGTCTCAGGCTCCTTTCTCCCATCTCCAGCTGTTGGAATGGGTGTGTAAACTGGGATGAAAGCCACACTGGTGTTACTGGGCGTTGTGTGTTCCTGGGTGGCACTGCACAGGAGAGGCCCGATTAATCACAGCTAATTGCACCAAGTGCCTTATCTGCACACAGGGGTTCTGCAGCAGCTACCAGCCTTGGAATTCACACCCTGCTGTGATGGGAGGCTCTCAAGCCTCTACAAGCCCTTGTGTAACCTCTTCTGGGTATTCCTTGTGGTCAAGGGAACCTGCTGATCTCCAGTGACCCTGTTAAGCTGCATTAATCACCCTTAAACATAAAAATGTTGTGGGTAAATGTGTGTCTGGGGCAGGAAAAGCGAGAGGAGAAGGGACATTTTCTCTTAGGAAGAGCAGATTGTGGTTTGAGCAAGAGTTCTCCCTGGTGCTGTTTGTTTGGGTACTACAAGTGAGGTGCTGGTAGATGCAGTGCTCTTGTTTTAATTTAAATACACTGGAAATGGGGCTCATGTAAAGGTTTGTAGCTGAACGTGCCAGAATCTGTGTGCCCAGCCAAAAATCTTGGGACTACAGGAGGTTTAGTGGCTCTTTGCTGAACTCTGGGGGGTGTCTGGGAGCAATCCTGGGACACTGCTGGATGTGGCTGTCACCGGGTGAGTTTTGTTCAGAATGACCTCAAACACTGAGGTGACACTGGGAAGAAGATTTGTGCTTGCTGGGGTTTCTTTTTGAGATTTAGGTCTTATCAGGCATTTAAATACAAGTAGGAAAATAAAGCCGCTGGGCTGTCATAGGTGTGTAAAGCTCTTCCTCTCCCCAGAACATACTGGTGCTTTTGGGGACTGGGATTGCAGCAAACTGGGGTTTGCTGGGTCTGTTTGCAATGATCATTTTACCAGAATGTGCCTTTTTAGCAGCTGTTTGGCTGGTGTGTGGCGGCTCTTGCTGCCTTTTACTGAGCACTTTATTTGTTTGCTGGGTTTTTCTAATGTCTTGTATTTGTTTGTTTGTTTTTCGAGATGTTCTTTTTTCCTGTAGATAGGAACAGAAAAGATGCTTTGGGTGACGCATCTTTCCAAGGCCATTCACTTGTCCTTCACTGCTCTGGGAATGTGAACTGGAGTTAAGATCCTTGATACATCTGCCTTGGCATTTGGGGTGCTCAAGGTCTGTTTATGTGGGTGATGGAACATCCCAGGGAGACTTTCCTACCTCATGCTGACCCATCTGAGGTCTTGGTGTAGAATAGCTGCTGCTTTAGGGGTTGCTCTCACGGTGTAAAGTAAAAGCACCAGCTTTTCCATTTCTAGGAAGCCCTTTGCTTTGGTGTAAATCCCTGACCTAGAGTTTTGGTTATGAAATTGTGTGAAATGTGGACGTGCACAAGTGATCACAAATCCCAGACTGGTTTGGGCTGGAAGAGACCTCAGAGATCACCCAGTTCCAAACCCCTGCCCATGGGCAAGAGCAACTCTCACCAGAGCAGTCTGCCCAGAGCCCCGTCCAACCTGGCCCTGAACGCTTCCAGAGAGGTGGATGGAGAGAAGCTGCACTTGGGCTGCTCTCCAGCAGTGAAGATCCTGCACACTGCTGGGAAACACTGCTCTGCCAGAGGCGCAGGGAAGTGGTGTTTGAGGCAGCTCAAGTGGCTTAAACTCTGGACTCCCTAGAGGTTCCCATTTTGGATTTGGTGTGTTCAGAGGGTTGTTTTCTTTCTGTTTGTACTGTTGCAGATCTCCTTTTCAGCAAGGTTACACAGGATGAATAATGATGCCTTTGTAGTGACCTTAACAAAGAAAGGATTTGGTTACCCAGCACAGTTTACCCAAAGCAAACTCATGCAAGAGCAGCTCACCGACTGCCAAGCCAGGGGTGTTTCCTCAGAGCTGGCTCTTGTTCCTGCAGGTAGTTTTCATTTGCATTATTCTGCCTATTTTTATCCTTCCAAAGAAGTCATATGAACACAGGGTGGGTTTTGGCAGTCAGAAACCTCATAATATCGCCATAGACATCCTTCCTTAGCTGTTGTTATTATTTTTAAATCTGAAAACGTGATCATAAACCGCTCAGAGGTTTCACTGCTTTCATTTTTGCAGCACTGACCATGGGCTGGTTTAGAGAGGGTATCAGCAGCTGGTGTTGTGCCCTCCTGAGTCTGAAGGACAAAAATTGTCTCCTCGTAGTCGATGGGAAACAGTAAACAAGAGGAAAAGGAAAAGACCACAAGGACACTCGAGCTCAGAATCTTCTGCTGTGCTGGGTCTGTGGGCAAGAGGGTCACAAGCTGCAAACAGCCCGCGATGGTGCAAGATGCTGCTCCAGAGGTGTCCAGATGCCATGTAATTCACGTCCTGGCAGTTGTTCCAAATAGAATAGTTTCAGAATAAGTGTATTTCTAACTGTTATTGCTTTAAATCTTGGGGTTTAGTTATGTTGTGTGTTTTTTACAGTACTCTGAATGTGATAGCAAAAAGCACCCAACAGAGAATCTGTACCTGCCCAGCCCTGGTGCGATTGTGACCTGTGAGTTACCGCGGGTGAGGCTGCGTCTGTGCCTGGGTATAAATAGAGTCTTCACCGAGTCCTGCAGACTCTCGATAGCAGTAGGGAACCCTTGGTTAAACAACTCTTATCTCTTCCAAACATGCCTCAGCATCCCACGTGCTGAGTGTGACGGGAAGAAGCATCTACAACTGGCCCCATGTGCCCTCCTGTCAGTGTGGGGAGCCTCGGCTGCCTGGCCCTGATAGTGGTTTGACAGTGGAGTGGGAAATAAAGGCAAAAGCTTAAAAACTCTAAAACAGCAGGCAGCTGGCTGTTGGAGGGTGGGCTGTTCTGTTCAGGTGAAATCCATGTTGGAGCGAGCGGTGGGCGCTGCCGGGAGTGAATGGTCCAGGCAGAGAGAGTAAAATGCTGAGTAGAGACGTCAGTGAGTGAGGCCAGGAGCTGGTGCTGCAGGCATCTCTGGTGGTTTAGTTTAACTGGAAGGTCTGAAAATGTAGACTTGTTCTGACTCACAGTAGCCCGAGCCTTAGTTACATCAAGTACTCAATCTTCATTCAGTGAGAGCCTTGAGACTCTCTCTTTGTCAATATGGGGCAATCCATGGTGATCTAAGTTTTTAGGGTATTTAAAACTTACTGTGCAGTGCCTGAAGGTGTTGTCTGGTGAGATGTGCCACATCTCCTTCAAAAAAAGAACAAAAGAGCGTGAGCTGTTACAGCTAAAGGCTGCAGTGACTAGCACCTCTATAATATACTGGCCCAGGGCAAACCCACGAACTGAAATGGAGGATTTGAAACCAGAAGCATCCTGGAGTGACAGAGGAGATATTAATTAAACATCTCCCCTCTGTGCACTGGGTGTTTTCCAGGGCTAGCATTTTGGGAGCAGTCCTGGCTATGGGGCAGAAGTTTGGCTCCTGTACAGGTCTCCAGCCAAGTGGGGCTGGCTTTGGCTTGAACACACAACATCTTTGTTCCTTGCTCAGTTCTGAAGGCCCTTTTAAAAGGCAAAGCTGTACTCACAGGAGTAACCTCCACCTATGCGTCTCTTTCCACTGCACACTCAGATGAGCAGTGAGATCTGGGTTTCCAGGGCAGGATACTTGTTCTGCTGAACTTTATCCCAGTATGAACCAGAAATGATCAGAACCGTTGCTGTGTTTGAGTGGATCATCATCTGGATGATGGGATCTCTTAGACACAAGGGCTCCTGTTAACTGCTCGCACCCTGAGCTGTGACTAAGGCTTTGCCGTGGGGGCAGCTACTTTCCTGCTTTCATGGTTCTGAGGAAGGAGAACTAGACATTGTGCCAGGGTGACACCGATGTGCACCCAATTGCTTTTTCCTCTGTTTTGACCTTCTTCACAAGCTCCAGAGAGCTGTTGTGTATTTTTTAGAGGCTTGTTTAGAACAAAAAGACCCCTGTAGTTCAGACTAGGTCTGGTTCAGGCAATTACAGAACCTGTGTAGTAATAGGAGGAGAGGAGAGGAAGTTTAAGGGAGGCTCCTTAGGATTGACTGGTGCAGCCTTGCAATGCCAGGAGGTTTGTCTGAGGCACCGGGTGCTTGCCAGAAGTCCCAGATCTTCAGTGGTTTCTCCATAGAATCGTATCATAGAGTCATAGGATGGTTTAGATTGGAAGGGACCTCAGAGATCATCCAGTCCCAACACTAGAGATCATCCAGCAGCAACACCTCTCACCAGACCAGGTAGCCCAGAGCCCCATCCAACCTGGCCTTGAACACTTGGAGGGACACCCCAGGCTGGGCCATTAGACCAAATTTCCTCTAGCATCAGCTTGGCTCAGTGGCTCTCTTTCTCTCTAGGCTTCGTCTCCACGATGGGAAGCTCATCAAGGACAGGCGTTACCACCTCCGAACGTACCCAAACTGCTTTGTGGCGAAGGAGCTCACGGACTGGCTGATTGACCACAAAGAGGCACCGGACCGAGAGACGGGCATCCGCCTCATGCAGAAGCTGATGGACCACTACATCATCCATCATGGTGTGTGGGAGTCTGTGCTGCTTCCTGAGCCTTCCCAGTGGTCATGGCTGTGTGTCTGGTCACTGTGTGTGTCCGGTCACTGTGTGTGTCCTTCAGCCCTGGGTATGGAAGCATGGTCAGGGTTCCCTCTTCATGACCCTCCTATGGGTGAGGGCTCCTGGAGGAGCTGGCAGATGATTGGCAGGCATGAGGCAATATGGCGTTGGATGTGTGTGAAGCCACACTGCTTTGGGAGATGTGCCAGTTCTCTGCCTCACGTAGAAGAGACTTGTGCTGTGCAACGGTCAAACACCATCTGAAAAGGTTCTTGTTTGAAAACAAGTTCAAACAGCCTGGCCTGTGCTGCTCTACAGCAACTGCATTGGCAGCTGGTGGTGGGCAGTTATGCAGAAGCTGGTCTAGTTCACATTGGTGTTGTGCACAAGTGGGAGCCGAATGATAACAAGCAGGAGATGGTTTTAGTGGTTCGTGGTTGTAGGACAGATAGTTGGACTTGATGGTCTTGAAGGTCTTTTCCAACCTTGATGTTTCTATGATTCTAAGCACTTTGTGTCTGCAGGAAAGATCCTTTTTTACTGTAAGATCCCAGCGTTCCTCAGTTTCCCCATCCATGCAGGGGTGGGACAAGTAGGGGTGTGGATTCTACTCTACTTAAAGCAAAACGCCACCTGGAAAGCTGGGGCTGAAGTGTCCTCTCCCTTGTGGACGTGATTCAAAGGCTCATCCACGGAACCTTTTAAAATGAGAAGGAAAAGGAAAGCAGGTAGGGAAGCAGCCTGGAGCTCAAGATCAGCTCTTAGTCAGGTTTTGTTCTTTTTAAAGATTGTTTGGAACTTTCAGTAGTTTGGGATTAACTCGGATCATGTTCTGTGGTCGGTGCCTGTCCCTGAACTGCAGAGCCAGTCCCTGGGGTCCAGCCCTTGGTTCTGGTACTACAACAGGAAATGAACTTCTTCATGTGAGCTAAGAGCTCTCTGTCTCTAGGATTTTCACGTCTAGTCAGGAACAAACCCTCTGAATTTTCAAATGGGCCTTGGAGACCACTGCCTTGGGTTGAAGGGTTGTGGTTGAGCTGTTGACTTCTGGCTGAGCAAGTTGCTTCCAAGCCTTGGGGACAGGAGCTGTGGTGACATGGGGCTGGGTGGTGGTTTGTCACAAGAGGCTGAGGAGACTGAAGCAGATGCCAGCCATGCTGAACCCAACCCTCCTTTCCCCACTCTTTCCTCCCCTCTTTTCTGGGGTCCAGAAATAGCTGCTTTGGACCCCTGCAAAGCAAACACTCGCTGCTGCCATCTGCTCCAGGCTGAGGTGAATGGCCTTCACATCGAGCAGCCTCGAGTAAAGATAATCTCTGCTGCTGCGCTTTATCACGAGAGCAAAACGCTGAAGCAGGGAGCTCCCAGTTAACCATTAACACTCAGTGCTGATTATTTTTCCATCTCTCTATCCAACAAGTTTAAAATAGACCCATTAGGTCATTAACACCGCGCAGGGCTGGGTACCAGTGTGGTTTGATTGCTCGTTGCAGACGTGTCCCTCCTGCTTCTCCGATAATTCCTGGCAGGACGCAGAAGTTGACTTCCCAACTGACCATTAATTTTTGCTGGCCCTATGGAAACAGGGCTGGCTGTGAACCACAGCGCCGTGCTAAGTGCTTCGCCTGCAGCTTCCTAGCTGGTTTGCTCTCTTCTCCGCTGGGATCCAGCAGACCATAATTATTTCATGAAGATCATTGTCTGCGCTGCCTCTTAACGGTCTGGTGTGGTTTGAGCTTTTATTCTGTGACGTGCTGGGAGCGCACTGAAACCGGCCTTCAGACAGCAAATGCACGTGGGGTTCGCTGTGGGCGCAGTCCTGCGAGGTTTACGGTTGACGGTTGCTCGCTTGTTTTGGTTGATTCCTGATTGCGATGACGTCTGAGTCCTTGCTCCAGGGAGCTGTTACAGTCCAAACTCTCCCCTTTGAAACCAAGCTTCTCCACCCAGCTTCTCACTTGGTGAGTTGTGAGCTTTAGGGTGCTGGTTTCACACCAGTTCAGCTGCTGAGGAGCAGGGGTGAGCTCCAGGTCATGGCACAGGTTTAGAATTGCATTAGCATTCACCAGAAGGTGAACGAGGCTGGGGCAGTCTGCTGAGAAGGATGAACAAGTGTTGACATTGTGACTATAAATGACTTAAGTCTTTCAAGTCTCACTTAGGGGTTTACATTACTTGTGAGAAGTTTTGGGGTTTTTTCCCCCCACTGACTAATTTTCTGTGGGTCTGGTGTATATTTGACTCCCATGTTTTTGGTTTATATTTTTACTGCTGAAGTTTCTCCGCCTTGCTTCAGATACCTGACAGGGGTAGAGGTGATTTTATGGGGTTTTGGATGCAGTGTGGGGTTTTTTTTCCTCCTCCTATCCTCCAAGTCTACTCAGATGTGGTGGTGCTTTTCTCAAAAAAAAAGCTGGTTGAGACAGTTGTGTTTGTTTTCATTTAGTCTAAAGCAGACCATCAATATTTAATTTTTAAAAAAGCAAACAAAGATCAAAACTACAACACAAAACCTGACAGCAAAAAAGAACAACAAACCAGTAACAAAATAAAGAGAAACCAATAAAACCCAAACCCAGTCCCCACAAACAAACTCAAAAAGAAAAACCAACAACTACAAAAACCCCAAACAAACGAAAAAAACTTCCCAGTTTGTTCTAATAAATATTTTAGGGTCCAGATTAAAGTGTAGCCTCAAACTTTACCTTTCCCAAGGTCAGTTCCCCAAGGTGTCCCTGCAGCATGGGTTCCAGGTATCTGTAAGCATCTAATTTGGGGACTGCTGGCCCTGATGCTGGTTGTCCCGTGGTATAGGGGCATAGAGGAGGATGTTGCAGGAGGCTCCCTGAACCTGGAGACAACACCCTGCTCTGCTCGGTCTGCCCCTTATGGACTGACTAGCAGCTGCCCACAGCACTGACTCCATGCTCTGGCCCCTTCCAGTCTGTGACGAGCACCTGGACTACAAGGACGCGAAGCTGCTCTACCGCTTCCGCAAGGACGACGGGACCTTCCCTCTGAGCAAGGATGTCAAGGTGTTCATGAGAGGGCAGAGCCTTTACGAGAAGTACGTGAGTCCTTCCCCCGCGAAGCAACCATGCTGAGGGGCTCTGGGGATTGCTCTGCTGGCTCTTGCTGCTGCTGCTGCTCTGCAGCTGGGAGCCACCTCTGCAGCTTTGCCTGCTTCCCCGCACTGCTCTGTTGGGAAACGCTGCTTTCTGAGCCCTGGCACAGCCACAGGACACCCGGCCTCACTGGGGCTGGGACAGGAGCAGAACTCTGAACTCACAGATGCTTTCAGGGGTCCCATGTTCATGTTCTGGGATGTGGTAGTGGGATGTGCCTGCGTCTGGTCTGCAGTTTGAGCATGTCCAGACTAGATCTTAGGAAGAAGTTCTTCAGTGCAAGGCTGCAGAGACTCTGGGATGGACTGCCTGGGGAGGCTGTGGCTGCCCCCTCCCTGGAGGATGAGGCCTTGAGCAGCCAAGTCTAGTTGAGAAGTGTTGCTGCCCATGGCAGACGGTGGGAGTAGATGAGCTCTGAGATCTCTTCCAGCCTGAGCCAGTCTGGGGTTCTGGGGTGGGCATGTCCACACCCTTCTCTCCCCCAGCCTCCCTGCGTGAGCTGCTTCTGTCAGCATGATGAGGGCTTTCATCCCACTAAAATCGGCAGGGTATGGGATCCTCAGTGCCCTCACATGTCCGGAACCTCCTGCATCTGGTTTAGACCATTTGCAAAATGGAAAGACTGATTCTTAAAGAGCAAAGGAAACTCCCCCCTCCCCCAAGTGTTTAAGTGTCGTTGTTCCTGGCTCTAAATCCAGTGCATCTTGCCAGATACCTTTTGTTAGACTGAGTTCAGCCACAGACCACCCTCTGGACCTTTAACAGCCTCTTTGTGGCTTCTCCATCCTCTAACCCTGGCAATCAGATTCATACACGGCTGTTAGGGAGGGGTCCTTCGGCCAGGCGGGTTCCAGTGATTTTAAGTGCTTTTGGGTGTCTCTGTGACCGTCTCACAGATGCCCATCCCTTGTGCTTTACTTTTCCTGGGCAGGGGTGGCTCTGGGACCAGCGAGAACATCCAGCTCCTCGCACTGCCGAGCCCGCTGCACCCTCTCGTGGAGACACTGGATTTGTGCTGCCAGCGGAGCGAGTGTTTCCCGAAACCGCCTTCTCCATCAGCTCGGCCGGTCTGACGGTTGTTGCGTGCGTTCGCTCGCTGGGCTTTCCCCCGCGGGCGCAGCTGAGCTGCTTTTGCTGAAGCGGCTTCTTTCCGCTGCAGTGAAGGTTTATGGAACTGTCAGGCTGCAGCTCTGCCTCTCCCCCTCCATCCCTGCCCGCTGCCCCCCAACGACAGTGTCAGGGCTTGGATGCTTTGCCTGCTGCCCTTGGCTTTGCTTTGGCTCCCGTGTGGGATGTCGGGGCTCTGCGGGGTCATCAGAGCACGTCCCACCTCTGTGCCAGGCTGGTGAGCGTGGAAGGGTCCATCCTGAAGGTGAGAGAGGAGAACGCAGTGAAGTACCAGAGGACTTTCCTGGGCTGTGAGATGATTGACTGGCTGGTCCAGGAGGGAGAAGCGGAGAATCGGAAAGAGGCGGTGGAGCTGGGCCGGGCGCTGCTGGAGCATGGGATCATCCAGCACAGTGAGTGTGGGTCTGGCTGTTGGTGGGACGGAGGGGCAGAGATGGACTGTGCTGGGAACAAACCCCTATTCACGTCGTGCAACAAGTGCTGGTCAAGTGCCCACTTGGAGATGGCAATGGGGCCTTTTAGATCTATGTTTGGAGCTGGTGACCTTTGAAATTGGAGCAGTCTACCACCAGCCTCAAAGGCTTTGAGTTGAAATCTGAGCTGCTGCTCTTCAGTTCTTCAAAGCCTCCAGCCGCAGGCCTGGGATCCGCCCTGGGTTTGCAGAGCTGGGTTGTGAGGATGAAATGTTCAGCTCTGCTGAAAAGCACAGATCATCTGCAGGAATTAAACCTGATTCAGAAGGCGGAGAGTCCTCTGCATGTCATGAGCCAGGGCCAGGTTGAGGGCTGTGACTTATTGGTTCACCCTTAGGAGATGCCACCTCTTGGGGAGGCAGCCTCACTCTTCACCTTCCCTCCAGGTAGAGTTCTCCAACACCTCCAGAAAACCTCCAGCAGAACACAGAGACATTAAAACCAGCCCATCAGAGTCCCTCACTACATCTGCTGTATGTTTTCTGCACCCTGTCAGCCTGTTCCTTCTTCCTGGTCTCTCCCAGTCTCCAATAGGCACCACTTCTTTGACAGCGACATCCTCTACCAGTTCTGGATCAACTTTCGACGGCGTCGGCGCCTCACAGAGTTGCTCAGTGAGAGCTCTTCTCGTGCCCTCTCGGAGAGCCCAGACAGCCCCTTCTGTCTTCGCAAGCTCAACCCGGACCCAGGCAACACCAGCTTTCTCTCTGGTAACTGCGGTGTGTTTGTGGAGGGGTGGAAAAGCAAAGATTCCATTACCAGAGTATCCCAGAACAGAGAGTGTTGCTCCAGCAGACAGTAGGTTGTTCCTCCAGGAGGTGACCACCCATCCTACTGGTTTGTGGTGGATCTCATGATGCAGTGGCAGTCCCTGTCACAGCTTCCTGTGCCAAGAAAAGAACCCACTATTATGTCCTAATCTTTCTATTTGCTAGTTTTATTCTTTCTAAGCTCAGATGCCATCCTAGTCAGTGCACTAGAGACCCATTGTGTGTGGGTCAGGCTGGTGGGAGGGGTTTGTTATTTTAAACTCTGTTCTTCCTTCATTGGGTAGTTGTTGTTTCTGCCTCTTTCAGTCCAAACCAACAAGGAGATCAAAATTGTCTCCGCGGTTCGAAGGAGCAGCGTCACTTCCCTTGCTGGAAACCCCAGCCCCTACTTCAGCGCTACTCCGACGCTGGTGTTCCCTCCTGTGGCTAAGTGCAACCCCAAATCAGGTCTGGGCTTCTGCCACCACACAGGACACATCTGTTCCTTCAGGGCATGGGCTAGCTCAAGCCTCAGGTCTAACCCCATCCACTGTCAGCTCATGAAGAGAGGGTCAGCCTCACCTCTGATCCTTGACTTGAGAAGCTGAGTGTTTTGGAAAACACTGACATGGTTGGTGAGGCCCTAGAACAGGCTGCCCAGAGGGGCTGTGGCTGCTCCATCCCTAGAAGCGTTCAAGGCCAGGTTGGATGGGGCTCTGGGCAACCTGCTCTGGTGAGAGATGTCCCAGGCATGGCAGGGGATTGGGACTGGATGATCCCTGAGGTCTGTTCCAGCCCAGACCATTCTGTGGTTGCAGAGGTTTCTGTGTGCAGTAGCTGTGGCTGGTTCTACCATCTGTTCTCCAGCCCATGGTAATCCCTGGGCCACCTTGTTACGTACTTCATGTTATGAAGCCCTTGATTCTGATAGGATCTGTCACCTTCTGCTCTAGTGTTAAAGAAACCTGTCACCAACGAAGAGCTCCTGTCCCCTGGGGCCCCCTACGTCAAGAAAACACTGACTGTAAGTGACCACAGAGAGCAGCACTGCCAACCCTGAGCTCCTGATAGAGCTCCTTGACAGCTTTTGCTCTGTCTGACCTCTTATGTTGAAAGTTTGATCGCTTGTCACATCATCATGGCTCCTGATGAGTCTCAGCAGGTTGGTGCCTGCAGATATTCCTGTGAGTGAAACAGTGCAGCCTCTGCTTTAGTTTCATGTGTGCAGAAGGAAAGAGGATGTGTCCTCAGCTGAAAAGCTCCCATTTGGGTTTCATCCAGCTCCATACAAACTATAGAATCACTCAAGTCTTGTGACACCTCTCCTCTGACACACAGGTGTCAGAGAAGAGAAGGCTCCAGGGGAATCTCATAGCAGCTTCCAGTCCCTGAAGAGGGCTACAGGAAAGCTGGAGAGGGACTTTTGTGAAGGACTCTAGTGATAGGACAAGGGGGATGGATTCTGGCTAAAAGAGGGGAGATTTAGATGAGATCTTAGGAAGAAATCCCTCTCTGTGAGGGTGCTGAGGCACTGGAACAGGTTGCCCAGGTTGGTTCTGGCTGCTCCATCCCTGGAAGTGTTCAAGGCCAGGTTGGATGGACCTCTGGGCAACCTGGTCTGGTGAGAGGTGTCGCTGCCCAGAGCAGGGGGTTGGAAATAGATACCTTCATAAAACATTATTTGAATCTATGAGTTCTGCACCTTTCAGTTTCCCACTGCAGTTCAGATCTGTTGATAAGATCCGTCAGCACCTGATGGAGCATCTGTGGCCTTATCGTGGGCTTTTTTCCTGAACAAGATAAACACAGTCTTAAATCTCCAGGATGCTGCAGGCAGCAAGAGTTCTGGGCTTTTGCTTTGCTAATGATCTCTACAGCTGTAGGACCAGTCAAGGCAGGGTTGCTGGGTGTGAATGTTGCTTGATGGTTCCTGCCCCACAGACCCGATTGTGCTTGTTCATTTTTGTCTAAAACTTCTCAGCCCTTCCTGCTCCTCTCTGAAAGGGGGGATCTTCCAGTGGCCAGTTCAGGAAGCTGGACGGCTGCCTTGCCACGCAGGTTTGACACAAGCTGGGTTACAGGAACTGGGGGTCAGGTTCCCAGATTAACTGTGCTGCAGAAATTGGTGGGAAGGAGCAGGAAATCTGAAGCTGGTGATTGGTGTGGCATGGGTGAGGGCATGCCGTTCATTCTCCTCCCGAATGCTCTTGCCCTGCCCTTCAACTCTGCCAGCCTGGGCCTTTCATGGCTCATTTCCTTCTGCTTAGCTGTGCAGTTGCCGTTATTTATTTATACGGGTAATGTGCAAAGTCCTTGGGGAATTCTTTTTCTCTTTTAGTCACATCAGATGGTGAAACTGCTCTGACAGACCAAGATCAGGGCAGGGGGGGAGGCTGTGGCTCCTTCCACCCCGAACTGCTGTGCAGTGCCAAAGAGAAAGCACTGCGTGCGTGCTCTGCGGATGTGCTCAGCGTGCTCTTGCTGCATGCCTTGTGGAGCAGCTAATCTGGGGGTCTGCACCTCATTTGATGCACAGCCCTTTCTCTCCTACCCACAACTAGGGCCGTGAGCAGAGCTCTCCATAGCAGTAGGAGCTGTTGCATCTCCTCTAGCCAGCCTGTTCTTTGGTTTCTAAAACCCTTTTGTTCTTCTTGTAGATCGTTGGGGATGCGGTGGGCTGGGGGTTTGTGGTCCGAGGAGGAAGACCTTGCCACATCCAGGCAGTGGACCCGGGAGGACCTGCTGCTGCTGCAGGGATGAAGGTACTTGTAGTGATCTAAGAGGACTTGGGTGGAAGAGTTCCTTGCTGGAACTGTTTGAGCTGAACACATCTGCGATAGTTCCACCTCCTGCAGGGAGAGCAGCCTGATGGATTAGGCACATGGAGGTGCTGGTAGGGACAGAGGGAGGGGTGCTCTGGGCAGGCAAAGCTCAGCCAGTGCTTTTGCCAGGGCACGACAGGGGCTGTGGGCAGCTGAAACCACAAAATTTCTGTCAAAACTAAGCTGTCTCTGTAGCTGTTGAAACTGTCTGAGCTGCTAAAAAGAAAGTAGGGAATTCTCATTTCAGCTCCAGTAACTGCCTGTAACCCCAGCAAAGCAGGGAAGGAGCAGAGCTTTATCCTGGACCAACAGCTCTCACAGATCCTGAGATGGAACTCCGGTGCTGTATCTTTTCTGTTAATGATGTGGAACTCTTGTCCATGTACACCACAGCCTCACAACCTTAGACTGATGTCTTGACTCCATTTATCAAGTAACTTCCAGTACTTCCAGCTCAGGTGAAACAATCTGAGATCTTCAAACCAATTTTAGACCCAGGCATGAAAGAAATTTGAGAGTGATGATTTAGGTGTGAATGAAAGAAATGCCGAGTTTCAGGGTTCCCCAGAAAAACGCCAGCAGCCAGGGAGCGATTCCTGCAAGCCGATGTGTGAAATAACGGGGTCCTTCAGCGGCAGAGCGTGACTCCTCGTTTGCTTCACGCAGCATTGGAAGGGGACGGATGGATTCATTTCATTGAGTCAAGAGCACAGTTAATTTCTCCTTTACATAATCTCATTTGCCACCAAATTACTGGATGTTAATGTTGTGCCTCGTTCCCATCTGCAGAATGAACTGCTGCTCGTAAATGAGTCGTCTGCGTTAGCTCACGGTCTGAAATCCCTTCGGTCCCCTTTTCATGATGTAGTGGTTGTGACACAGTGGGTGTTAGTGTGGAGCGGCAACGCTTTAGGGTTTGAGGGGTTTTGCAGCAAGTTATTTGCGTTTCAGGCTCTGGCTCTCATCAGTCATGGGCAGAAGAGGCTGCAAAGACCTTGGCTGAAGCTCACCTGCCCTTCCTGTCCCTGCAGGTGTGCCAGTTTGTCTTCTCAGTGAACGGCATGTACGTTTTGCATCTGGACTATCAGACCATCAGCAGCCTCATCATGACAGGACCAAGAACTCTGGTGATGGAAGTCATGGAAGCCATCGAGTGAGTGAAGGAGTCTCATCCCACTGCCGTTTGGAAAGGCAGGACACTCCGCTGAAGGACTGTGGGCAGGGACCAAGCTTGACCATTCACTGTGAAGTGGTAGCCAGGCAGTTTAATCTATTTTCAAATAAACACATTCTGATGGACAAGCCATGGGTTTTGATGTCATTGAGATATTTGGCTCTACCTGAGGGGGACTCTGAGCTCTTGTAGCTCCTTTCGATGCTTGTGGCAGAGTTCAGCACATGGTGAAACCAAACCTTAGAACAAGCCATTCACCCAGGCAGGCTCCAAGGCAGGTAGTACAAGCTGGTGCAAGCAGCAAGGAGTTTGGCATCAAGTGAGGAGGTCTGAGCTCCAGTCAGTCTACCAAGGATACAGTGAGCTTTCCAGGTGGCCTGATAAGCCCTGCCATCAACTCTTGTCGGGGAAATCTGGATGAGTGCCATGATGGATGCTTCCTTGTAAAGAAAGTCTGAGTCTTCTGCAACTCTCTCGGCTTAGCCATGCTCACAGCCAGCCCTGGTTGCTCTTCCCTGCTGTTTCTTGAAAAGATGAGACTCCCATGATGGTGCTTGTTGTGCTCCCACCCCCTAATACTGCTGAAATCAAATGAACCACCTTCACCTCGGCATGGGGCCAGGCAGGGGTCCCACACATCATAGGCTGCTGCCAAGCCAGTGATGGGAGGCACCGGGGAAAAGGAGAGAGCCTAAACAGTGTCTGCTCAAAACAAAGTGTGTGGTAGTCAAGTCTGACCTGGAGAGAGAACAGAAACAAGTGAAACCACCAAAATCCTTGCCCTCTGCTGCTCTCACCATGGCTGTGCTTGCAGACAACCCTGAAAGTGAACTAAATATAGATATGAGCAGGTAACAACAAGAAACTGGGAAGGTTTCCTGCTTTCCAGTTCATGGAGCATCCTGCCTGCAAGGCTGTGCCTCCAGCAGGAGGATTTCCAGTACTTGGGCTTAAAGATGGGCCCTGAGTGCAGCTCTTCTGGCCACCAAACAAGTCTTAAAGAAACACCCAACCCGTCGAACTGAGCAAAAAGTCATTTTTATTTGTGTTAAAAGGGGAGCTGACTTGAAGACTTGGTCTCAGCAATATATTCGATGTTGCACTGCTGCTGGCTGCCTGCATTTTCCATAGTTAAAGGGATCTGCCCTCCCTCAAGTGCAGAGGTAACGGGGTTGCTTGAAGCACCACGGTCCTGGAATGTGGTCCCAGCAAGATGTCTGCACTGATAACCCACTGGGCTCCTTCCATCCCTAAGTGAATCCAGAGGATCTTTTCAGTGTCCATACACCCACAGCGGTTATTCCCAGCTGTTCCCTGCACAGGCAAAGCAGCATCTGTCTGCCTTTGGCTTCTTTGCTTCAAGTTTCTGTTGCCATTCAGGCAGAGGTTGGTTGTCTGTGGTGGGCTTGAACCCTGTACTCAGTCCCTGTACTCAGCACTTTTGAGTACTGGCATCAGTTTTGGGTACCCCAATACACGAAGGATGTTAAGGTTCTGGAGAGGGTCCAAAGAAGAGCAACGAAGCTGATGAAGGGCCTGGAGGACAGGTCTGATGGCAAGTACCTGAGGGAACTGGAGTTGTTTAGTCCAGAGAAAAGGAGGCTGAGGGGAGAACTTACTGCTCTTTACAGCTACCTGAAAGGAGGGTGCAGAGAGGTAGGGGTCAGTTTCTTCTCCCGAGTCACTAGTGAAAGGACAGAAGAAAATGGGCTCAAATTATGCCAGGGGAGGTTTAAATTGGACATCAGGAAAAATGTCTTCCCTGACAGACTAGTCAGGAGTTGGAACAGGCTGCCCAGGGAGGGCGTGGAGCCACCATCCTTGGAGATGTCCCAAAAACAAGTAGATGTGGCACTAGGGAACAGTGTTTAGTGGCCTTGGTGGGGTTTGGTTGAAGATTGGGCTTGTTGATCTTCCAGCCTTAATGATTCTGTGATTCAAAGCCAGGAGGCTGCAGCATTTTGTGGATACCTTGCGAAACACAGGCCAGAAAGCAACAGCCTGAACAGTAGCACTGGGACCACCATCAGATTTCACAGAATCATAGAATGTATTGGGTTGGAAGGGACCTCTAAAGGTCACCTAGTCCAACAGAATTGCTTAGGTTGGAAAAGACCTCCAAGATCACAGAGTCCACATTTTCCTGATATGAGGATGAATTTCCTGAAAACAAAGTTTTGGAGACTGGGGCTCTTCCTTTTCTGACCTTCTCCTGTAGCAAATGTGAGCAACCACTGAAGGCCAGCAGGAATTGCAGAAGAGGTGAGTTGTGGTACCTACAGGTAGGGCACGACTCTCTGCAGGCTGCCAAATGCCCCATGTTTTGTCTTAACTAGATTTAAGCGATTCTCTTTGGTGTCATCCCTTGGTCTGTCCCTTGAGATGCTTTTAAATAGGGGAATCTCAGAATCCATTTGGCTGGAAGAGACCTCTAAGGTCACCAGTGCTTCAACCCAGCACTACCAGGTCACCTCTCAGCACTTCCTACATTATAAAGCAAAATGGCAGTGAGCTACCAAACGTTTCCTTAGTGCACACAGATATTTAACAATTGCAGTCTTAGTATTTGCTTGTTTATTTTTTGCTGACTGGCACTGTTGAAGGAGCCTGTGTTTGCTACAGAAGGACAAGAGGGTCTTGCTTGCAGCTCCCCCTGTTGCAGTGGGAGATGGATGCTGCCAGTCCCTGGGGATGCAGCTGAAATACTGGTTTCTGTATTGAGAACTACCCTGGTCAGTTGTTCTGTTCCTGACAACGAGGACAAAATCTTTCCAAGAAGGTTGTGCTGGGGACCACATACCGGTGGAGGTCAGGGCTGCATCCCACAGCTGGGACATCTGCAGCACCGTTGGGCTCCAGCTGGTGATTCAGCCTCTGGCTTTGCACAACTTACAGATGGGCTTCATTTCCTTACACAAACGCGAGGAGATTTGCCTTCAGCGCTCAGAAATATTCACCGGGGTGTGAGCGGGGCCGGACTGACTTGGTTCACTCCGTCCCTGGAAGTGGGACGGTGGGCAGGAGCCACCACTTGTTGCTGCGCTGCGCTCTAGGACAGGAGCCTGCGGCGTCCCAGGCAGATGCGTAGTGTTCAGCTGGTGTAAGTTTGGTGTCTGTGAAAAGCTCTGGGCTACTTTTGTTCATAGCAGCCGCCTCTCGCTTTATTTAGCTGCCTTGAGGGCCACACAGGGCTCTCCACTGGCGGCGTGGTGTGAGGGAGGTGGGGGAATCGCCGTCCCACTCCCTCCCCTCCCTCATCCCTCCTGACGTCTGGGAATCGAAATCTCGAACCGCGCTGAGGCTGCGGGGCTGCTGCTCCCACAGTGTCAGAATGTAGCTGGATTCTCGCACCTCCCGGCTGGCTCCAGGGACCCCCACGCTGCTCCCAGAGGTCTGTGGCTCCTCCGCTCCCCACTGGGGTTTGGTTCGCAGGGATGCTGAGGAGGGGCTGTGCTGCTTTGGGGGGTGCCTGGGTGTCAGTGGCGCTTGTGCAGGGTTTTGCTCTCCTGGACACTGAGAGTCAGGGCATCACAACCGATGCCGTGCAGGACTGGCAGGGCTCATCTTCTCATGGAGAAGAAGCTTTAAGACTGATGTTCATGGCAGGTCTTGATATCACCAGGGTGCTTCAGCAGTTCTTCTGGAGCGATGGCTGTGAGAAATGCAATCTGTGGTTAGTTTGGGGTTTTTTTCCCTTCTGTTTTAAGATTAATAGTGTAAAACCTGTAGTATTTTATGACTGCCGGGGAGGACAGACCCTGGAAGGGTTGTTGGTGACGGCAGTGGTCTGGGTGGGTTTTTCCCACCTTGAGGTGTTGGTCTGCATCAAACCTGCCTGGGCTGTAAGGAGCTGCAAAGGCTCAGCCTAAGAGTGAAACTTGTGCCTTACTTTTCTGAGGCTGGTTCTGGGATAACTGAGACTTGCTGTTCCACATGGAACTGAAATAGAGGAGATTTATGTGAGAACAGAAAGATGCTGATGAATATTAGATGATCTTTGAGGTTCTTTCCAACCTAAGCCAGTGTACGATTCTATGAATATCATTAGTGTTTTTCAGCCTGTGTTAGGTCTTTCAAGCAGTAAGCCCCTCAGGGCTGGTGGGACACTTTTACTCCCTGCTAGTCTTGTCTGCAAGGCTGTCCCAAGCTCTGTTCCTGTGTCCATTACTGAGGTGACTTTGCTTCTGCCAGCACTCCTGTGCAGAGATGGTGATACCTTCTGGCATGAGGAAATGTCCCCAGACTGTGGAAATAATTCACTGTGTTCCCAAATCCCCGCTTGTCGTTGTGCATGTTTGAACATGTGGCAGCAATTTTCTTGCATAAAGCTTTTGCCTGTATATAAACCAAATGCTTTTATAGTTTCCTGTACAAATAAGGGGATCCCTGACTGCCTTAATCTCCAAATTCCCTCTGAGCACACAGCTGAGACAAGTGAGAAGTGGTGTGTTGTCATCCCCCGCTGTCCCCTCCCCATTTTCCAAGCCCTGGAAATACTCACCACATGCTCCATGTGTTGCTGTCTCCAAATTCCTTCCCTGAATGAGTAATGGGAGAGAAGCATTGGTGTGCTGGAGGCTCCCCAACTGATGTCACTGTGGTCCCCTCAGTGCTGGCTGGCTGGTGGCACCAGCAAGGGCAGAAATGGATGGGAAGGGACTGCAGAGACCCAGAGTGGGGACTTGGGATCCAGCAGGTAACCTGTGGAGAGGGAGCTCTGCAGGTTGGGAAGGAGAGGACTCTTCCAGCAATGTCTCTTCCACCATTCCCAGTGGGTGCTTTTGGTATTCCAGTTGCACAGGTAGGAAAACAAGTTCACAGAATCACAGAATCATCATGGCTTGAAGGACCTCTAGTTGGAGAAGAGGCAAAACAAGGATGGGTTTGCCCCTGAGCCAGGCAGAAGGGAATGAAGCTGCTGGATTTAGTCACAGCAAGATCCACATTCTGGGGCTTTCTGGACCCAGCCTGGGTTGATGCCAAAGTGATCCCTACAAACAGCAAGGTGGAAGCTCCTGGCTGAGTCAGACCCTGTGTGTGCCGGGTTCACTGAAGGCTGGTGGCACTGCAAAGTGGCACAAATTAATGTAGATCCAGGGATCTTCCAGAAGTGCTGAGTTTTTGCTGTTGTTTGGCCCATGTGCTGCTGCTTTGATTTTCTCGGGGTGACAGGCAGGTTCCTGGAACCCACCTGTAAAATATTTGCTGGTTTTTATAAGCAGTGTCTTCATTTGATTAGCTAGGAATAAAACCCCAAACCAACAAGCAGGTATTTCCCATGGCTTAGGGCTTCGGTTACGCTGCAGTTTTTCCATAGAACCTGATGTTCAACCACACCAAAAAACATCCCAGACTGAGCAGGATGGTTAAAAATCTCCCCTGTTCTAACTTGCACGTTTCTCCATTTGTTCTTCCAGCAATTTAGAAGTGATTTAAACCCCAAGAGATCACGGCTAGGTCGCTCACATGCATTTTTATTTTTCCTTGCAATCACTATAAACCTGATGCATTTGAAGGGAAACAGGCATTTGCCAGGAGCCTCTAAATACCTGTCTGTCAAAATGAAGGGAACGGGAACGTCGCTGCAGACGGCAGCGGGGGAGCCCTGTGCGTGGTCTGGTTCTGCCAAAAGCAATGAGGCTGAAACGTGCACTGCTGAAGTGACAGATGCCAACGGTGCGTTTGCAGAAGGCCAGCAGCGTCTGCTTCAGACCTCGAGTACTGGGGGCTGAGATGAGGGGGAGGCACCACCACGGTGGTTTGAAGCTGACTGATCATTTCTGACCTAAACACAGTTTTATAACTGGAAACCGGGCCAGTTATAAGTCCTGGTCTGTAGGGTGGTTTTACGTGGCCAGACCCTCTGCCATGATGCATCTGTTTTCAGACTGGTCAGGTTTTGACCTGCTCACAAGACTATCCCAGCAAACCCCCAGTGGAACTTCTTGGGAACTCCACCACGAAATGAGAAATGAACCCCTTGTTTCTCCATTGTGGGCATATGACCCCAGATGGGACTGTGGAATCCCTTCTGCTGCTTAATTGCTTCATCCCAGTGACCACTGGGTCCTCAAACCTGTGTTGTGAGCAATGTGTCTGCCCCAGAGTGCTGCTCCACATGCAGGGTGATCACCAGGGACAGGAGAAAGGTGCATGTGTGTACCCGGACTCATTTTGGTCATGATAATCAGAGCTAACAACTTCTGTATGATTTCACCCAAGTTGTTCTGGAATCTGGCTGTCCAGTGACCTGGCCTATATTGCTTATTTTTGTGCTCAAGTCAGACCCCAGCAGCTATGGGACCCCAGCTGAGATGGTCCTACCAAGAGAGCAGGGTCCATCTCCTGGCTGAGAGAAGAACTGGGTCAATGCCTGCTGCCCGTCAGGTGTATAAACACAGTTTAGTACTGGTCCAAGGCATCAAACAGCTCTGCTGGAGAGACCAAGAGTATGAATAGAGTAGGGGCTTGCAGGAAAATTTGCCTGTTCTCCTCCCCCCACCCTTCCAGTGCTGTACAGAGCTCAGGCTCTCAGTCACTTAACTGAGAACCGCTGGGTTCTGACATGGTCAGACATAACTTTTCCTTCTCCTTCCTGATGTTTGCCCTCTCGTAGGTCCTGCTCACCATGCTGCTTCACACGTGCTTCTTTTTAGCCTGCCTGCCTGTGGCGAGCCATGTCTGGGGACGAGTGGGCCAAGGTAAGGAACCCTCTTGCCCTCACCCTGGGCAGCTCCCAGTTGGTTGGGCTAGGCTGGCCCTTACCCCAGTATGTCCTGTAGGCATGGGAGGGATCACACACTGGATTTCAGGGGGCTGATGTGCTGGATTGTCTGTTGGGGAAGCTCCCAACATCCTGTTCCCACACATAAAGAGCAACAGGATGGGAAGAGGCCCACGTGGGGAGAGGATCTAAATCCCTCCCCACCCTGCAAAGCCTGTCCTCATCACTGGCAGCAGCTCCACGCGTTGCTCCCTCACACCAGGGCAGCATTTCAGCCCATATAAGCAGTGAAGGATGTTTATGTGATCTGCAGCAGAGCCTGAGGCATAGGAAGAAGAGGGCGTTGGGGCTGCCAATTGCTGCATCAGTCCTGCACTCCCAGTCTATCACTTTGGACCACTGTGGTGCAACGTCTGGATAAGGAAGCACAAGAAAGGTGTTCCTCCTGTGATGGACAGTGCTTGCACAGTGCTATAAGTAACCAGAAAATAACCTCCCTGAAGCCTTTCTGGTGTTGATGAGCCGCCTTTAGGTCATGTTTGAACCTTCTGTCAGCTCAGAAGTTTCCAGAGAGGTGATGTTGTCCAGGTCACCTTGGATGGCACTTGGTGTTTGGACAGACATCTCCATGCTGTGTGTCTTCCAGTATCTTCTCCCTGTCCACTGGAGAGCAAGGTTAGGGCATCAAACAGTGCACATCCAACCCAGGGCAGGGAAACAGTGGAGCTTTCATGGTACTGGGGTTCATTTGCATCCAGCACATAATGGTGCTTTAGAGGACACTGTCCTTTCTAATCCAGCTGGGGACATTTTTGCCTTTTCAGTTTCTGGGCTCCTAGAGTGGTGGCCAAGGAACTGGACCACAACTTGGCCAAAAAAAGGGAGCTCCATGTTTAATCTAACAATGAATCCCCCTCATTTTGCCATGATGCTGTCCCATTCCTCTTAGGGCGTGGTTCTGGGATTTGAGTGTTGTTCTTCATCCTTCCCCATGTTTTCCTTTTTCCCCTTCAGATTTGCCTGGGGTGAGATGTGAATCTGAGCTTTGTTCCCCCAAAACACTTCTCTGCTTGTTGGGCAGCCTGTGGGAAGTCTCTGCAGGGAAAGGTTGAGGCACAGATGTTGGGCTGAGACTAGACTATCCTCACTGCCAGCTCTGGCTGCTTTCCTGGGCTGAGACTTCATGGTGAAGAGTTGTCTGGGCATCATGCAAGACCAGATTAGGGACTCGAGGAACCCTGTGCAACACAGCTGGACACTCCAGGTCACCCTAAGCTTTTTTTTAATGAGTAATGGGAAGGTGACAGGTAGCAGCTGCAAGTGAGGCGGTGAATGTCGGTGGAGACGATGCTTCCAGTGCTCAGGCAAAGGCTGTGCTCTCACTGCTTGTGTGAAGGCAGCTGCAGGTGCCATGTCAGCAAGGAGGGGACCTCCATCCGCCCAGTTGCCATCCTGCCTCCAGCCGAGCGAAACGCTTCCAACAGGGTGACATTTGTACGACGGTACAGTGATGCTTTACCAAGGGTTCCTTGATTCCAGGAGTGACACATGAGCTCAGGCATTTAGCTGGGGTTTAAAACTGCCTGTGCAATCTGGAGATGATGAGGGAACGTGCTTTTTCTTCTTTTTAGCTCCTTGTCTGATACCATTTTATTGTCACAGAGTTTGCCACTGACTTTGCTGCTCCCTGCAGCAGCCTGATATAAGCTGGTGCCCATGAGTTATAGTCCTGCCAGGAATTGTTATTTACACTTTATCAGGTTTTCTTTCCTTTTTTTATCCTTTCTAAACCCATCTGGCCCTTGGAGCTGCCTCTGCAATGAGGTGTGGGATCCCTCACCTAGGGAATTTATTTCTCAGCAGCTCAAACCTGCTGAAGAGCCTGACTGAGCCCTCTCAGCTGTTTCCTATCCTCCCATTTCGATGTTTGCTCCAAACACACTTGCTACACCCAGGAGAGTCCTGTGATGTGAAGGGCACAGAGGAAGCCCCACCTCTGTGTCAGGGTCTGTTCTCTGGTCCTAGCAGCATGTATTGAAGACTTGAGCATGAGTTGAAGACAATGAGGACTTGCATGGGTTGGTGAAGGTTTCCTCTGCACTGCGGTGGTCCCCTGTCCATAGAGAAGATGGAATATGGAGTAGTCTTTGTTTGCCTGTGCAGAGGGAAGAACTGCACCTGTAACAGCTTGGGCATGTCTTCTCCCCAGGGTCAGGAAGGCTGAAGCTCACAGTCCTTTCAGAAGACAGGCTACAGATGAAGTGGAAAGAGACTGAAGGGAACATCAATGGCTACAAAGTTCGGGTAAAGCCCATGGCAGGTATGTGCTGACACACTGGGAGTCAAACCTAGCAGAGTTCTATGTGTGAGTGAGGGAATGAGCCCCACTTTTTGACTGGTGAGCTCCCAGCTCTTCCTTCCTGCAGGAACATGACCCAAGGATATGATCACAGAATCATGAAGGTTGGAAGAGACCTCCAAGATCAAGTCTAACTGTCAACCCAACCCCACCAAGGCTACTGAACCTTGTTCCCCAGGGAACCTCTAACAATTTTTTGAGCAGTAAGGTCTCCCCACAGCCTCTTTTTCTCTGGACTAAACAACCCCAGTCCCATCAGACCTGTCCTCTGGACCCTTCACCAGCTTTGTTGGAAGGATGGGAAGTTCTTTACCCAATGTGTGTGCCTGTAGGGCTGAGCCTTCTGGCTCCCTGCCCTGTCTGAGCTCCAGCTCTTCCTGACTTTGGTGACCAGATCTGGTGGTGTTGGAAGGACACGACGTCCCTTGGCAGGGAGCAATGGTCAAGGCAACCTTAGACTTGCCTGGTATTTGGTTTTCAGTTGCCGCCGCTCTTCCCAGTCAGCCGCCAGGCAGTGTGAGCGGCAGAGCTCCTGTGATCATCCACCTGCTTGTAGCTCAGCTCCCACCTGTTTCCCAGGCTGGAGCAGGAGGTTTCTCATTCCTTCCCTGCCCTGCTTTTCGCAGGGCCTCGGCGCAGAGCAGTGAGCATCCTGGGAATGCAGGGAATCCCCAGCACATGCCTGAGGCTTTCCCTCAGGCTTTCACCCAGTGTAGGCTGGGGAGCTCCAGCTCCAGGCTGGAAACAAGAATGGGGATGACTGGGTCAGAAACATCCATCCCCATCATTTAAACCTTGCAGAGCCTTCTCCATTAGGGATTTTGGGAACTCGTTTGTCTCTCTCCCTTGGTTTTATGCAGTACAGAGGCCACGGTGCAGCACTGGCTGTGCTTTGCAGAGCTGCCTCACTCCATCTGCTCAAGGCTATGTTGGCAGAGCAATGTCCCAATTGAGACATCACAGTTCCAGGACAGGTCCCACAGCCACAGGAGATGGCTGGAAGGGTCTAGAGATAGTGCTGGCCCCAGAAACAAGCTGTTTCCACACACAAAGCAGATGCCTTTGGGAGGAGCTGAGGCTTGCAGAGACCAGAGTTACTGGCATAAGTAAGAGGAGTCCTGAGTGCCAGAGATGACCTCCCAAACCATGAAGCCACTTCCTCCCTCTGTCATGTGTGACCTCAAGCACATCAGCTGGTCGGGTGTTTTCATAAGCAGCATTTTGTTTCATGGTGATTGTCTGGTCTTTACCCTCTGAAGGCTGACTTTTCACTCAGCAGCTCCTTGAGGAGCTGGTGAGACTTGCACTAGTGCTGGTGCAAACTGGTTTTCTGTTATGGGCACATACTGGAGATTGAAAAAAGACCCCAAACACAAACACTCCCAACTCTGCATTGGGAAAAAGAATAAAAATCAGAGATCCACAAATTGAAAAAAGAAATAGGAGTTGGCTGAGGTTCCTAGGCAGACATTCCCTGCATTTCAGCGGTGCTTTTGGACTGTCAGCTTCAATTTAAGCTCTAACAAGTCTCTGAACTGTGGTTTCATCCCACCTCAGGGGACTCAGAGCAAGAAGTCATGTTGAAAACCAAGACCCCCAAAGCCACAGTGGGGGGGCTGAGCCCCACCAAGGAGTACACACTGCAGGTCTACGTGCTCAATGGCTCCCAGGAAGCCCTGTTTGCCAAGAGGAAATTTGTGAGTAAGTAGCATGTGCTCCACTTTATCATTCAGGGAGCTCCTGAGGCTGTTGGAGATGTGGTTCATCCTCCAGAGTTTGCCCTGCAGGTGGTGCCACAGTCACAGAGCCCATTACTATTTTGGTTGGAAGGTTAGAAGAGGGGATGGTGATGACCCAGGGGATGGAGGATGGGTTGTGACTCACAGACCTCTCTGTATTGACTCTCCCTGTGTTTGCTCACGCTACAGTAGAGGAGCTAAAAAATGCATCCCAGACTAGAAATAACCGCAGAAACTCAGGAGCTGGGTCAGGAAAGAATCTCACCTCTGCAGAGAGCCCAGTGGCTGAGCACAGCGAGGTGGCAGGGGCCACCCCACCACCCCTGAACACCATCTTGACGCAGCCAGGTGGGTGCATAGCTGTCCTTAAAACCACCCCTGCCCTCTCTGTGCAACCTCTGTTTCCCCAGGGACATGTTTGCAGTGAAATATTCTGGCCCAGTCTCACCAGACCAATGGTGCCTGATTTTCTAGGCTATCAATGGTCTAGCAGAAGATGTGAGCTGTGGCTGAGGAGCACTATAGCTGCACAGATTCTGATGTGTTTTAACAACAAGGTCTGCATGGGGTCAAAAGACCATTGGTACACCTTGAGGGAAGAAGGAGCCATCTGGGCCATTAGACACTGGCACTAAGGGAGGATGGGTTAGAGACACAAAAGTTCTGAGGGCTGGAGAGCGTGTTGGGTACCAGGGGCCACGGTGGGTTTCCCTGGTTTGTATTTTATAACAACACAGCCGGGGATACCGGGGTTTTCTCTTTGGAGCACAGCCAAGGACAGAGCTGAAAAGAGGCGGCAGAAGGGGACTCAGCCAAAGGGCTCAGGAGAAACCACAAGGAACCAGCCCAGTGCAGAGGCTGGACTGACAGAAGCAACAGCAACATCCACCAGATTGTCCCAGCACAGCCCTGCAAACTCAGAACCAGAGTCTCCAGGCAATGGAAAACCTGCAAAGGACTCACTGAGGCAAGGTGAGAGGGGTTTCACTTGTCTTGCTCTTTCTTCCCCGCTGTTTCCCGTAAAGCTTGTTGAATATGACCCTTCGATTCCACTGTCATCCAGATTTTGAGGACAGCAGATGCTGCTGATGGTGCTTTTTTTTTTTTTGGGTCACTTTTTGGGGAGCTGTCAGGAATCACTGGAGAAGTTTGGGGTTTTGCAGAACATCACAGTATTTAAGGCAAACTGAAGCTAGGCTCAAAATTCCTTCCCAGTGGGTTAACTTGTAGGTTTGCCATTCTGTCCATTCATGTTGCCAACTCTACCTGCTTCTGGCAGATTCACGAAGAGTTTGTATTCTTGAACAGCCTCCCTAGCCATGGAGCTTCCCAAGCTTCCAGAAGGGGAGGGGAGCATCACTGGTGTTTGTTGTCCACCTTACTCCACCTCCTGGACTTGTTCTTGTTTCGCTGATAACTGATCTATGATGATCCTTTGGATTCACCAGCTGAGCCTGGCAAGGCATACGGCTCATGCACTGCTGAAGTGGTGGGAATGGGATTGGCCAGAGCATCCTCATATGGTGCCTTGAGACCAGTAGGAATCCATGGCTGTGAGAAGACGTAGGAGGGTAACCTCTCTGCAGCCCTTTGGATATTGATGGGATCATCCTTTTCGCTCCACCACAGGTGGAAAGTACCCCATTCAAAAAAATATCCAGGGAGGATACATCTGACCAGCAACACACCCTGTCTCATCCTCTGCTAAGCTGCAGCCCTGGGTGGGGACCAAGGCAGGGCTGGAGTATCCACGATGCATTTTATGGAGAGGCTGGATTTAATATAAAGCCCCCAGGGCATCTTGTGATGGAATGGAATGAAGCAGTCACCTGCAATTCTTGGAGACTTAGGCTGATAAAAGGGAGGCACTGGGCTGGGGCTGGGATGTAATGGAGCTGACAGCTTGGAGAGAGCAGCACTGGGGGTAAGCAGAAGCTTCCTGTCAGCTTTAACCCATTATTTGCAGAGGTGCAGCTGTTCCCCACAGACTTTCCTGGTGCTGAGGTGGGTTCTCCTTCGCTTCGTGGTTTTCCCAAGGTACCGATAGGTGTCAAGCTGGCAGATGGTCCAACCCACCACCCAGACAAGACCTTACACTGCAAATGTTTGTTTTATTTTAAAAATGGAGCAGCTTTTCCTCCTTTGCAATCGCTTCTTTCTGTATTAAACCCTACACCCCCTGCAGGTTCCCAGTTTCAGTGTGACGCATCTGCGATGACTGACATCATCCTGCTTGTGGATGGATCCTGGAGCATCGGACGCAGCAATTTCAAGCTCATTAAGGAGTTTCTGAGCAATTTGATTTCCCCGTTCAGTATTGCCCAGGACAAGATAAGAGTAGGTAGGACATCCTCCTGTTGCTTGACATTGGAAAGTTCGTTTCTGAAGGAGCATGGGTCTCAGTTCCTGTGGTTAAGTGCTCCTCTGAGAAGCTTTTATTCCTCCAGGGAAAGGCTCAGCTGACTGCACTCGACAGCTTTTCCCATTTGGCAGCAAGCTCTGGCCTCTAGTGGCTGCCAGCCAGAGCTACACAGTGAGCAGGCAATTCCTCGTGGGCAGCACCAGGCGAGGAATCGGTGCTGAAGGGCCTTTGGGATTTGATACCTACCTCTGAGGAGGTGCTCAGCCTCTGCAGTACCTCATGGAGAGGTGCTGTGGCAGTGCTTCACTGGAGCTGCTTTGAGCTCAGCCAAGAATGCTGCTGCCTCCAGTTCCGAATGATGGCAGCGCTGTCCAGGCTGGACCTGAAAGAGCAGAGGCAACTAGTTTGACCCTGGTCAACACAGACCTTATCAAATGCTTCAGAGCTCCACTGCAGGGGGAGGTACTACTGCACTCAGTGGGGTCTGCAGCACCTCCTTGCTGCCTGTGTTTGTGGAGAAGTGGAGTGAGAAACCAAATCAGCTCACTCCAAGTGCCCTTGGTTAATTTGTGTCACTCTCTCACAACAAACCTGACAGCACCTCCCCAAAGCTGGTCTCCTCTTGAATTCCATGACGCCAATAGCTCTTACCGTCCCCAGGGCTGTCCCAATACAGCAGTGATCCTCGCACAGAGTGGGACCTGAGCACTTACTCCACCAGGGATCAGGTGCTGGAAGCTGTGAGGAGTCTGCGGTACAAGGGTGGCAACACCTTCACAGGTAATTCCATCTCACTGTGCTAAAGGAGCCATGAGGATGCTGTGGGGGAAGTTGGTCCTGACCTATGGGAAGGACCCAAGAACTCTGTTTAGAGTTTTTGAGGAGGTAATTTATTTGCTAGTGGGTGCACAGGGGCTAGTGCCACCACAAACGTGCACACAGCTGGCCCCCAAAACCATGGTCATATGCCATAAAATACATATTCATTAGATAGTCCAACACTCCTGTACAGATGCATAACCTGTCCCTGCTTCCTGTGTTAATTTAGTCTCCTCCTTCTTGCGCTTGGGCAGTTTCCTTTGGTGGTCGTTTTCTGAGGGGCGCGATGCCATCTTGTGATGAAGTAAGAGTCTTCCTCAGGGTTGAACTTTTTCGCCCCATCACTCTGCGCATGCCCTGTTGTTTCCTGTCACCAGTCCAAACTGTATAGCTGGTCCCTGCCAGCATTTTAGCGATCAATTTCTTCTTTGACAGGGTGCACCCAGCCTCCCATCTTTCTACACAATGCTAGTTGCTCAGCTTTATGATTTTTAACAATAACGGGTCGTTACTACATAATCCTAAGATAATGGTCACTCTGTCAATAGTTAATGCTCCTGGATTGTGCCCTCTGTGGGGACCAAGGCCACTTGAGGCAGAGGAGAAGAGTAGAGGTGGGGAGTGGTCTGTAAGGCTGTAGCACACCCTCCATTTCTGCTTCTCCCCAGGTCTGGCATTGACCCACGTCCTGGAGCAGAATCTGAAACCAGACGCTGGTGCCCGGCTGGAGGCTGAGAAGCTGGTAATCCTCCTGACCGATGGAAAATCCCAGGATGATGCCAACCTGGCTGCGCAGACCTTGAAGAACCTGGGCATAGAGATATTTGCCATTGGTAAGATCACAGCCATTGATAAGCTGTAGGACAAAGCCTATCTGCTTTTGATATTCACATGGAAGCTTTGGTAGAAGCATCATGAGGATTGAAAACTAAGGCAGTGGGTAGAACCTCATCACATTGTGGCTAAGATGAAAATGAACTCATTTGTTCAGCACAGGCAGTGTCTTCAACAGGGACTTTTGCAGAAGAAGCACTCATTCGTGTGAGGTATTTCACACCTCCCACCCATAAAGACCCTTGAAATCCTCAGACACCTGTGCCAGGAGAACAATATCCTCAGCTGTGGAATCAGGCAAGAGAACATTGTATTGGGGAGGGCAGGAGACCTCCCTTATAATTACAGCCTCTCGCAGCTTCTCGTTTTTCTGAATAATAACATTATCTGCTCTTTGCTACCCAGCAGCGATAATGAGATGTGGAATGGCCTTGAGCACATTGTCCTTGATGACTAAACCAGTCTGCTTGACTGGTACATGGGCCATAAAGCTACACAGAAAGCACCTACAATTGCCATCTCCAAACTCTGAAGTGCTAATTTGTGCTGGGGAGACACAACCAAGGGTTTGTTGTGTAGGGTTGTGTGGCTGGCACTGTGATTCCATTCATGGGCTGAGTGGAGCTGCTGCGCCTCAGCTGCAGCATGTGCAGCACCACAGGCTGATGGGCTCTGTGCTTGAAATCACTGCTTATCTGCTCCTGGCTGGGGTCTTTGCATTTCCTCTCTAGTTAGAGGCAAATCGCATGGTTTGGTCCTTAGACTTAAGGATCTGAGTGTTAATCTCAATAACTTAATGTTCTCACTACCAGATCGGGAAGGGAGGAGGCTGGCAAAGCTGTTAAGATAATGTTCTTGTAATTGAGAAACCAGGTGGGATCCCTGTCTGATACTGCTTGGACAATGCTAGGGTGACCTTGAGCTGGCAAGGAAAGAAGTTGTCTGCTGTGCAGCCTGATCTGCAGCAGGTTAATGAGGGTGGAGAGAAGGATAGGGGTGGAGGATGCTCTGTGTTGGTGAAGTTCTGCTAGAGAAATGCTCAGCTCTTTTGTTCACGTGTTGCTCTCTTGAAACACACTGTGATGTTCTGATGAACAACAGACTCTCTGTGGGGAGTGCTGGCACCTCATAAATGTAAAATCGTTGCTTATTCATTCACTCCTTCCCCTGTTTATGCCAACTGCTTCTCAGGGTGAAAAGTATCTTCCTTCCTGGTGGCAAAGCCTGCAAGTGATGAGGAGGCAGGAAGACAGAAAGAGGATTCACTGGACTGCCTCGAGGCCCCAAAAGACCTTCTGAGCCCACAGAGTTGAAAGCCTTTCTCAGGCTGGATGGAGGCTGTTGCTTCCGGAAACAGGCCAATGCTGTTCTGAGACACTGCCACCCCACTTGAATGACTGGGAGACTCTGCTTGGAGTGTGGGATGATGGTGAAACCACCCTGCTTCAACACAGAAGCAGGAGGTGAAGCTGCTCCTCTCGGTGGAGTTTTCTCAGTCTTGTTCTCTGCTCTGCAGGGGTGAAGAACGCAGATGAGGCAGAGCTGAAGCAAGTGGCCTCGGAACCAGTGGAGCTCACCGTGTACAATGTGCTGGATTTCCCACTGCTAAGCTCTCTGGTTGGCAGGCTCACCCGGGTCCTGTGTACCAGGATCAAAGAGAAGAGCAGCAAAGAAAGCACAGGTGAAATGGAACCTCACAGAATCTTAGAATGGTTTTGGCTGGAAGGGACATCAGACATCACCTAGTTCCAGCCCCGCTGAGTGAGGGCTGAGCTTCCTTCTGCTCACTGCCTATATTCCTTGCCATCAGGACTGACACTTCCTCATACCATTCCCTCCATGAGCTCCACCATCCCATCAGCACCACCCACCTCTTCTCCAGCGCTGTTCTCCTTGCCCAGCCCAGCTGTTTTGCTGCCTGACAATGGTCCTTGCCATGACAGTTTCTCCTATGATCATTGTCTTCTACAAGACTCTCTCCATATATTTCTTCCACTCTCACTCAAATGTGGAGGTAGGAAGAGGAGGGGTGGTAAATCATCTAAACACATTGTTTGCCTTCACACTTTTCTTTAGATGATGGATCTCGCAGCCTTTTCAAGTTAAAACCAAACAGCCCATTTCTTTCCTTTGGTGGAGAGCAGCTTGTGTGATGAACAAGAGAGTGAAGAACCACTCCAGGTGTTAGCTTAGCTCCTCAGGAGCAGGACTGTGTACACATTTCCATCTCTCTCCACTCTAAGATTAGCCTGAGGAGAACAAGCCAGCCTAACTTCCAAGCATACATTCATTCTCATGCTCTGGAGAGTCATAGAAATAACTCGATTGAGCCTGAGCTATTTGTGCTGTTTGCTGTAATTGGACATTTCTCAGAGGAGTCGATTAGCGTAAAGGAAGATGGGCTGGTCAAAAAAGAAACCAAACTTACTTCTGATTGTTTGTTTTGACAGAATTTCATGACTGAAGGGAGCTGGGTCATCTTCTGGACATCTACAAAAAATGCAGACTTATGTGGAAGAAAAGTCTTCCCAGCACCCAGCAAAATCCTCTGTGGAGGATTCAGTCTGCCTGAGCCCAGTTTCTAACACTGATTTCAGAGTAGTTTGGAATGACTTCTGTACTCTATAGGGAAGGAGGCTGTTAGCTTGATTTGAGAAACAGGGCTTGCATTTATGAGCTGGAAAGTACATTTGGCACGAGAAATCTGAGTATAGTAAAGTAACTGGGTTTTCAATTCCTAGGCAGTGCTGTGAAAGATATCCCTGTGGACATGGGGCCCCAGCTGAGCCCAGCAGACCTGAAGATATCCGCAGTGACCTCCAAGAGCATGCACTTGAGCTGGACCCCTCCTTTGAGGTGGCCAAAGAAATACCGCATCGTGTACTATCCATCCAAGGGTGGTAACCCCAAAGAGGTGAGAGACCTTTCTCTGGACATCTGAGTCTACAGCACCTTCCTGTTGGCTGGGAATTTAAGTAGTTTTGAGTGGACAAAGAGATGAAGGTAGAGGTGCAGATCTTGTGGGACATCAGCTAAAGGCAGACATGAACTGAAATGCACAGTGAGTGTAGATGTGGCAGGCTCATAGGATGACAAGATAGAAGAGGGCATCCCATAAATACCGTCTTGCTAGAAATCCTACAGGCCATGCCACCATCAGTTGCTCTCTTGTGGAGCATTATGCCCTCTGTACAGCTTTTGTTCTGACTCAGAGGACAATCAAATACCTTTGCTGAAGAGCAGCTTGCAGCTCCCTCTCTGATGATGATCTTCCTTTGTGCTTTCAGGTGGTTTTAGATGGAGCAGTGTCCTCTTTGCAGCTTTCCAACCTGACTTCACACACGGAGTATCTGGTGTCGGTGTTTCCTGTTTACGACACAGCTGTTGGGGATGGGCTGAGAGGCGTCACCTCCACACGTAGGTCGTGAGTAGAGGGGATCATGCTGGTGCATGGTTATCAAAGGTGAACAGAACTCACGCTTTGTGGCCATCTCACACTGTAGCCTGACTGTATTTTTACAATAAGTGACCTTCCTCAAGGTCACTCTGCCTACAGCTGTCTCCACTGACAGAGATGTTCAGAGGTTAGACAGTCCAGACTCTGAGCAACGTGCTTTTTGAGTGGCCAGTTGGTCCGGAGACCTGCAAGGGGTCTCTTTTTATTTACATCACCCTGCAAAGGAGATCACTGCTGTGGCAGTAACACACTGTGCTGGAAATATCTTGCAGCCTCTTGCTATCCTTGGGCTCCAAAAAATGAAACCTGTAGAGTGGCTGCTCCAGTGTCAGATGTGGGGTAGATGTCCACCAGCTCGCAGTAGCTGTTGTAAACCAGGTGTCCTCTGGGGTTTGAGGGGTCATGTATCTCACAGAATTAAGAAGTGGTTCTGTCTTTCTTTTCCCCTTCAGTGCCTTTGTCTCCCCCTCGCTCCCTGCGCGTCTCTGAGCTGAGCCACAACAGTCTCAGGCTGAGCTGGAAGGCAGCCCAGGGAGCCACACAGTACCTGGTGCTCTGCTCTGCAGCCCCTGATGGAGCAGAGGACTATACGACAGAGGTAGAGTTAATCAGAGTAATGACAGTATTTTTTGTGCCTGGGCTGAGCTTAGTTCCAGCTCTAACCTTTGGGAACCAGTGTTATGTGTTTTTGCCATCTTTCATGGCAAAGTCTTCCTTTCTTTGTGGGGAAGCTCAAAGCAGTTTTTAACTGAGAGGTTTTCACACGGGAAATGAAGGCTTAGGGAGAGAACTGTCTGTCTCATGGGACCCTGGAAACCAGGCACTGAACTCGTGTCTCTGCAGCCCCGAGTTAATTGCTGTGTCCTTGAGGCTGAACATAAATGTCTTTGCTGTGTTTATCTTAAGAAGTTAATTTCGTTAGGGGGTTTTTGCTGATCTCTAAAAACAGATCTATGACACTGCATGAGGATAAACCAGCACTTGATTAATAGGAAATCCTCAAACACATCTGAGAAACCTTTGTGGGGTCTGCATTTTACTGAGCTGTCTGGAGTAGGCTGAGGATGTGATTAAAAAACAGTGAAAGGAGTGGGGGGGAACAACGGTGGCCTCCTTGACCCAGATTCCACCCTGAGCACACAACAACAGAACCATAGAATACACTGGGTTGGAAAGGACCTCCAAAGGTCATCTAGTCCAGCCCCTGTACAACAAGCAGGGACATCTCTAGAACAGATTGCCCAGAGCCCCATCCAGCCTGATCTTGAATGGCTGCAGGGATGGGACCTCCACCACCAGCTCTCTAGGCACCCTGTTCCAGGGATCCACCACGCTCAGATTAAAGAACATGTTCCTCATGTCTGACCTAAATCTGCCCTTTTCCAGCTTAAACTCATGACCCTTCATCCTACTGTTTTCAAAGCAGAGCAATAAATACTTTACTTTGCACCCACACAACTTGTTGGTGTCCCTTGGGAACAGAGGCAGAGCACCGACCAATGGAGATCTCCTATCCAAGTGGTGAAGATCCAAGGTGGAAAAGTCCCCTTAAAATCACAGAAATGTTTAGGCTGAAGACTTTCAACATCATTGAGTCCAGCCATGAACACAAGTGTCCCAAGGTCACCACAAAACCTTGTCCCTAAGGCCCAGATCTCCATGACTCTGAAACACTTCCAGGGGTGGGAATACAACCACCTCTCTGGGCAGCCTGTTCCAAGGCCTGATGACCTTTCAGCCTTTAATGCAACCAAAGGGACCTTGGCCTGTGTCTCTACCAAGTCTTCTCTGTTGAGAGCTCTGGTACCCTAGAGCTGAAGGGGATCCTAAAACATATCTGTGTTGACAGGTGAAGGTGTCCCAGCCTGAGGTCCTGCTGGAAGGGCTGTCTCCCAGCACGGAGTACTCGGTCGCAGTGTACGCAATGTATGGGGAAGATGCAAGTGACCCAGCCAGCATCCAGGAAACCACCTGTAAGTGCTGCTCTGCTTACTGAGTTGTTATTAAACGCGTGAGGCAGGAGGGGTGTGTTAATGAGGTGCTTCCCAGACTGCGCACGTGGCTTGTAAACACACTGCCACTTCCTGCCCCATCTTAGGTGAATATCAGTCCCCCAGGGATTCTCTAATTGCATGGTGTGCTGTGAAAAAGGAGTGATTTTCCTCCCATGAAAAAGGGCTCCTGAAAGGGCTGTGCACTGAGGTCTTTGTTCTCTGGGGAGAAAATGGGAAATACTGGGCTGCTTCCTCCCCTAAAGCCTAGGTAGCCTTTCATGCCATGCCAGAGGTGTGTGGTGACATCAAGAGAATATTTTCCCACATGGTGAACAAGTCTCTTAGTTCAAGAGTAATCTAAGAGCAACAGGAAGCAACGGGTGGCATTGCCATTTGCAGCCTGTGAAACCTTGGGGTGCTGTCACTGGCTCTTCTTGCAGTGCCTTTGAGTCCTCCCAGATACCTGAGCTTCTCTGAGATTAGCCACGCGTCTGTTCGAGTCAGCTGGGAGGCTGCTTCTCCGGCCGTAAAAGCTCATCACGTCACCTACATTTCTAGCAGAGGGAGCAACGCTGGGGAGGTGAGTGCTCGAGGGGTTGGTGTAAGGAAAAGAAGCTTGAGAGGACAGATACCACCTTGTTCTCCTTCAGCTGCCATGGTTCAGGGAAGACTGGCGCTGTGTTAAGTGAGAAGTGGGCACTTCAGATGCAATTGCCACCTACATGCTAACCCCTCTGTTGTGCCCATTCTCCTCTCCACATCACTGAAGCATAGGCTGGTTTGGGTTGGAAGGGACCTTCAAAGCCCCAGGTCCAACCTGACCTGGAATGTTTAGGGGGATGGCACTTCTCCTACCTCTCTGGCCTGCCTGGGACAGTGTCTCAGCAACCTCAGTGTAACCTATTTCTTCCTTATGTGTAGTCTGAATCTCATTTCTCAGTTCATCATCCCTTGTTCTGTCAGAACAGGTCCTGCTAAAGAGTCTGCCCTCTTCCTCCTTATCTAGAGCCCTTCAAGTATCAACAGGCCACAATAAGGTGTCCCCAGAGCCCTCTCTTCTCCAGCTAAACAACCCCAGCTCTCTCAGCCTTTCTCATGCAATACTCATTCAACTCCTCCCCTGCAGGTGGAGGTCCCTGGCACTGCATCATCCACTGTGCTGAGACCTTTGTCCTCCCTCACCCAATACTTCATCAGTGTCAGATCTACTTACGATGAAGGAGACTCTTTCCCAATTACTGGCAATGTTACCACTTGTAAGTAGGGAATGGAGCTGCTCTTGGTCCCAGTTAAAGGTGATTAAATTGGCTTGTGTGTGTCTGAACTGGGATGTTCTGAAGACTGGTCCCAGCAGCTCATGGCCAAAACTCTTGCATGAACCTCAAATGACTGTTGTCCTTGTGTGTGGAGTCTGTCCAGGTGTGTTCTGTTTAAAATGAGGTGGAAGGAACAGAGAAAGGAAGCAAATGAACTGAAAACATGATGTATCACTAACCTCTGTGTCCTTGAGAGCCCTCCTAGCCTTCTCCCCTTTATGACACCAGTGGGGTACACATCCTCCCCACAAATGAGATAATCCTTCTTAATTAAGGTTTTAGAAGTAACTTAGCCCTCTGTGTCCTGATGGCTGTTGTCATATGGGTCTGAAGAAGTCAGGCTGGTCTCAGACATCTGCTTGGCTGATATTTTGCTCCCCAGCCATCTGCTCTCCACCTTGACTGCGACAAGGTGCTGTCAGTGCCTGCACTTCAGCTCATTTTCCTTCTGCCTCCCTCAGTAAGAGTCCCCCCACCGCGTGCGCTGAAGGTTACTGAGCTCTCCGGGAACAGCCTCCGGCTGCAGTGGGAAGCTGTGGCTGCCTCTGATGTGGTTGTCTACCAGATCAAATGGAGCACAGTGGGTGGAGAGAAGCCTCAGGAGGTATGGACCCCCACACAGCTCTGGGGAGGCTGGGCTGGCATTGTGCCTGCTTGATGGCTCTGAACTCACCTAAAAGGGTGGCACAGGGTGGTGTAAAACTATTCAGGTTACTGTACTCAAGTAATTGGGTTCAGCACCCAACTGAAGGAGCCTGTGGAATAAGAACAGATCTGTCCTGGGTCTGGCTCTGTTCAGCAGAGCTGTCACCTTGAGTGCTGGAAGGAGGAGGGACAGCAGGATGAAGTCTCACAGACTCTAGGAAGATTGCAGAAGTGTTCTGGAAAATCTCAAGGATGAAATTCAATAGGGACAAGTAGAAAGTATTAAGCTTAGGCAGGAATAATTAACGACAGGTGTACAGGATGTAGAACAAATAGATAAGAAGCAATTCAGTAGAAAAAGATCTGGGATTGCAGAAAATCACCAGCCCACAATGTCAAGTTGTTGTGGGAAAGACAAAGACTCAAGTATTTATAGCTGGAGGTATCACCTCTAGGGCAGGTGAAGCAACTTCAGCTTTCCTTGGCGCTGGTGGGCTCTGCCTGCTCTGGGGATACTACTCTTTGAGAAGGATGAGCTCCAGCTGAGGAGCACACAGAGGGCAGTGACCAGACAGAGCTGGTGCAGGAGGGACAGGGTTGCACCAGGTGACCTCTTCCATCCCAGGCCCCTATTTTCAATATGAGAGAAAACAGCAGTTTTCATGGTTGTTTCTCTCGCTCAGTACTTCACGTTTGGGTCGGAATAGGGGTGCGCTGGGGCTTCTGTCCTCAGCACATCTGAGAGCTGGAAACTCAGCAGAGGATTTCATGCCCCAGGCAGGTTCAGTGTCCTGTGTCAGAGCATAGTGATGAAGTGCCTGCTGAGTACAGCTGGGCAGCACCTCGCAGGTGTCTGCACTGCCTGAATCAGAACTGGAGTTTTGCCTCTGCTTACCTGTCTGCAACACACAGCAGCAGCCTTTGTCCCCAAAGCCCAGTGCTAACTCATTTGTGCCCATGGGCAATCTGAGCCAGACATGGATGGCATGAACCAGCCTGGGGTTGCCTGGGAGCTTGACTGACTCATTTCTTCCCTCACTGCAGCTCTCCATTGCTGGAAATGTGGCAACTGCTGTGCTGCCAGGCTTGCAGAAGAACACGGACTATAAAATATCCATCTGGGCCTATTACAAAGATGGTGCTCGAAGTGACACCGTTTCCATTCACCACAGGACCAGTAAGTGATCAGTGCTCAGTGTCCCCAGCCTGGGAACAATAAACAGGGCACTAGATGCCTCAACCCACCACAGTCCAGCAGCATAGATCATCTGGTCACCTCCAGCTCTGAAAACCCAAATCTGAATGTCTGAAAGGGGTTAGAGACATTTAACCTTCCACCCTAAAAGCGCTCTGGAGTTGTCCTGAGACAAATAGGCTGGGCAAACACGAGCAGGTTGGTGACTCTTTGGGCACCGGCTGAGATGTGTTGTATGTAGAACATGTGCAGTGTATTGATGAGCTGGCCTTCTGCAGGCTGTTCAACTGAATGTAGCTCCCTGTTTGGAAAGTGTTGTCTTTTAAGGAGCGAGAGGATTACAGAATCACAGGAGAAGATCAGGTGGGAAAGGACCTCAAGGATCATCCAGTCCAATTCTTCAAGCTAAAGAAATGCAGTTTAGATGAGCTGGCCCAGCACCCTGTCAGGCTGAGCCTTAGAACAATCTATAGTTGAGGAATTCACCCACTTCCCTGGGAAGACGGTTCCAGTGTCTAATTGCTCTCACAGTGAAATATTTTCCTATGGAATCCAACTGGAATTTCCCCAGGAGCAACTTCTATCCATCACCCCTTGCCTTCTCTGTGTGACTTGTTTTGAAAAGGGAGTCTACGTCCTTTTGGCAGCCATCCTTCGTGTCCTGGTACACGGTAATAAGGTCTCCCCTCAGCCTTCTCTTCTCCAGGCTGAACAAACCCAGCTCTCTCAGCTTTTGTTCATACAGCAGGTCCTTTAATCATCCTCATGACCCTTCTCTGGGTTCCTTCAGTTCCATCGTTGCGGAGCTGTGCTTCATCCGAGGGCACTTACCAACCCAGGAGAGAATCCTGCAGGCAGGCTGTGCCTTGGAAGAATTAGCTGAATCTTGCTTTGCACAGCCAGGATAGGAGGTTAAAAAGCAGCACTCCCAGAGGTCCTCTTAATTAGTATTGCCTGAATAATGGATCTGTTGGCAGCTGATGGAATACAGTTCGTTCAGCAGCAGCAGCAGCCCTCAACCTCTTTTGCAGAAGAAACTCATTTAGGCTGGCGTTGAGCTGATGAAGCTCCGAGTAAATGGCAAGTGTGGAACAAGAAGCTCAGGATCTATCAATAATGAAGAATAATGACGTTTGTTTATAGGCAGCTACATCAGGTACCCAGGAGCTGCATACTGACCAAAAAATCTGCAAAGGGGGGAGGGAAGGAAGCATCCTTGAGGTAATAGTAATAAAGGGGCTGTTAGAGCTATTTCAAGGCTTTGGAAAACAAAGGGCTCTGTTTTAAGCCAGGACTTGGGAAATGTCAGAGATCTCCCTCAGCCTGCTGCAGATGACACATGATGGTGCCCTTCTAGGCATATTTGAACACGCTGGTCCTCACTGATGTTGGCACCCCAGTGGGACATGGAAGGCAATTTGCCTTTTGCTTGTCATGTGCTGTCCTCGTTCAGGAACCAGGATGCCTTAGGGAGGCCAGACTTTGCTGCATGAAGAAAGCAAAGTGTGCCAAGAAGTCAGGTGACAGAGCTGGTCTGTCTGGGGTCTCAGTGACTTGGTTGGAAAGTGTGAGGGGTCAGCACAGTGTCACACACTCCTCAGGGCCAATATTTGCCTGTGCAATCAATGTTTTTGATGGCAATTATTTATTTTTAATGTGTAAAGGAAGAAGTGCCCACAGGGGTGAAGTGGCACAAGGGAAGGGATGGCTGGTGACTTGGCTGATCTTGGGTGGTTCAGACAAAACTTGTGGATACCAGGAGATCAGATAAGGCTTGTGCAGTGGATGTTAGGATGTTTCTTCACCAAAAGTCATATCAAACATCAGAACAGGCTGCCCAGGGTGGTGGTGGAGTCCCCATGCCTAGAAGCATTGAAACAGTGTGTGGATCTGGTCCTTAGGAACATGGTTTGGGGCAACCTGGCAGTGCTGGGTTGAAGGCTGGACTTGACAATCTTCAAGGCCTCTTCCAACCAAAGATACTCTGTGGTTCTGTGATATGGTGCTAGACAGGACTCTCTGAAATCCTGGGATCTGGTTGTAGTACAAACCTTTACCAGTTGAATCAAAAGCTGCCATCTCATTACTGTGTGAGTAGGAGTGGTTTAGATGTCCACCTATGTGTCAGAGGAGGTGGATGATGGCTCATTCAGATAGAGCATGGCAATCTCTCATGTCACCTGGAACCCACCCAGACTGTTGGTTTGATTTTTTGAGCCCTGCCCAGCCTGATTTTCATTATAAGATGAAATTCTGGCGGATGAAACACCAGTGAAGGCTATCTAGTTCTCCTCAGGATGGCAGAGAGACTTCAGACACTGGACTTCAGCCTGGTGAACAGCAGCAATGGGGCTGTGCTGAGCAGGAACAAAAGTCCATGTTAAGTGAGGCAGAGAACCCACTTGTGCTTTCATCACTGCTTTTGTCCTCTCTTCTCTTGGCAACATCTCCTTAGATAGGAAGGGGTCAAGTCATGAAGTTCTTCTTAAAAATGTCTCAGTGGAATTTGCAAGAAATGCTGAAGTTTAAGGGCAGGGCCTGAAGTGAAATTCAGCAGAAGATCGGTAACACAAGCTTCTCATCGTCCCCAGGACGCTTTCTTCTTTGAAGCCTGAGATGGGGAAAAAAAGCCAAGTCAGAGTGGCCCTCTTGCGTGCTGGTTTTGTGAAATGGAACCATGTTGATCCCCTGGGGCTGTGGTGACAGCACCAACTTCATTTTATATAGGACCACTAATGCCTCTTGCCCCACCCAAAAGAACCATTTCAAGGCCAAATGGGTTCTGCTCAAGGGACACCACTCACATTGGTGCTCAAGTCACTCACAGACACCAGCTCATCGAAACATCATCCTCTTACAGAAAATAAAGCCGTTCATCACTGCAATGTGACATTTGTTGGGTTTGGGATGAGGGTTCTCTTCTTCCTAGTGGAAAAATCCAATTGGCATGGTTTGAGGTTTATGCCCCGAGATTTGCAAACTTGAAATAGCTGAACAGCTTTATCTGGGAAAGGAACAAAAGTTGGAGAGAGTGATATGGGGCAGGTCCTTTCTCATCTAGGTCAGCACTTAGTGCTTAGGTTTTGATGGTGTAATTAAACACTGAGAGAGAGGAGGAGGTAAAGATTACTTCTGGAGTTAAGATATGTAGCTGGAAAAGCTCGGCTCCTCAATCCTTTAAAAGAATTACAGTTTTTTTCTTTGAAAATTGAACTATTTACATGCAGTGGAAGCACTGCGACAGAAACAATGGTGATACCTTAATTTCTTCCCCACCTCTAGTGCCAGGCATCCTTCTAGGAGAAGAGGACCCCTCCCTGCTGGTATGCTTGGGAGGAGGGAAAGCTGAGAAGCACCTCTCTCCTTGCAGGAGCCCATCCCTTGCTGCCAGGGCTTTACTTCTGTATGAGCCTGACTCCAAGAAAAACCTGGTTTCACAAAGTGCATGGGGCAGCTTGCTCTCAATCAAGGAAAAGAACCGAAAAGAAACGTCTAGAGTTATTTTTTCAGTAACCCAGTCAAGCAAATTGTGGTGCTGGATAGACCCAAGAGCAGGCAGGCTGGGATTCCTCCCACAGAGGAGCAGAGGTTCAAGAGGTAATCAAAGGCACAGATGGTGTCCTCTGTGTCAGAGATGCTTCTGTCCTCCTGGGCAGCTTCAGGAGGTGACCTTTCCCCGGGCTGTCGCATCTATGCCATCACATTCTGCTAGGCCTGGGGGCTGTCCAGAATAAACCCAACTGAGAAGACTTTCCCTGACTTTAAAGTTCACTTAACCAGACCCTCCACTTACCTCAGCTGCAGGAAACAACCAGCGCCAGCAGCAAAGATGCAGACGTAGAGCACAGTACTAATAATAGAGCCGTTGAAGTGACTTTACCTCCCACATTTGTTTTCCTCTCTGCTCTACCTTGTGGTGATGCACAGCAACAGCCTCCAGCCTGACTCAGCTACTGGCAGTCTTGGTTCAGCTTCAGGGAAAATAAGCTCATTTTGTACAGAAAAGGGAAGGAAGATCAATGAAGACGCGCATGATCTTCGTCCAACCTGTGCTCTAAGGTCACCCCAGACTTTCCTGGGTGGGCAGAAGACAGAATAGAAATCCCATAGCCTGAGTGTGTGTCCTTGGGTGTCTTTAGGAGATCATCCAGCGTTCATAGTCTCTCGTGAATAAAATGCTTCCTTTTCCCTGGCCAAGTCTTTTGTGTCTTCACACCAGCGTGGGTTCAAGGCCAGACACATGCAGAGCAAGACACTGCTGGGAAACAAGCTACAGGAGTAGAGAAACCCATGTCCCACGTTGTCAAATGCCTGGTTTGAACCTTGGATGGATTTAGCACTCTCTGCCTCTCCTTCACTAGCTCTCAGCCCCCAGCTCAGAGGAATCACTCTGGCAGAGCAGCCTGTGCCACTGCTTTGCTACAGGAGGACCCCAGGGGAAGAAATACATTTACAGGATTAAAATTTCCTCAGCTTTTGTCTCTGCAAACCCTTTTCTGACTGTGGCTCAGCCCGTCACCTATTTGGGAAACATCCCCACATCACAGTCTAGGGCTAGCAAAGGGGGAGTAGGCACCCAAAGAGATCCTTGAGACCATGGGTGCTGGTGAGAGAAGAGCTGGAAAAAGCTGTTGTGCTCTGGCTGCTCTGGGATCATTTAGAATGATTTTCTCTCTTGCCTGTCCCCAAGGGGACTACTTCTGTTCTGAGCATCAGTTACCAGCACAGCAGAGCACCAAAGACATGGGCTTGGGAGCGGTGCTGGACCTGTTTATCACTACCTCTCTCATTCTATTGACCTTTAATCCCTGATACAGATGCCCGGAGCCCACCCACCAACCTCTTCATCGACTCCGAGACCTCCACCAGCCTCCAGATGCACTGGACCCCTCCTGAAGGCCACGTCCAGCACTACAAAATCACCTACAACCCTGTTTCTGATGCTGGTGCTCAGCAAACAGTAAGTATGCAGCTCCTTTGTCGGTGATGGGCACTGGACCGAAGGAACTTGGGGGCAATTTCATGCCCAGCAGTCCTCAAGGTTTACTCCAAGGACAGCCGGTTCACAGGGCTACAAAACCAAATCTCTTCCTCTGTCCTGCTGATGTGTCGCCTCAGGAAGAGATTTCTTTGCGATGAAGACATTTGTGCCCATCAAAGTGGCTACTAAATCAGTTTTCTCTCTTCCCTGAACCAGGTTGGGGAATTCACAGGGACAGAGGGCTTGAGGATAAATCTGCTGCCTCTCTGACTGTTAGATGTTAACGTTTTAAACCCCAGATTTTCTAGTAAACCCCAAACTGGTTTCCGTGTTATGAAGTGTTTGATGCATGTGCCTGCGGAGTACAGCTCTCCCTCTCGACTCGGCTAGTCCAATGCACAGCCAGGCTCCCTCAGCTTGCTCTCACCATTGCCTGAGCTAAGCAGAGATGGTGCCCTGAGCCCCGCTGTCCCACTAGACCCCCTCCATGTGACTCTGAGATTGGAGTTAGACCTGTAACAGGAGCCCTTCTCAAACATCGGGCTCTTTCCCACCTCTTTGTAGATCATGGCTCCTGGCAAAAGCAGCAGCGTGACGCTGCAGTCGCTGCTGCCTGATCGAGCCTACAAAGTGGTCATTTCTGCCATCCACTACACGGGAGAGAGCGAGAGCGCATCTGCCACCGGCCGGACCGGTAAGTGCATCAGTGCATGCTCCTCAGCACCTCCCATCCTTAGGCTTGAGGCTGTCTCCATCAGGACACTGGGCTGTGGCAGGGCAGACAACTGGCCTTGCAAACAGAAAATTCTGCCTCCCGTTCTTCATTCCTGTGTGTTATTTGCAATTCTAGGATGACCAGGCAGGGCAGGTGACCATCTGGGTCTCAAGCCAGGCATCGCTATCCCGAATCACAGAGCTCACGTGTGCACTGCTTTCTCTTGCAGCTCCTGTGCTGTCTAAATTCCCATCGATCCGAGGATTCGTTCCGTCTAAAACAGAGGGTAAATCACCTCCTCTCAACTCTTGCTTTGGCCGGTTTATTCTTCAGGAACAAATTGAATGTTGTGGGCTCTGCAGGGCAGGCAGGAGCTTTTTGACAGACACCTCTGGGGACTGTCCAAGGACAGGCAGCACCCACATAGCTTCTGAGAAATCAGACCCATTTAGTGAAAAGACTTGAGAGCATTTTTAAAGAATCTTCTGCACGACTTGACCGAAGTGGAGCAAAGGGATTGATGCCATGTTTTAAATTGAAGCTCCCCACAAAGCCCTTTATTAAATTTAATGAGCATGTGTTCATTGTACAAAGCAAACTTGGGAACGGATTAGTGACAAATGTTGAATCAAGCGGGTTCTAAAAAGTTATTAGGAAGCAAATATTAGAATAGAGATATTGCGGCAGCAGCACCTTTTCCTGTCAATTTGAAATGATTCCAACCAAACCTTTGGTTTCCAAGTGTATCATGGGGAGCCACGAAGGACGAATGAAGCAGATGAGATCAGAGCATGTAGCTTGTACCCAACAGAAAATGGATCAGACTAAGTTTTCTAGAGGCTTAATGAGGGAGTCTGTTGGTGTTGAGACCCCAGTGGAAAAGTCCTGTGAACTTGCAAGTAGAAAACAATCCTCCCCTAAGGTGGATGAGTCACCTTGTAGAATTTAATCTAGTTGCTTGGCTCTGGTGGATGGAGAGGCAACAGGGGAACAATTACATTCCGTCAGGTTTATGAACTGTGTTTCTGTACAAAGTGGAGACAACACGTTAACGGCGCTGGGGAAACTGTTTGTCAGGGATAAAGCTCAAATATTACTACATAATCAAATTAGTGGGAGAAATGGACTTGCATTTCGGAGTGAGGCTTTATTGTGTAGTGAACAACTGCATTTGGCTGGGATTTGGGGGAGCAGAAACCAGAGGAGCAAAGAAAACAAAGTGACAGCAGGAACCTCAGGCTGGAAAGTCTGAGAAAAATCTTCAAAGCAAAAGTGCAAAAGGCCAGTGTCAGGGATCCTCGCCCTGCCTCTGATATGCCAGATCAAAGAGCTGTGAGCAATCAAAGGGCCTCCAGCCTGGGAAGGAGGTGAGGACTGCCATGGTTGTTTGCATGAGGGGGTCTGGGCAAGGGTCAGGAGGAGCTCCTTGACTCACAAGTAGGAAAGTCAGATACCTGGGAAATGGGAAGTCTATAGCAGCTCATATGACTTCATGTGGGAATTTCTTTTTCTTCATCATGCTTCAAGCCTGAGCAATGCTTCACCTTTGGAAAGCCAGTTGGTTTCTGGAAGGGGAAAGGAAAAAGCAGTGTACAGCTTGTGGGTGTCAGTTAGATCATCCTGGGTGCAGGACATTGCTCCACAGCCAGGGGCTAGTCAAGCTCAAAGAGATGGTTTTGAGGCTCAGGTTTCAGTAACTAATTTCTTGACTGATATCCACAGATCCCCTCAATAGTTTTATATCAAATTCTACAGGAATTACAACGATAGGATGAGAGGTCATGGTGGTGGCCCCATCCCTGGAGCTGTTCAAGGTCAGGCTGGATGGGGCTCTGGGCAACCTGGTCGGGTTAGAGATGTCCCTGCTTGTTGTAGAGGGGCTGAACTAGATGACCTTTGGAGGTCCCTTCCAATCCAATACATTCAGTGATTCTATGAATGCATAAAACTCTGCATCAGGTTGAATAATGGGGATCATGACAACTTGTAAGTCTTTGTGGTTGAACTCCTGGCTTCAGCAGTGCCATGGCCATCAAAAATATAGGATTGGGTGCCCCTGTCTTTGATGTCTGCCTTGATCATGAAAAATAGCACTGAAATTCCTTAGACTTAGGAAACTAAGGGAGGATAATCATGTCCTGCTTTAAATTTCATACACATTTTAGAGAAGTTAGGCATGGAAAATTGGGAGCCCTGCTTTTCTGACGAGGGATGAGATGGCATTGACGCAGGAATAGCAATAGCAAGACTGTAATGAAGCTTCAATATAATGATCAGCTAGATTCTATTATACTGATGACCTAGAAAACCATTTATGAAATATCCCATCCTGTCAAGTGCCCTTGATTTTTCAGGGACACTTCTCATTTTGCGTCAGGCATTCCTTTTGTCCCAGCTCCATCTGGCACCCATGGCCTGGGATTTACGTGGACGTGGATAGTTGAAAACTTCCCCTTACCTGAGCCTTTAAATGGAGAATGCTCATAACCATGGCGCCTCGTATTCCAGCTTCACCTCCAAGTATTTCCTCCCTTGATTTTCCTTTTTGTCCTGTGACATCTTAGGGGATTCATCAAGGGGATTTCCAAAGTACAAACTGCAAATCTTTGCCAAAATTCTTTGCTTTTCCTTAAAGAGTTCAGAAGCCAAACCCTCAGGCTGGGTTAATGTTTGCTCTGTGTATTCCAAGATTCAGGTACAGCGTTTGGAACCGCTGATGGCTTCATTTCACACCACCATTCAGCCACATTTTGCAGTAAAAAGACCTTTTAAATAAAATAAATGACTGTTTTTGATGTCTGCTTTTAAAGAGAACCTCGCAGTGCACGGTGCTCCCTCGTATTTCGTGTTATAAGGTTAGTCAAAAGAAAGCGATCGTAAGGATGTTTGGTGATGAAAGAGCATTTTTATTTTTGTGATGCACAAACCAGGGAACAATCCTCCTGTCTGCGTAAAGATGAATCATAGAATCATTAGGGGTTGGAAGGGACCTCGAAAGTTCATCTAGTCCAATCCCCCTGCCACAGCAGGACCACCTAGACCAAGTGATAGAATCCTCTCTCTCCCTCCATGTGCACCTAAATGAGGCTAAAGCCCAGGCTCTGGTTTAAGCTGCAGAATTTTCTAAGTTTTGCTGTGTTTCCCCATTGCTCTACCTACAGGATCTGTTTTCACTTCTCTGCCATAATCACCTGCTGCCTTTTGTTTTCCCTAACAGTTTTTCTCTTGTGTTTTCTTCTCCCAGCCTGCCCCGCCATCAGCTCCATCGAGGGCTCCGTCCGAGGTACAGTAGTATCAAGCGCCAGTGGTGCTGGGCTGTGAATGTGGAAACACTCCAGGTCTTGGTTTTTTGAAGGAAAAAGGAAGATGTCTGAAAACAAGAACAGGAGAATATCCTTTAATCCTGAAACCAGCACGAGGCAGATCCATGACACGATAACAATGCATTTCAGTGTGTTTGCAGTTGTAACCCCAGCCTTACGCTCAGCCGTTACACGACTGCATGTTTTAAAGGAAGTGCCAGTGCCAGAAGCTCCCTAAGAGAGATAAATGGCTCTCAAGTAGGTCATTACTTTTGGCAAACTCCCTAGTACTGTTGGAAAATGGAATAAAAAAACCCACAACCCACACCCTTGACCAAGCCCCAGGCAAAATAGAAACTGGAGGCAAGAAACAGAGGAAGGCTGTAAGCAGAGGAGGGGTGAGGGAATCCAGGCTGAAAGCACCGCATCGTAATGAAGTTGTAACCTTTCCATTTGCTGAAGAAGGAGCTATCTCCTTTTTCCCATCCTGCTGCAAGCTCAGATAAATGGAAAAATAAATCCCAGTTGTAAGATCTTGTCTTACCGAAGAGAAAAATGAAATGAGGAAATGGCTCAGAGCTTTGATGATGAGCTGGGAGAGAGAGATGAAGCTGCACGAGCCAGGGAGGAGATGTCAGAGATGTCAGGGGAGAATCTCTGTAGAGCACAAAAGGCAGGTCACCCTGGGCATCACGTGAAACCAGAGACAAATGGAAATGCTCGTGTTCTAAAGGTCTGTCATAATTCTTCTGACTCTTACATGTAAGGCACTTCAGAGCAGAAATAATTCCCCGCTCTGCTAGCAATTACTGGGCTGACTCCATGTATTTTGAAGATAACGTGTTTGCAGCCAGCTGAAGAGGGGAAACAGCCCTTCTTTCTCACTTGTTTCTCATTCTGAAGGTTCACAAACGTGATTGCAAAAGTCTTCATCTTCAGCCTCTCCCAGGAGGAGGAGATGAGAGCCCATGAGCACAGAGTGCGCAGGCAGAAACTGTTACCCTTGGCTGTCCCTCGTGTAGTAACCCCCAGGTTTCCAGGCAGCCTGCACAGCCTTCTGCTGCTGCGCTGCGCTGCTGTTGTCTCCCATCGCCTTCTCCATGTGAGCTACAGGCTGGTTCTACCTGTCACACTTCTGCACTCTTTTCTAATCACCTTTTCCCCCTTTTTTTTTGTTCCAGGGTTTGATATGATGGAAGCTTTTGGCTTGGTGGAGAAGGAATACTCCTCCATTAAAGGCGTAGCCATGGAGCCGTTCATATTCAGTGGTTCCCGCACCTTCACCCTGTTCAAAGACACCCAGCTCACCCTGAGGACCAGGTGGGAGTGGAGTCATGACCAGTGTCACCTTCAGCACCATGCACCTCTTAGCAGCAAAGGGAGGTCACTGGTTTGTGGTTGAAATGATGAGGATTATAAGATAAGCTAAACCAAGCCAAGTGTAGACTGAGAAGAAGAGAAGAAGAACGCTTGAGTATTTTTCCTTAATATGTTAAAAAGTTAACCTCTGAGTTGCCTCCAGATGAGTTGGAACATGTCACCCAGAAGTGAAGGGGACTGCCCATTATGCTTTTTCACAGTGAGGTCTTTTCCCTGTTTACAAAACCAGTTTTCCCAGCAGGACTGGTTGCTGTGACGGACATCAGGACCATGTGGTGTGTGGACACTGCACCGTTCTTTAGGCATTCTGGCCACAACCACCTGCACTTGGGTGATGGCAGTTTGAGGTCACATTTTCATCTTCAATGCCTTCTCCCACCATCTCTGGTTTGGAGGCAGATCTTTGCTTGAGAACCTGTTTGTCTCGCAGCTGCTCTCTGCAGCTTGGTCCTTAGTGATGGGAGGGAGCAACCACCAATCCGGGCTGTGAGTTGACCCTATTTTACTGTGTATGAGGCTTCTCCACAGGGTCCCACGTGAGCCAGGCTGTTCCCACAACCTCACTCGTGTTTTAGGACTGTAAATCAGCAATTATCTGACTCCTGACAGTCAGTGCTACTATGGTTAAAGCCTAATTACTGCTGCACTGGCTCAGTTTCATCTTAGTTAAAGGAGCAAAAGCTTCTTAGAGTAAACAGAATGGGGAAGAACATTTTGATTGAAACACTTGCAAAAATTACGGGCCAATCCTTGTGTCCAGCTGCTCCATACGCCTTCCCAAGGACATTACTCCTTCAGAGACAGGCAGAGAAATGAGAACCTGGCATTATTCATGAATCAGTCATGAAAAGACGCCTGATGAGCTGTGTGTATGCCCATGCAAATGCGCTGCGGTTCCAATTACAGATGTATTTCAGGCATAACCAACACGACCTTCCTTGGCGCTGCTGGTGCCCAGTGCGCTCTGACGGGTTTGGCAGTGGTTGCAGAGGGAACTGGGTTGTGCCAGCAGTAGCTGATGGCCATCACTGCACAGCCATGAGCTCCAGAGCTGAGCCCAGATTTTGCAGCTGGATGTGGGGACCCAGAAAGGGCTGTCTGTGGGCAGTATGCTGAACCCACAAGGGCGTTTGCACTGGTTGCTGACAAAGCTTCAAGATTTACTCTGTCACAGCTGCAGGTCCTTCTTGAAGAGACCTGGGGGAGTGTTTTGGAGTGTGACAGGGATGTTTTTGTCAGTCGCGCTTGCTGTGCCTTGGCGTTCCCCGAGGCAGCTCTGGCAGTGATGGACTGACACCGACTGCTCCACCTGGGTATCCCCTCAGCATGACGGGAAGGCCCTTGAGAGCTCATCACTCAGCACAGGCTTCAACAACCTGAGAAGGATGTCAAAACAGGCACCAGGCTCTCTCCTGGCTTACTGAGTTCAGCTCCTGAGGGTGAAGCTTTTCCAGGCCACCTGCCCAGGAAATTTGATGGATGGAAACTCTGGCACTTGAAAACGTGGTTTAGTGGGCAGGGTGGGGTTGGGTTGATTGTTGGACAGTATGATGTCGGAGGTCTCTTCCAACTCCGATGATTCTGTGATTCTATGGATGAGCCCTGTCTGTAGGATGATATCTGCTGGTTCTTGCTCTTTAAACCACTGACACCTGCTCGATTTGTCTCGTTCCAGTGACATCCACCTCTTTGCAGTCCCAGCTGAGCACACAATCAGCATCCTCTTGCGCCTCCTGCCCGACACCCCCAAGGAGCCCTTTGCCGTGTGGCAAATAACAGACGAGGACTTCCAGCCCCTTCTTGGTGTTAACCTTGACCGTAAGGATTCTTGCTGAATAGATGACATTAGTGTCTCTGCGAGCAGCAGTGCTCATCCTGGCAGTCACCTGGGGAATTGTAATGGTTTCATTATGCAGCAGCAGGTTTTTTGGGAAGCTTTGTTGTTGCTGCCAGTCTTGCATTTTAAATACTGCCTAGTGCAATTACAAGACATGTTTTAATTTAAATTCTACTGGTGACGTATTCCTTTTTCATCTACTCTTATGTATTCCTTTTGATATACTCTTTACCCCTGCTGAGGACTATTGCATTATAACATCTGAAGCTTTTCACCATATTTAAACCTATTTATTTACTGTTATTCACATGTGGCTGAGATCCATTTCTCTTTTATTTCAAAGCTGTTATTTGTCCTATTTCTTCCCTGTAGCCAGTAAGAAGTCCTTGACCTATTTCAATCATGACTACAAGGCTGATTTACAGGAAGTCTCCTTTGACCAGCAAGAAGTGAAGAAGATATTCTATGGGAGCTTTCATAAGGTCCTTATCAAGAGAGGGAGAAATGTAGCTCACGGTCTTGCACCAGTCAGGGAGTTTTGTGCCATCACTGTGTATTGTTCACAGTGAGGAGTGATTATCCAGACGCTTTGCATCCAGATTGCCAGGGAACTGGCAAACCTATTTGATATGCTGGAGTTTGTCAAGAATTCAGGTTCATCTCGCGTTCAAATGTGGTTTCCACATATTCGTTGCTTCCCTTTCCCGCTGCAGAAACTTAAAATTGAGGGGTCCTCAGTCCTAATAACCAGGAAAAACTGAAAAATCAAATGTTATTTTAGAATTTGGGGTTTTGATGACTATTTTGTGCTAGAGGGAAGGAAAAAAAGAACATAGCTTTTTACAAAAACCACTGTATCCTTCATAACAGGTTTTTCTTTGGGCCATCTATGATCTCAGATCAAAGGTATTTCACCCAAATGAGCAACAAGCCCTTTCTGTTGACATTTGTAGGCAGTTTTATTATTCAGCTGGTTCTGAAACTGAATTATTTAATACTGAACTCCAGAAAGGCTTCCCCTGAAGGGGGAATATCATGGGAAATGCAGATTGCACAGCAGACCTAGCACACACTACAGCTTATTCCTGAGCTCCCTTGATCCATTTGCTTGTTAAAAACCCACTACCAGTAAGAGCAGCAGTCTGGGCGTTGGGCAGAGACATCCCTGTCTTTAAAGTCTACTCTCATCTCACTGTGGAGCTCCAACCCAGCTCTTTCCACCTGCTGCCCAGGTGCACGTGGCTGTGAGCCACTTCAAGATCAAACTCTATCTGGACTGTAAGAAAATAGCAGAGAAACCCATCAACACCGTTGGCAGCATCTCCACAGCTGGTTTCATCATGCTGGGCAAAGTGACAAGGACCAGAGGACCTAGGAGCGGGTCTGTCCCGGTGAGTCCCCAGCAGAACATGCTGCTGGAGAGCAGTGGGGCATAGAATTTGGAGTGGCTGGGGTGGGCAGATGGATTTGTCTTGCATCGGTCTCACTCTGAATGCTGACAAATGCTGCACGCACATCTGTGTCCTTATCCCGACGATCTCTGGTTGCAATGAGCTTTCCTAGCGTGGTGTTTCTTCCTCTCACCTCCCACCTCTGTTCGAGATCTGTGGTCAGAGGCAGCATCAACGTGAGTGTGTTCCTGCAGTGCTTTCAGCTGGCTGCATTGTCTTGGGACTGGGAAAGTTCCTACACTGAGATGCTGAAGCAGATGGCAGGGTTTGAAAATTGCTTTTTGAAAGGGGCCCCCACTGAGATGCCCGTGACTTCAGGCAGCAGGGCTGGATGTGTTTGTCTCCAGCATGTTGGGGCTCGCCTGGCTGCAAAGATCCTCTGTACTGAAGAATATTTTCCTGCCACTTGCTTGGCTGCAAATGATAGGAAAATATTCTTCAGTACAGAGGATCCTTGTCAGCTGCTACATGAAAACCCCCCCAACCCAAGCACTTGTTGCCAGCCTGTGGGGCTGTCCCTACAGCGTCATGCAGTGCTGCAGAGATCCCCCTCCCTGGAGGAGAAAACATTAAGCGTGGAGTCCATACTTCCTCCACAAACAGGAATCTTGAGTATGTGCGGAACAAGGGATGTTGACTTGATTGGTTAGACCTGATGATCTTGGAGGTGCTCTAGAAAATCATTCATGACGTACATGAAGTTTTACTTCTTGACTCTGCTTTGGATCTAGAAGTCCAGGGAAAAACAGTACATCAGCTGCTTTACAACCTCCTTTGTGTCAAAGCAGCTCAGTAAAACCAGTGGGTCCCTTATGCCTCCCCAGCGGCAAAAAGACAAGCAAAGGAGTGGGATATATGGGGCAAATGCAGAGACTGAATTGCCTGTAAGAGATGGGGTCAGCTCTATAATGAACCGAGGATGCTGGTATTCAAGCACTATCTCCTAAATACATTATGTGGCGATTTGATCACAACCTCATGGCTGACAAGGCAGGGATCTGTGTCTTCTCTGTCGCTCCCAAATTCTTCCCACTAGCAGCTTAGCCAGGCAGATCCAGCCAGTAATGAACAGCTTCGTGCCATCCCCACTCCCATCCCCTTTCAAGCCCAGCAAGGTTTTACATCTTCCATGGCTCCTGCTGCCCTTGAGAAGACAGAGCATCTCATTACTGGTTATCATGGAACCAAATTTAATTTAAGATGGCTTTAAATGCCTCTTGATCTGCGGGGCTCATCTCCATCTGTACGCTGGATGGTGACTGCCAGGCCTCTGCAGCTCCTCCATGTGAAATGCAGGGAGTGGAAGCATTAAAAAAGTGAGAAATGGTGTCAAGGAAGAGAAAATAACCCTGCCTCATTATTTTGGTTTGGCTTGGAGTGGTCTGTGCTCATCTGTTCATCAGAACAGGAAGATATGGCAGTTGTGAGGGATGCGGTGAGAGAGACAGGCTGGGAAGTCTGGTGGCTGCTGCCACCTTCACTCTTATCTCCTTTCCCTGAAGGGGAGCAAAGCTGAGTTTGCTTCACATTTTGGTGATGCTGAAGCCCAGTGATGCAGGAACTCGCTTGTTGTTACAGGACTGGGAGTAAACTGGAGACTTGGCTTTAACTGAGTGGTGTGGAGCTGCTGATCGATTTGCTTAGCAAGACAAGGACCTGGGGGCTTGTAGGACACTCAGTGGCCAAGAGTGCTGTTTGTATTCATTTGGGGGGCACAACCGAAGTTGCGACCACATGGAAAAGTCCTGTTAAATCATCACCAAGGGTTGTTTTTAGCACTTGAGATCTGATGATGGATCTTGTGTGCCAACATCACGTTCTTGACAAACTCTCCTGTTCCCACAGCTCCAGCTGCAGTCTTTGCAGTTCATGTGCAGCAGCACAGGGGCAGAGGAAGACAGATGCTGTGATCTCCCAGCACTGGTAAGACAAAAAGGACCTCTCTGCTAATTGACATGAAGCTGGGGATGATGGAACAAGTCCGTGGCATGAAGTGACATTGAAAATGATTTTGATAGACTTAAGAGTGAAAACATTGACTTCCCTTCTCTTGGGAATAAAATCCATGTGTTCCTTGGTGAAGTGAACAGAACGCACATTCCAGTGCAGGAGGTGTCCCTTCTGTTGTCATCCCTTCTGTGGCAGCAGCCCTGTCAGTCCTGCAGCTTTGCCACCTCAGCCCTGAGTCACAACATCCATCTCTCTCCTCTTCAAGTTTTCTTCTCATCACAGAAAGTTGCTCCGTGGGGTGTGTAAATAATTAGCAAGGAGAAAATTATCTTGCAGTATGTGTTATGCAAATTTCAGGCAGGGCTGGTTCCTATTGTCTTTTTGGTCTCAACTTGTTATTAGGGAGAAAAATAAAACACTCTGTTGCTCACAAAATTCTCTCAGAGGAGTAGAGAAAGTTTCTGCTTTTCTCAACAGATACCCTTAATTCTGAAAGATGGAAAATGTTACCTCTGATCCACCCTGTTCTTAATGTGCAGCTGCTCATGTCACTTTGGCTTGTTTTCATTTCAGAGGGATGAGGAGACCTGCCCTACCATAGCTCCTGCCTGCTCTTGCACTTCTGGCCGTCCCGGCTTGCCAGGACCTCCAGGACCCCCTGTAAGTTCACTCATCACACGGTATGTTGCACACACTGGTGTTGCTTCAAGTTGTTTGAGCACACCAAGAGTGAGGATAATGCTTCTGGGACTCCAGGTTTTAGAATCACAGGATTGTTTTGGTTGGAAAAGACCTGTAAGATTGAGTCCACCCATTCCTCCAGCACTGCCAGGTCCCCACTAGCTCCTGTCCCTCACCCCACATCTCCACAGCTTTGCAGCATCTTCAGACATGGGGACTCCACCACTTCCTTGGGCAGCCTGGGCCAGGCCTGGACAACCTTTCTGGGTTGTCCTGAACCCACCCTGGCACAACTTGAGGCCATTTTCTCTTGTCCTATTTCATGGAGCTTTGTCCTCCTTGTGCTGGGACAAGGTGCCCTTCAGATTTCAGCTGCTGATGAGATGGGGAGATGACAAGTTGGCAACACAACAGCTGCAGCTGGGAACAGGCTCAGCAGTTCCTGGTGCCACATTAATCCTCTTAGGAGAGGGGGACGGGTCACCCTGGATGCCTGTCAGGGATTTCATGGATTGGAGGCTCTGAAACTCTTTGTAAACAGTCCAAGAGAAATCACCACAAACCCTTCCGTTCTGGTTTCCTTGTTAAGTGGGAGCCTTGTAAGTGTCTCTGTGGGTGGGCAGCGTGAAGAGAAAGGGGAGACTTTGCAATCCTGTCTGTCCCCTAAACTCTCTTTGCAGTGACTGTGACCTGAAGGAAGTAAGGGGGAAGTGGGAACAGTCGTTAACTGTGCGATGTGCTCAGGAGTAGAGGGCAAATGCAATACTGTGCCCTGTCCACTGCAGACACAGGAGAGTCACCACGGGCTTAAAGTGCAGGAGAAAACATTCCACTTAACTCTAGGAAGAAGTTATAAAAAAATTGTGCTTTTTGAAAGTTCTGGGCAAAAACATTTTCTTTGCCCACCTGTCCAGAGCCCCCCCATTTCCACCACTCCGGGTGCCTTCCTCCTGGAAAACAGCCATTACAAGCCCATCAAACGAGAGGGCTCCAGGTCACCTCTTGCGTTTCTGTGGTTTACCTGTGACTGCAGTCCCTCTGCAAGGAGCAGTGCCTCGCTGCAGAGTAATTACCTGCTCGTTCTGATGGAAGTTTAATTACGCGGCGCGCTCCACTGTCACAGTTCGCTTCAGTCGCCCAAGTGCGTAATTGCCAGCTTGCATTGCCCCGTGGTCAAACACCTCCACAGCACAGCTCTTGAAAGAGCAGGGCTCCACTGAGCATTAGAGGAAATGTGGTCTGGACATACAACCTCGTCCTCAGTTTGCTGCAGTGACGAGAGCACTCGCTGCTATTTTTCAAACTCCAATAGTGAGACTCTGTCCCACCGTGTATTTATCACTGTCTGTGTCCAGCCAGGTCCTGCTGGTTTCTGCAATGAGTTTCTGGGTGCTTCTGGTAGCAGCTTTCCCAAAGCTCCTTGCCTCTCCTTCTTAATTCAAATCCATTGCTTGTTTAGATGCCAAGGTAGAAGCTTTCAGATTAAGATGCCAAAAATTCACACGCTGTTGGTTCGTACCAGAAAATTGGTTCCTCCTCTCCATCCAGCAGCTATGCACATGCAGGACCGAGCCAGGTCTCCCCCAGTGTGTGTCTATTCTCTTGGGATGATATCCTAATAGTCGCAAAGGGTTGTAGACAAAAGCACCTCTTGTTTTTCCTCTCAAGTGTGTTCCCACGTTCAGATGTCATGTTGGCTCAGCATGGATTTGCTGAAGGAGTCAGAGGGAGAAGGTTGAACAGTTTGAAACTTCATCTGTCTCTGCTGGGGATGTGGGCAGTGCACCCACTGCCTGTCAGGGAGGGGCTGAGTGGTTCCTTTCTTCTGTCCTTTTCTACATTTGCTGGATGGCTTAATTTATTTGCTTCTTGTCTTCACTTTCTGTGAGACACAAGAAATCTTTCAGTGCACACAGCAAGGGGCACCAACTCCTGTCTCGTGGGCTCCTGGTCATACAGCAGTAATGATGATAACATTTATAACAGCAGACTTGTGTCCTACTTGACAGGGCAGCCCTGGGAGGAGAGGACCTCAAGGGGAGCAGGGAGAGCCAGGACCCAAGGTGAGTCCTGATGACACCACACATAGCTTTGTTTGCTTCACTGTGTTGGAGTCAGGAGCTCAGACTGCTCTCTGTGGTCTGAGCTGGAATCCTTAGTCTGGGGACTGCCTCACTGCACCTAGCAGACCCAAACAGAGCCCTAAGGACTGATGTATTGTGGAGGATGGGATCACTTGTTGCTAATTAAATGCTCAGTTGGCTTTGGAAATGGAGATGATGAGCCTGATTGTACTGAGTTAGTGCAGTGTACGTGGCCAGCAATGTTCTCTGGAAGCAGCCTTGCTGCAGAATGGTCAGTCTTTGTGCTGTGCTTGTTCGGGCTCTGCTGTCAAGAACGGGCACTGCTCTGAGGCAGAACGAGACTCACACAAAGCCTTCAGTAGCAGCTCTGAGATGAGCGGAAGGCTTGGCTGGACTTGGTTCCCCAAACCCTGGAGAATGGAGCAAGCCCTGGTGCAAGTGTTCACTGCTCCAGTGACCAACACAAGGCAGAGCCAGACCAGCTCCTTGGGATGACATCTGGAAAAGCAGCATGGTTACAGGGGGAAAGAGTTTGGAGAAGGAGTGGGTATGGATGGAGATGTCAGGCATGGGTTGAGAAATACTTCTCTTTGCTTGGGAAGGTCAATTGTGATTTGCAAAGCACCACCTGCAGCTTTGCTGTCTTGTCCCGTGAAAGATGCACCAAAACCATGGACTTTAAATAATAGAATCATAGAATTATACAGGGGTTAGCAGGAAAAGACAAAAGCAGCTAATGTTACTAGAAACCCCTCACTGTCCTGATCTTGGATCCTGTAGGCAGTTCTTGCTGACCTAGGTCATGCCATGTAGCCCATGAGAAGACCAGCCACCAATTATTTTCTTTCCTTTAATTTTGTGTCTTTGGCTTTAGGGTGAACCAGGACCACCTGGACAAGTAGGGCCAGAGGGTCCCAGTGGCCAACAAGGCTCTCCAGGTTCCCAAGGCATCACGATTCAGGGTCCTGTGGTAGGTGTTCCTTTCCACTGCTTGTTTCTCTTTTTATCACTTGCTCTTTGCAATTAGAACATGTCTCAGAAACGAGTGTCTTCATAAAGCCCCAGAACATGATCCATGTGTTTACATCATCCCTACTAACAGCTGTTCAGCTGCACTAGAGAGAGATGATAACAATTTTCTTCTGGCAAAATGCTCCTTTTGTCCAGACTGTTCCTAATGTGCTCTTAATGAAAGCAGCCCAGCGGAGCTTTCAGGGGTTTTTCTCTGCAGTCATCATCACTGCTTGGCGAGGAGTAGAGGTGAAGGCAGCTGTGGGCTGGCAGAAGCCCCATACACACACCGTGGCTGTAAAGTACCTGCAGCACTGCAGAGAGCAGCAGCAACCTGGGACATGGATGCTCTTTGCAGGATGCTCTTTGCCCTAAAGGATGCTCAATTGAGCCTAACTCTGGGCTTCTGTTTTAATCCAAGGGACCACCAGGCATTAAAGGGGAGAAAGGAGACACTGGAAGTCCTGGCATGCAGGTAATGAGAGATGCCTTTCCTTCTAATTGTCTCAAAGATTTGCCCATTTTCTCCAACAACCACTTTGAGCAAGAGTGTTACTGTCGTTTGTCTTTTGCCTCGGAGGGACATCACTTCCCCAAAGGGAACAGAGTCAGTTGATGCAAGAAAGATCTGACCTCACCCAGCGATTCTGATTTACAGGGCATTCCTGGTGTGCAGGGAGCTCCAGGCAAGGATGGTCTTCAAGGTGCAAAGGTAAAACACCTCACATCTTATTTTTCACATGCCCAAAATCCATCTGTAAGCCTGCCAGCAGAGACCCAAACCGCCAGACTCTTCTAATGCTCCCAGCGAATGGTCTTTTCACAAGCCAGAGGGTCTGAGGACAAAAGAAATGGGGTCATCTCAGATTTGGCCAAACCTGAGCAGGTGCCATTCCTCTTGCCTGCTTGACAGATGCATTTTTTACCCAGTCCTACAAAGATCCCATTGAAAGCAACACATGGGAGAACCACCTCACTGGTTGCTAGGGCTCTGTGAATCCTCTTTTTGCTGACGGACTGGGTTTGGCTTTGCAGGGGGTGAGGGGACTAGAAGGCACAGCTGGGCCCCCAGGACCACCAGGACCACGGGTGAGTACTCAGGAGTGACCTGTATCACAGTCTCATGGTTTCTGCTGGCCAGCTGTCACCCGGAGCTGTCAGAGCAAAACCTCTGCTAGGGCCGTCAAGGGGTATGTGATGCAGAGGGCCACTTTCCCTGCTGCTCTCAGCGTAATTCAAAAAGCCTTGGCTGCTCTGGCAGGTTCTGGGGAAGCTTTGACCCAGCAAGGAGATGCTTGTTTCGCTGTTTTTCCCTTCTTGATGCTCCTTTTTTTCAACTGTTGGTTGAGCTTGAGGTGTATGGGCTTGTTAGACTGAAATCAGTGGGAGCTGAAAGATGCTGGCAGGTGTCAAAGGCTTCCCCAGAGCTGCTCTGCTGAAATCAGGTATTTATGGGAGCTAAGGCTGAATTCAGCTCATCACTTGCTCATCCTGGGAAGATGTGGAGCCAGCAGGGTTGAACCTCAGCATTGCAGCCTCAAGGAAAGATCCACGTCCTTCAGAGCAGGCTCTGGAAGCAATTCTGGTGCAGCCTTGAAGCCTTCTTTTAATTTTCACTGATCAGAATAGTTGTTAATCTCTATTGAACTGAAATATAATAGCTGGAAAATTAAAAACAAAGTACTTCTACTGGTTGCTTTTGGCTTTTTCCCCCTTCCTTTTATGGATACAAAGGGCAAAGAAACTTCACAAAGAGGAGATGACAAAGATGACACGTCCCACTCTCTAAGCTGCTGTTACTGGTGTAAAGTATTAGAGGGAAACAAGGTCTTCAAGGAAAAAGAGAACAACAGCATGGTGTCAGGAGGCTGGAGAAAAGGGTTTGGCTGTGGGCTCTGCCTAAACCTGAATATGTAATGAGGCATCTGAATCCCACAGGGTGAAAAACACTTTGCAGTTTACTGGCAAAGCTCGGCTTTGCTGGCTTGTCCATGGTTGAGACAGTAATAGGGAGTGATGTGAGCATGACTCACACATGATGGACCCTTGGACCCGCTGGACTCATGGCTGGACGAGGTACTGGCGTAAACCTCAAGGCTACAGTGCCCTTGCTAGAGCCCTCTACACTCAAACTACTGGTGCCCCTGGAGCAATAGAGACATGTCAGCCTTGAAATTAAAAAGAAAAAAGTTAAGGAGTAACTGGACTTTTATCTGTGTCTTGTAATTACTGTCTGTAGGGTTTCCAAGGAGTGACAGGCTCCCGCGGCAGCAGTGGAGAGAAGGGACCTCCGGGTGACATTGGGCCAACAGTAAGTTTCTGCTTTTGGGTCTCAAAGAAGGCCAACAGATGAAATCATTGGGTGGAAAAAAGCTGTTCCCACTGCAGCTCTCCTTCAGAGTCTGAAGGACGCTCATCCTTCCTAAGGAGACATCTGGCTATGCAGAGCCCAGGCTGCTTAACTGTTGGTGGAGCATTTAATAAATCCCTCCTGTCTTTGCTCTCAGTAGATTCACAAGTTACACAAAGTTTAACATCCAAACAAATTTATGCCGTAACATTCTAGAATCAGTCAGTCCTGAGCTAAAGCAGCCAACACGGGGCTTGCAGGAGCAAGTGCAGGTCTAGATGTTGCAGCGCAGATGTTAAATCCCATCTGCTCTATTGGGAAACCAAAGACGGTATCTGAGGAAGTTCTGCTTCGCTGCTGATGGTGCTTTGTGCCACTGCTCCAGCGGTGCCTTAAACATAGGAAAATACTTCTGTGAGCCTGAAGCTCTTCTAGTCGTGTTCAGGAGGTCAGGGAAATGATGCGAGTGTCGGAAACAAGTGTTGTGCTCTGCATCCCACTAACGTAACCCACATCCTCACTGAATTATTGTTGTTTTCTTCTGCTCTTCCTTTCCTCAGACTTCATTTTTTAAAATTTTCTTTCCTTATAGGGGCTGCCAGGTCCAAAAGGAGAAAGAGGCGAGAAGGTGAGTTTTTCTGGTGCTAGGCAACACCATCACTCTATCCTGCACTTGAAAGAGTGGATTTGCTTTGCAAGCCATGCTCACCCACAGAGACCAAACCCTCTAGGGTTGAATGACTTCATGTGCCTACAGCTTGTTGCCTTTCCATGACCTGCATTGGCTGTGATGGGGGATGTAAAGAATCCTGCAGCAGTAAGAAGCTTCTTAGCATCAACTGAAATGATGGAGAAGGAATTTCAACTGAAAATCCGTTCTCTGCTGAGATGGAAAAGCCAAACCCACTTGGCTTCTTGTTCTTTTTTGATGTTTGGCATAGGAAGAGGCATATTGTAATAATCCTCTGGTGTGCCCCAACGCAGAGACTTTGAGGTCAGGAGACTCTCGCTGCTTTGAAGGGCATTTTATTGTGAGAGGAAGATTTTCATGCCCTGAGTTTTGGTTAAAAAGATACTGTGTCCTTCCAGGAGTCTGGGTTTCCTTGCCAAGACTGGCTTTTGTGAATTAGGTTTCAGCAAGGGGTGAGGTGCTTATGTCTCAAGTCAATCATGGAGTAATAGAATGTATTGGGTTGGAAGGGACCTCCAAAGGTCATCTAGTCCAACCCCCCCTAAAACAAGCAGAGACATCTCTACCCAGAACAGATGGCCCAGAGCCCCATCCAGCCTGACCATGAATGGCTCCAGCGATGGGGCCTCCACTGCCTCTCTCGGCAGCCTGTTCCAGGGATCCACCAGCCTCAGATTCAGGAAGCTTTTCCCTCATGTCCAGCCTCAATCTGCCTTTTTCCAGCTTCAAACCATGACCCCTGGTCCTGTCATTCCCTGCCCTTGTGAACAGTCTTCCCCAGCCCTCTGAGAGGCCCCTTTCAGGGACGGGAAGGTCACTCAAGGATCTGAATTACAGTTTTTAACAGCACTCTCCTTCCATTCCCACCAGCTTTTCCATGTCAAGTCATTTCTTTTTAGTGGAGCATTCTTCTCTCTGCTCCCTTCGGAATGAGCTCAGCTGTTTTGTTGTCAGTCCGGGTAATCTGCGCTGAGATCCAGCCGGAGATGTGTGTTTTACAAATATTTTTGGATGTACGCAGCGTGTTGGTTATGAATATTCACAGACAGAGGCACTCTTTCTTTTTAAGCAGCTTTTTGCATTTTTATCACTTTTTCCTGCTTTACTAAAACTTTCTGAAGGGCCTCCTCCTGTGTGATTTCATCTGAGTATGGTAACGGTAAGAATCAACATTCATAAACGAGTTTGCCAAAGATAAGACCCTGTGATATCTGATCACATTAAATGTTTTACACATCACAGACCACTGAGAATGTCACAGTCTTTGCATCTTTTTTTGATCAAATCAAGAGTGAAATTTACTCTCCCCCTTTTTTTTGGTAGCTCTGGTAATTGTTAGGATTCCGTCTGGGCTTTTTGATGTGTGGGAGAAAAGCAATTATTGATGCTTCCCAGTTTCAATTTTATGGCTTTGGAGCTGTGTGATAAGTAAAGCGGCACTTCACAGTAATTAATATCTCTGAACCTCAAGCTGAGGAAGAGTGCAGGCAGCAAGCCATCATGCATTATAATATAGATGCTTAAAAAATATATTATTTTTATTATTTTTTAATTAAAAACAGTATTTCACTTTAGGGGGAACCACAGTCCTTGGCCACAATTTACCAGCTCGTTAGCCAGGCTTGTGAGCGGATGATTCAAAGTGAGTATAACCAGCCCAGCCCCCAGTGTGTTCATATAGTCCTAGACTGGTTCAGGTTGGAAGCGACCTCAGAGGTCATCTCCTCCAACCCCCTGCCATGGGCAGCAGCACCTCTCAACCAGACTTGGCTGCTTAAGGTCTCATCCAGCCTGGCCTTGAACACCTCCAGGGAGGGGGCAGCCACGTCCTCTCTGGACAGTCGATTCCAGAGTCTCTGCACCTTGCTCTAAAGACTTTCCTAAGATCTAGTCTGAACCTCCTCTCCTTCAGTTTCAAACCACTTCCCCTTGTCCTATTGCTGGATCCCCTTGGGAAAGGTCACTCTGCACCCTTCATGTAGGTTCCCTTCAGGTGTTGGAAGGCAGCTCTGGAGTCCCCTCCGAGTCTTCTTTTCCTTAGGCTGAGCAACTCCAGCTCCTCATAGGGCAGGTGCTCCAGCCTTTGGAAGGTCTTTGTGATTTCCTCTGGGCTAACTCCTACAGTTCTTGGCTTTTCTTATGCTGATGCATCTCCAGTAACAGTGAACAAAACCAGACAGGAGTGACTCCAAGAGCTCCTGTGTCCATCAGTGCTGAGCTCCACCCACAGCAAATGTCCTGTCACAGGCTCTCAGGGCTATACTGGTTTTAATGGGTGGTCTCAGCACAGAGACCTCCTTTATTTCTTGAACGGAAAAGCTTGAAACTCATTTGAAAGAAGTGATTCTTTCAGTGGTTCCTGCTGATTCCTCAGGAGACATGAAGGTGAGGCTTTTGGGGTGTTCTGTTTCTGGGGAGCTCCCGTGCTGTGATGCGCAAAGAGAAGCAGCAGTTTGCCCCAGGTCAGGCAGCAAAGTCACGACGCAGCTGCCCACCTTCACCTTGTGGGTCTCTCAGACCGGACGGACAGGACTTAGCACCAGCAGGTCACTTCAAGTATCTTCTTAGGCAACATCTTTTGGGTTTTTGTGTCTCTCTTTTGAGTCTCACAGCCTTGGAAACATTAATTTCTGTCTTGCCTTCTCAGCTCACGTGTTGAAATTTGACTCATTCTTTCACGAACATGCAAGGAAACCAGTTCCTGTTTGGGAAGAAAGGTTAAAACCAGGAGAACCAGGACCACCAGGTCCTCCAGGTCCCCCTGGGAGCAGTGGAGACAGAGGAGAAAGTGGCACTCCTGGGCAACCAGGCAAAGATGGGTATCCTGGAGAAAGAGGTATGGACAGAAGCGTTCGCAAGCAGCTTCTCACTTTATCTTTCACACTTCAGCCAGACCTCGTAGTGCCCCAGTCAGCACTGGGAAGATAACCCAGGATATTGTCTCGTCTCATTTTGTCTCATTGCTGTTTTCTGCTTGGACTTCTCTCTTCTGGGAAGTAAAGCCCAAGGTAGAGAGGGAGAAGACAGATGCAGCCCAGTCCTTCTGCAAGCTCTGCTTTGATAGGAAGGCCAGTCTTCTGCCAGTTTGGGGGACAGAGAGTTTCGGTTTAGAGGACAGGAGGCTTTCCCTGCAGAAAGGCAAAGGAAGCAGCCACTCAGAAGATCCTGTGGTGGTGGAACCAGTCACCTCTGGGCTGAAATGATAAGTCTCAGGAAACACTTAGGGAGGGTGTGAGGTGACTGAAGTCGCATTGAAAGTTTCTGGAGTGGAAGTGGGTTTCTGGAGCAGTAGTTCCAACAACAAAAGCCTCACACGTGGCTAAAGGAATAGAGGACGTGGTGTCAGTTATTGCACATGGGTGAGTGAAAGGTGGAGCTACGTTCTGCTTGGCTTTGCAGGCAGTGTTCCTCAGTGCCTCAAGGAAATGTCTCTCAAAAGAAAATGGAAAATGTTGGTTTCAGCAGCATTCTAACACCTTGAAGTGACTAGAGACCTCCTGATAAGTCCTTACTCTGTCTCTGTTCAGTCTTAGCTGGTGTCTGCAGAGCTTATCAAAACGTCACTTAGCAGAGAAGGGAGATACCAACCTGCAGGTGTTTCTAGCCCACTGAGTGAGAAGATGAGAGAAGACGAGAGAAGACAGATCTCACTAAAACATGATCTTAAGGACAAGGCTGATCACAATATTTTCATCCTAAAAATATGAAAAATGGTGTTTTGTCAAAATGCTCCTGTTTCTCTGGGATGTCCTGGTTTCGTGAGCAGTTTCATGGAAGAGAGCAGTTCTGCCTCACCAGCATGTGGGCGAGGAGACAGCTCAGCTTTGTGGCTGGTCTGATCCATGCGAACCTCACAGCCAGGCCAGTGCACTAACACCAGGGCTATGAATTTCTCAGTGAAAAATCTCAGCTGTCCCCCATATCAGGCTGCAAACTAGTGTTAGCTGGAGCCCTGCTGGTCATGGGCAGAGGGCTGCTCTGGAAAAGAGCGCTGGTGCCCAGTCAGAGTTAAAGGAGGTGGATATTTCTCTGTGTTCTCAAGGGCTGTCCACTTCAGCATCTTTGAGTTTGGTGAGGGGACTGTGGGACATTAATTGAGGATGAGGTGCACAACGCAGCGAAGTGACACTTCTCTCTTACCTGTGATTAGGTGCTCCAGGACCCAAAGGAGAAAAAGGAATGTCTGGAGCCAATGAAGAAGGTGTCCAAGGACCCAAAGGCAGAACAGGTAGAGTGAATACAGCCTCTTTGTATTGATGAGTGGGGCCATCAGGCCTCACCAGCTGCCAACTGAAAGCACCATTCAGCCTTAGGACCACTCTGGTGGTGCAGACTGACCTTCCCACCAGCAGCTCTGCTGGCAGCATCCTGAATGGCTCCTCTCTGCTAAGATGTAAGCGTCTGTTCCTGCAGCTTCTTCCCTCCATTACCCAACCCCAGATAATGATGTATTTTAAGGACCAGGGGCGTCGCCAAGGCGTTTTTACGTGCAGGACCAGATGCTTGGGGGATAGAAACTCTGAACATTCAGGTTGTGAAGCAGAAGGGGTTTTTGAGTAATCTCTTAGGATTTGGTGTCCTCCTCCATCTTGATCCTTGTGATTTGGAATCCGTGGGAAGTTTGTCACTCACATAACAAGCCAGGCACTATCAAGAGACTGTAGTCAAACGGTTCCTATTTCAATTTTTAGGGCTGAGACGAAAAGACACAAAAAAGCCCAAACAACCCCAATAATTCCTCGAGGGATCTTGGAGTTAAGGTCATTTTCTGTGTTGTCACATAGTTGGACTTTGGATTCTCAATACCAGGCTTCATTTCTAGACAAGCTGGGTATCCTTGAGGTCAAGAATAAACCCTCTGAGATTCAGAAAAGGTTTTCCAAGAGGCAGACCACATTTTTCCACTAAAATGAGGAACAAATACTTGGGAAATTAACCACCAAGTAGGATGGAGGAGCAATAGATGAGGTATTACACCAAAGCAGCAGCAGCAGATGTCCTTACAGTGCTTCTCTTTCTTCAGGCCCACCAGGAGAAGTTGTGCTGGGAAAACCAGGTCCAAAGGGTTACCCTGGGAATGCAGGTCCTCCAGGTTTTCCCGGTGTGAGGGGGCAGCCTGGACAGCCTGGATATCCAGGGGGTTGTGATATCTCTGGATGCTACGGGGCAGATAGAACAGGTAAGTCCTGACCATCTCGGTACAAAAGTCCTGCCTTTCTGGGTGTTCTCTCCAGTCACTTAGGCCAGGCAGAGATCTGTGCCCATCCCTCAGGCACCGTCAGTCTTGCAAGAGCCTCCCTCACGCAGCAAATGGGGATGATTCATTTGCAATTCATACTGATAAAAAGACAGTTCAGTCGACTGCTCCTCGGCCATCCTGCAGCAGTAGTCGAGCAGTTGGACTCATCATGGGAGTGTCTTCAGTTCTTAATGCCCCCAGCTATATTTCCATGGTGGATGGAGAGGAACGACGTCTCAGTTCCTACACATAGACTTCATGGAGGCTCAATTGTACAAAGTCCTGGGCAATGAAGAAAATCACTGGCACTAAACAAAAGATTTACCAGGGAAAAGAATTAATTCTCTGCTGTTCCTTCACAGAGCTTGACACTGATTTAGTCATTTCCTTAGTGGCCTCTTCTTTCCACACACAGATTTCATCCCCTGAAGGCTGGTGTGGATGCAGCTGAAGATGTGGCTTTGCCCTGGAAACCTCTGGGTGGAAGCTCCACACATGCCAAGAGAAGCGACAAAGTGGACATCAAACGTGCTCTTTGTGCTTCTTTTGAATGTCCTGTTCATTTCTGTATGGACAAGTCAACCAAGCACCAAAGACACCAAAACAGCCGGTGCTCAGCTGTGTTTTCCAGCAGCAGTGTTCAAATTCCCGTTGCATGTCCCACAGCAGGAGAATGCCAGAGGTGCAGGCTGACAGACCTGCAAGAGCCAGAAATCATGAGTGGAAATGCTCAGAAATAACAGGTCGTTTTGGCCCTTTGTCTGCCTGTGGTTTGTTTTCTTGTCCCTTATTACTCCGGGTCCCCCAGTACGGAGGAAAACATCACTTCATGCCCAGTGGTGCAAATTCCACGGGAGGAAAAGTGTCTTTTCTGCTGGCTGACAAGGTGACACAGTCAAGCTCCACGTTGCCCGTCTCTGCTTTTGGCAAGACGCCGATGGTTTCCTCACAGGGGTGCTACGTACACAAGCGCCACCGACGGTGCGATAACCTCCATGTGATGTGACAAACTCACCGTTTAACTTCTTTCTCTGGGGCTTGGTACCTGTCAAGCGAAGCCTTAGTGCAGACAGAACAGTCATGTACCGAGAGGAGCTGGGGATTAACCTACTGGCCTTTTCCATCTCTCTCTCTCCTGCTGTCTGAGTAGCTACTTTACATTTTACCAGGTAGAATAGTGAGCCTGAATTTATCTGTGTGACACAGAGGTAACTGTCATGTTACACCCTTCCCTTGCCTGAGCTGAAGTCTAATCCACATCCACAGCAAACCCTACAGACACTGATGAAACCGCATCTCCTCTTTTGCTGTCCTTCAGGCTATGTGTGGTTACACTGCTTGTAAATTGCCCCTGCTTCAGAAAAAAATTGGTCCTGGACTGTGGCTTAAACCTGGAGCAACAAACATGTTGTTTGCAGAAGCAGAACGAAGCATAAAGTGTCGATACCAATTTTTCAGAGATGTTCAGAGGAAAAGCTGGAGGGTTGTGCAGTGGATGTGCGATTTCCACAGCTGCGTGCGGACTGGGAGCTGGGTGTTCGCGTGGCTAGAGCCAGGTTAAAACTTAACAGCAGTTCCACCCTTATTTAGAAAGTAGATCGTATATATGTGTAAAAAAGGAAGAGTCCTACCATAAGGCAATTAGGTTGTTGAGGCGAAGATTCCAGATATTAGTTTTTCATGTCATTATGGAGGAATCCTTTAGGGTGAAGGAGCTGTGCCAAAGGGCCATCTGAACAGGTCAGACTCGTGCGGTACCCGTCCTACAACAGAAGTCACGTGAAATGTGATTCCTGCATCCTCTAAGTATTTAGTCTCTGGCTTAAAGTACTTTCAGTTTCTAGAATCTCCCAAGAATCGATGTTCTCAGGATGACACATGTCCTCTTCGGGAAATGCGGGAAAACACATAGAAATACCGCTCCGGTCGACTCACTTTGGAGCTTTCCAAAGCTGCCTTGACATATAGGCCAGAAATCTTTCCAGCTTAGGTAAAGCATTGCCTCAGCCAACGGAGATGTCAGAAGAGCTGCAGGACACAGTGTGTTTGGGAACAGGGTGTTGGGTAGAGATGATTTCATGGGGATAGACACCCTACACACATGAGCATGGAAAAGAGGAGACTGAGGGGTGACCTCATTAATGTCTATAAATATGTGAAGGGTGGGTGTCAGGAGGATGGAGCTGGACTATTCTCAGTGTCATCTAGTGATAGGATGAGGGGCAATGGGTGTAAGCTGGAGCATAGGAGGTTCCACCTCAATATGAGAAGGAACTTCTTCACAGTGAGGGTGATGGAGCACTGAAACAGGCTGCCCAGGGTGGTTGTGGAGCTTCCTTCACTGGAGATGTTTAAAACCCGCCCGGATATGTTCCTGTGTGACTTGATCTAGGTGATCCTGCTGTTATGGGGGGATTGGACTAGATGATCTTTTGAGGTCCCTTCCAATCCGTAGTGATTCTATGATGATTCTATGATGATTCTATGATTCTATGAGGAGTTGTGTTTCCATTTATACAGGACAAACAGCTTTAGATCTGGGCTTTCCCCACTCTCTGTAAAAGGAGGCCGTTCTGAAAATCGACCTGCCAGCCATGCATTTGGTTCTGTGTTTAGCACTGGGTACCCAACCCAGTCGCTGTGAGAACTGGCAGCAGGCAGGGAAGGCAGAGAGATAAAGGGGAACCCTGCCCAGCAGAACGTGAACCTGCCCCCATGAAACACTCACAGACTGGGCAAGGTCAACGTGGAACATCTGCATGTCACAGATAATTCTGCTTCCCTTTCAATTTAAACCAGTGCAGCCAAATGCCTGGCTCTGACCTCACTGTTCAAGCCCAGCGGTTTGAGACAGAGCTGCTTTATTTTTCTTTATCCACTGGTTTTGAAAGTTGCCAGCATCATCTCGCTGCCTGCCTGGGGATTTTGTCTATCTGCTGGAAATTCAAGCAACATTTGCTTTTGTCTGATTAGTTCAGATACAACACGAAGGGTCAGACTTCAGCAAAATCCAGCAGGGCTATTGATTAGGAGACGGACAGCCTGCGCAAACAACTTGTCCACTTTGCTCCTAAACTTTGTGCCACGAGTGGTTTTGTTTCTTGAAATGGTGGACATTTACTCCACCTAGAATCCCAGAGCAGATGTGCAGGTGCTTTGTAACCCAATTCCTTGGAGCCAAGGAGAGATTTTAGCCCCTGAGGGTTTCCCAATCCAACAATGACCAGGGTTAAACAGCAAAAAGATGTCAGTGGCAGGAGACACACAACAGCCCTAGAGGTGGACGTGCAGGGAGGTTCAGCAGACCCTGCCCAGCCCAAACCCTTGGTGACTGCAGGAACCAGCCATTTGTGAGTATTCATGCTCTTCGCCAGCACAACCTGCTGTTCTTTGCCTCCCTCTGTCCTTTGTATTTTCCTGGCCCAGTTTATCCCTTTTGACACAAACTGTAGTTAAGAACAGTTTCACTCTTAGCAATGTGGTTAAAAACATTCTCTGGCAGATCTTTCCTTAGCAGGAAGAGAACTTTGTTCTCAAAGCTTTCATTGCTACAAATAAAAGTTTGGATGTTAGGGGTTTCCTCTTATCTTTATTTATGCTTGTTGTAAGAAACTGTTTATATAAGACAAAGGGTAGATTTAGGCTGGACATGAGGAAAAAATTCTTGACTCTGAGGGTGATGGATCCCTGGAACAGGCTGCTCAGAGAGGTGGTGGAGGACCCATCCCTGGAGCCATTCACGGTCAGGCTGGATGGAGCCCTGGGCAATCTGTTCTGATTAGAGATGTCCCTGCTTGTTTTAGGAGGGGCTGGACTAGATGACCTTTGGAGGTCCCTTACAACCCAGGATAAACCTGAATTAACCTCAGTGCATAAATTTCACGTGTCCTTGTGACATCCCACACTTTTCTCATGATTTCTTCACCTTTACAGACTGATGCCCGTTCACCTCCCTTCTCTTCAATCCTCAGTCTCGATTTGCTGATCCTTGTAACCACCCTTAAGTGATCTGGGTCACAGGGTCTTTCTTCCCCACACAGTGTGCACTCTTACAGCCTATCTTGTTTCCCTTAAAACTCCTTAAATTGTGACACATTTGGATTTTTATCCCCACTGCCGAGACTGACCCACCTGGTGCTGCTGGATTCTGCCAGGAGATGAAGACCTTTCTGAGTATTATTTTTTGAGGGTTTTTTTTTTGCTGGAAGCATCATTTTAAGCTTTAAATTGGTCTCAAGAGTAAGATGCAATAAGCACAGAGGACTAACCAGCAAGGCTGCTAACAGGCAGCTCTGAATAAGGTTTTTCCAGGGCTCAGCAGCTCAGCTTGTGCAGATTTAAGGGGCTGAGAGCAAAGAAGACATTCTGGATGGGGATGAAAGGTCTATAAGGGGCCATCACTGCAGTAGGGGAGAGCCCATAGGGGCATCCAGGCAGGTGAGGATGTTATAGGAGGATTTTCCTTAATCCTGTGTTTGAATCTTGTATCTCATATGTTCATCTTCCTGCCTATATCTCCACACAAGTGAGTTTCCTTAAGTCCAGATGAATGCCTGGAGAGAAATGGGAGGTGATAGGGGCACTGTGGGCTACCTCCCTGCAGGATGAGATGACAGGATGAGATGAAACAGTCCTGAAAATGGTGGGGAAACGGGGATTACACAGATCATCCTGCCAGCCAGCTGCAGATAAAATAACCCTGTGTGACTGTGGTGGGGTAGCTGACCCAGATGAGAGGAGCACTTGGGGACCAGGAGCAAGGAGGATGTGGTGAAAAAACCCAGAAGAATGGTGGTAACGAAGGTTATTACAGTCAGGGCTCTGTGTCTTCAGTCTTTTTCCAGCCATGACCAGTGGAACCCAGGAACACTGTGTTGAGGGTATGATCTCTCCTCCACAAGTACAACAGAAAACATAATTGTCTGTGCCTGATGCCTTTGGGGTCTCTGAGCTTAATTTTGCACTTCCAGATCCTGAAACCTGTTCCTTTGCTCTAGGTCTCTTCTGTTATAGGACTCCTGCTGCACCCCAGTCTTTCTTCCTCACTCCTTATGTCAGCTTGTTCTGTTGGGTCCTGGGAATCAGTTCTGAGCTGGGAACACTGCAAATGTTAACAGCTCGGCTGCCTGCATTTTCCTGGAGCCTTTCATATGCTAAAAACCTCTCTCTTTGTGTCTCATGGCTTTAGAACAGCAAAATTATTCATTATTTTCCAGCTACAGTCTGGTTCACATCCCAGTTTCGTTCCCATTTCCGACTGCTGAGTCCTATGGAGGGAGAGCATCCTCTTTAACTTCTGAAATGAAATAACCTGTCTAGGTGATGGTCCCTATTTTCTCCCCTTAGATTTCACAAAGAGGCACATCGGAAGCAGAAGGTAAGGCCTTGCTTGAACTTCAAACTGGGCAGTTATTAATGTGACATGAGAAGAAATGGAGTTGCCACTGTGTGGAAAACACTGTGGTGTTGGCACAACCAGAGGATGCCCATGACCTGCACTAGCTCAGCTTCTCCCCAACACCAGTCACATCTCTGTAACCGGTTTCAACTGTCACTTCTCATCTCACTCTGCCAAACCCAGTGATCCCACGGTGCTGTTGACTCCCTGGGGACACAGCCACATCCTTAGCACATCCTCAGCACAGGCATTGCTGATGCACTAATGATGGAGCAGATGCACAGGGCTCTTTCCTCTTTCCTCACTGTGCCACCCTACCCTGGGACACAGCACTTCACACCATGTGCTCTGGCAATAACGTTTTGCAGAGAAGGTGAAGATCTGAACTGTGCCCTTCGCTGAGAACCAAGTCCAGCCCATGCCTGTCCCTGATGAATTTCCCAGTATGCTACCTTAAACATTTGGCTCTCAAACCTGTTCTTAAACTTTTATCAGTCCTGCTGCTCCCAAATCACCCCCTTCTGCTAAGCAGTGGCCCATCTCTTGCCAGGCAACCACATTCACCTCTGTGGGTCCTCACCCCAGTCCTTTTTGCTCTTTGCTCCACTGATGCCTGAGCCCACACGCACTGGGAGATGTGAGGCAGAGACTGGAGCTGCTGCTAGCTCTCCAGCACAGCTTGGAAAGTGCACATGGTTTTATTGCCAAAAATGTGCTTGCCCAGCCAAGCTTCCCACCTGCTCTCTTGTTATCGGAGCCCATGAATTTGGGAAGAGGAAGAGGAAGTGGGGAGACTGCAGTGGGAGCCCTCGTAGGCTTTGTTGCAGTCTGGCAGTATGAAGCCCACGGGCAGCAGACTGACCATCTCCATTATTTGATTGGTGCAAAAAGGTGCTGGAGATAATTTGGGCTGCTCTGTGATCCTACCCAGCCTGTCTGCAGCACAGAGCAGAAGCCAGTCCCGCGGGTCTGCTGTGATGCAGACTGCAGCTGTGTTGGTACAGTTACGCACTAGACCTTGAAGATGTTTGACTTTGTTTTCCTTTCATTGCCATAAGCAAACTCACTGACTGTGAAAAGGGATAAATTAGCATCTCCGAGGACTGAGCCTCTCTTTGTTCTGAAAACAAGTGAAGAGAAGCAGAAGCAGCAGCTTGGGCTCCCTCATCCTCCCTCTCTGTGCTGTGCCAGCACAGCTCTTCAAGGATGTGTCCCAAACCACAGCCATGTGGTGCTTTCATGAGATGGGCAGATATCAAGCACTTGGCTGGTTCTGGACACAGAGGTCAGCTGAAGCTCCTTAGATGAGGCTGGTCATTGCACTGATTTTAGGCTGCGCTGTTTGGATTGGGTGAGTAGTTGATCCTTCAACCCTCATTGTTTCAGTTCCGACATTACTGTCACAAGACCGTGCAGGTCTCCTGTGGTGGCCTCCAGGCCTGCCTCTGCTTGTCTCCAAAGTGCTGGGGTACCCAGACCTGCCTAGCAGTGATCTTCTGGGGAACTGACCTGTTGGAGAGCAGAGTAGGAGAAAGAGACCTGGGGGTCTTGGTGGGCAGCATGGTGACCATGAGCCAGCAGTGTGCTCCTGTGGCCAAGAGGGCCAACAGCATCCTGGGGTGGATCAGAATGGGGGTTGTTAGCAGATCAAGAGAGGTTCTTCTCCCCCTCTACTCTGCACTGGTGAGACCACATCTGGATTATTGTGTCCAGTTGTGGGCCCCTCAGTTCAAGGGGGATGTGGAGCTGCTGGAGGAAGTCCAGCGGAGGGCAACGAGGATGATGAAGGACTTGGCGCACCTCCCTAATGAAGAAAGGCTGAGGGAGCTGGGTCTTTAGCTTGGAGAAGAATGAGGGGTGACCTCATTAATATCTATAAATATGTGAAGGGTGGGTGTCAGGAGGATGGAGCCAGCCTCTTCTCAGTGTCATCTAGTGGTAGGACAAGAGGCAATGGGTGTAAGCTGGAACATAGGAGGTTCCACATCAATCTGAGAAGGAACTTCTTCACAGTGAGGATGACAGAGCACTGGAACAGGCTGCCCAGGGGAGTTGTGGAGTCTCCTTCTCTGGAGGTGTTTAAGACCCGCCTGGATATGTTCTTGTGTGACTGGATCTAGGTGATCCTTCTATGTCAGGGGGATTGGACTAGATGATTTTTTGAGGTCCCTTCCAATCCCTAACGATTCTATGATTCTGTGATTCACAGTGGCCAACACAGTCTGGTGTGTGTTAGTTCCAGCTGTGAGGTGTGGAGGAGGTGCTGGGGGAAGGCAATCTCTTGACTGCCATCCTGGGCTTTGAGTCATCATTCATGGCAGATCCTGGGGGACGTCTGTATCTTCAAACAACATCTGCTTTTCATAGCACATGCTTATAAGCTCTTCTGCCCCTGAGACCTCTCAAGTAAGCTGGGAGACACTGGGCTGGGTGCTGCTCTTTGATATCATCTGGCACCCAGCAATCAGCAATGGGGTTGGTGGGCTTGCACGTATCAAACAGAGGGACTTCATTTCCATGATGCTCTCTCAGCCATGGTCCCTACAGCTCCTGAAAGCCATCGGTTACAGTAAGAGCCATCACTAGAAAGACTGCAACTGCTGTGTCATGATCATTCCTGGTCCCAATGGGGCTTAGCTGCTTTGAGCAGTTCTTTCAGCCTTTCCCAGCTGACTACAAACCACACCTGGCACAGGTATCCCAACTCTGGAACTTTATTTAGAAAATGACTCGTACAGGGACACACGGTCCTGAACCACTTCAGCTTGACAGGGCAAAATTACTAAGCAGGGCACACTGAGACCTCTGGAGACAACTCGAGCTAATTTGCCAGGGGCTGGTCTGTAGATGTGAAGCCTGTTTACGTGCTGCTCTAGGGAATGAGCTCGTGTTCCTACACTGCTGAGTATATGCCAATTGATGCCACCATGCTATGTACAGACTTTAAGAAGAACTTTTCCCCTAAATTAGATGGAGGAGATGAAAATGGCTCAGCAAAACGATTGCGACCTCGGAAAATGTTCCCAGGGAGCTCTGGAGCAGCTCAAGCGCAGACACAGAGTAAACTATTCAAAGGGCTGCTTCCATTTCTCTGCTCCTCTTCTTCCAGGTGGACTACAATCCATGGAGTGGATACTGCCTTCCTTCAGGTTAGATCATTCCTGCCAGCCATGGGGGGAGGAAAAGCCCCACAGTTCCCAGCAAACACACAATGATGAACATCCAGAGGAAGATCCTGTCGATCACCATTGCGACGTACTTCCAGTCTTCCTTCACCTGGAACACAGGGGCAGAAGGTCTGTCGTTATTGCTTGTTTGAGATTAAATCTTACAAAGGACTTTGCCCCAAAATAGGATCTTTTCATTTAAGTCCAGAGGGGAAGTTTATGTTGGACATGAGGGAAAACTTCATGGAAAAGCTCATCAGGCCTTGGAACAGGCTGCCCAGGGAGGGGGTTCAATCACCATCCCTGGGACGTGTTTCAAAGTCACAGAGGTCTGGAGCTCAGCAACTGGGTTCAGGGGTGGCCTTGGGACAGGTGGGTTAATGGTTGGACTCGATGATCTTAGAAGTCTTTTCTAACCTAAACCATTCTGTGATTTTATGATTCTAAGGTCTCTCTCACATTTAATGGCCCTGTATGTTGGCAAATCATAGAAAAAGATTTACTCTACCAATTGCTGATGTGGGAGACAGATTCCAGACTCCGTGGGTGTGCACATGCGGTTGCAAACGCTGCTCACAGCTCCCTGGGGATGATAACTAAGCTCATCCACACACGCTCACTCACTCTCACATTCTTTATGAGCAACAGCTGCATTTGGGTGTGTAAATGAGGCTGTGACTTGAGCTGGGAAGGGGTGGGGTGAGGGACAAAGAAATGACTTGTTTCCCCTTTCTTGTAAAGAGATTTGCTTACAGATTCATGAGGCCCAACTCTTTCTGCAAAAGGATTTACAGCTTTGGCTGAATAAGCAGTGAAAACAAACCAGTGAAAATAAATGGTCTTCCTCACCCTGCTTCTTCCCCACTGTTGTCTTGCTGGGGGAGGATTTTCCAGCAGTTCCTCTCTAGGGAGGTCTAGTGTCTCTTTAATTGTAAATTAAATTGTAAATGGCTGTTTCATTAAGTAGGAGCCCACAGACATAAGAAAAACCTCTTGTATTTTATCGCAGTTATTAATTTCTTTCCCAGGCAGAGAGGACTGATCGGATGGCCAAGTTTTATTTGATATGGCTGTACCCATTATAATTCCCTACAGCGTCCCACTACGTGATTAATAGACCCAAGGGCTGAGATCTGGCACGCTGCCTTGCTCTTCAGGGAAAACATCTCAGCAGGAGCTAGCTCAAACCTCTCCTGGAGCACCGCTGAAAAGCACAGCAGAGTAATAATGCGACACTAATGGTACGAGCCTTGTCATCCATAGATCCTGGGGTTGTTTTAGACTGAGAAAATAATGGGAGACGAGCCCAGAAGAGTAGGTGTGAGCTACACTAGAATTTGTAGCAGAGCTGCCTTGATTTTTTTGTGGGCTTCTTAAGGATTTGCTGGTTATTCTGAAAATCCTCTTTGGTAAAGGAGCAATGACATCGCCGTGTGCAGCAGATGATATTTTCACAGGTGTGGCGGTAACTTCACGTCCTAAAATGTTATGATCTATGAGGCTTGACAGCCTCAAGCAAGCTCTGAGCTCGACACAGTGAGTCAGTAAACTCACTGAGAGATTTCTCTCTTCATTAGTCACGGATGCACCACTTAAATTTTATTTTCTACGTTGCAGGAGCAGGGAAGTGATGATGTGTCAGCGGGAATAAACGGTCCTCGCTTCTGAGACCGATGCTGTGGCATTTTATTGAGCCAAGAAAATGATTCCTTGCAGGCTAGGTCATTTACCTCACTTTGGCCTGCTGACCCCTTCACAAATTGGTTGTGGACCTTCCAAAATATTTGTGAAGTCTCTGTGCCTCAACACAGACAGCAGTCTGCTGGAGCATCACGGGCAAAGGGAGCTCTCTGACTGATCCTCTCCTTATTTGCTGTGTGAGCTCCTTGGTCAGGGCTGTAAATCCTCTGGTACCACTCCAGCCCCTTGGCTCAGGGAGCAGCTTTGTAAACTGGGAGATAAGGCACATGCTGGAGAGCAGGTCACAGCCTCCTACAATTTGTTCTCTCAGTAAAACAACTTAAATTTCAGGAATGCCTAGAGGGTAAGAATCAGTTAAATATTTCCATGCGATGGGGAACTTCACGTCCTTTAGAAATAGCATCGAGTTAAGGTGGACTTCTACATTCAATAGGTAAACAAAGAGCTTCATGCTGGAGCTTCCTGGGGGAATACATGTTGTTTTGTGACTGTACAGCCTGTAGCACATCCAGCTGTTACCAGGTGGGTAAAAGAACCAGGGAACCTGGAAAACTAAAGGAATTCTCTCATCCCAAGGACATGGTCTTGGCGGATACCTACCCTTAGCTACACGTTTTCCAATCTATTCATCACTTGTGGAGAGTTGGAGTGAGTCTCTTAATGCTTTGAATTCCTCATGAGAGGAGCAGCTAAGTGAGCTCTGGAGGACTGTATTTATGGGATTAGTATCTCGTGCTGCAACTGGTGTGTAAAGAAAGTCAGACATTCACTATCCGGTGTCCACCTGGAAAGTTGGATCCAGTCAATAAAGCCCCATTGGGGCAAAGTAGCTGCTTTTGAGATTTGTGCTAGTTAAAGGAAGTGGTAGATCACAGGAAAAAAAGAAACCAGAGGAGTTTCTGTGTAAGAAAAGAAGAGGGAAGTGGGACAAGAAAAGTTTGATGGACATTTGCTCTCAGATGTACTGGCGTGTTCATCAATACTGAACTCATCTTGGAAGTGATGGCTGGGAGGGCATCAGATGTTTGCAGAACCAATATCCAGCTCCAGACCAAGAGCACAGAGGGTGAAATGGGGAATTATGGAGAGAGGATGAAAACAAAAGAGGAGGAGAAAAACAGGACTATCTGCATTTTTTGGCTTGGTTTGGTTTTCTGACGGCCCCGTAGCATGTCCCTGTGCTCCAGCAGCTCATGTGGGGTGTGATCCACCGAGGCCTCTGTTTGCACAAAGCCGTCAGCATCTGCCGCCCCGACACCTGAGCTGCATTTTGGTTCATTTTTTAAGGTGCTCATTCAAAACTATTTTTGGGACAGGATCATGAGCAGGAGCCACCTGACTCTCTTGTCCTCAGATTCCCTAAAAGTGAGAGAAATCCACAGCTCTCCCCTGGTCCAGCTCCTTGTGCAGGGCTGAACAGCAGCAGCAGGTCATTGTGCCCACAGTTTGAGCTGAGGGTTGAGGTGCCTTGGCGGCTCAGGGCCCAGAGCTTGCAGCACAGATCAGAGCCGTCCTGGGTAGTTTTACTGTTAGAAATAAACCTGTGGGATCATCCCACGTTTCCTCCCCCTCAGCTGCATTCTTTCCCACTTTATTTTCAAGCTGTCTTCACAGTTGTCATATTAGAGTGGCCGAGACGCGCAGAGGCATGAAGACAACAGAGTTAGTGCTGTTGGTATCTGGCTATCTGGGCTTGTTTGTGACTCCTTTTGTTTTGCTCCTCAGCCTGCAATTAATTTCTGATGGCATTTCTGTCATACACTGGGACGACCCACTCTCCCAGTTCCCCCATGGTGCTGGTATTGTCTGCAGACATTTTCCTTTCTGCCACAGACAACCGCCTCTTGCATTTCCCATTTTCTGGTTGCCGAAGCACTTGATTAAACGAGCTATTTACTTTTAATTCAGAAGCGCTGCCCCCCGTGGCAATGGTGCTTTAAAAAAAAAAGGAAGCCAGGGACTTCAAAAGCAGCTCCATTCCCCTTGTGGGAAGGTGCCCGGCTCAGAAAACGTTACCCAAGAGGCATCAAGATGTGTCTCAGGGGCTGCAGCTGCATCAGAGGGGCCTGCTGGCAGGTTTGTTGAAGATGTCCATGCAGAAACGTCATCATTTGATTTTGTGATGAAAGCGAATTCCTGCTTTTATTTTCTTCCAATAAATTCTCAATTTATTACGTTGGTTCTGCTCTTTACAGTAAATTTAGATTCCAGAAGATTATGTTTCCTTCTTCTTTGTCATTTCCACCTCAAGGAAAAAACATAAAGGCACTTCGCCACTCGATGGTGTTTGGGTCCAGAACGAAGCCTCAGACCAAGGTCTGACAGCCCTGCTTCTGCCTGCTGCGCTGACCATAAAGGGCAGAACACTGCAGGTGGGTTTGTAGGCTCCTTCTGGGCATCCTAGTGCATCAGTGCTCCTGGGGATGACCCTTCTCCACTCATTGCTTGATACTTTCCTAGTGCCTTTGCTCACAGGCTGGGCTGCCAAGAGGTCTGTTCAGAGCCCTCAAAACTGCTCCTGTCCCTGTTTAGTGCTGTAAATGTCTTCCTCTTCAGGACAAAGGCTTCGTTTCAAGATGAGAGAGTGGTGGGAGATGTAAGAAGAAAAGTCATGGCTTCTGAAGATTGTTTTCATTTTAAAGAAATCATGAATCAGAAGGAAAGGATCCAAGATACTCATTGACTTTGTTCTTGATGATGTCAACAAGCTCAGCAGAAAGAGAATCAGTGGTAGTGGTAAGTATCATGGTGCCATATTCTGTCACTCACATCATGGGGAAACAAGTGAGTTAAAACCAGCTGACTTCTGTGGGTTGAGTTGTGATTATTGCCCGGAGGAGAGAGCAGAGTTTAATTCCCTCGGTCCTAGGGCTTTGCTGGGCTGTCAGATGGTGAAGACAGCACTTCACAACCCATCTCTGCCACAAATGTACTCTGTGACCTTAAACAGGTCACCTCATCTCTGTATTTTGACTGTCAGTCCACAACATGAGGAATAAGCAGTTAAGTCAGATACATTAAAGAACAAGGGCCTCTCAAACCGTGGTCTGTGGAGTCTATAAATGGACAGTAGCACTTAATCTTTTGTTGCTGCTGCTAAGTGCTCAGTGCTGTGAAAAATGCAAATATAAAGACCCTCTGCATGCCCAGCAAGTCTTGCGTAAAAGCTCTGTGACTTGTCCTGTCTCTAAACCTCGAGAAAAATCCAGCTGCAAGCACAGCTGCAAGTGTAACTTTTGCTGAGAGATGCCTCTAGGAAAAGCTAGATAAGACCAGTCTTTAATAAGATCCCTACATTCAGGTTATTTTGTGGCTGCTGTCATTATGGCCATAATTAGCACACTGTGCCCACAGAATCACAGAATCATTCAGGTTGGAAAAGACCCTTGAGACCATCAAGTCCAGCCAATATCTCCTCTGTACCAAGTTCACCACTAGACCAGATCTCTAAGCACCACATCTAAGCAACCTTTAAACACACTCAGGGGTGGTGGCTCAACCCCTTCTCTGGACAGCCTGTTCCAAGCCCTGACTAGTCTTTCAGTGAAACAAGTCTATACCCCCTGGTGCAGCTTGAGGCCTTTCCCTCTTGTTCTGTCACTGACCTGTGAGATGAGACCAGAACTGATAACATGGGGGAAGAGCTAAAAGAGGTGTGAGAGGAGGGGGTGTTTGTACATGCATCTCTATCTCCACTGAAAGAAATTCTTTCAGCTTCTACTTTCCTTCTCTATTTGTGGCCGTATTCACTTCTTCAGAATAAGTAAGAAATGCTTCTTTCCACCCACTCTCCTGCATAGAGCCAACTGCTGCAGTGGAGGTCCACTAATGAGGGGTCACATCATGCAGAGATAAACATACCCTCCAACCTCCCAACACTACTATGCAGCCACAACCTGTTTGTGGTTTTGCTCTCCTGCAGCCCATAGCCCGAGTCAATGCTCAGCGTAGAATAGAGAGTGTGGATTGCCCGTCTGTCAGAGGCTTCTCTGTAAGAAACACCTGCTCTATTCCCAGCAGATGACTGCTCTGTGGGTCTCTCTCACAAGCTTAGCTGCTTCCTTCCAACCTAACAGATTCACTCCTGTTTTCTGCTGGAGAATCCTATTGCTCTAGAGCAGCCCTGGGCATGGTCTGGTTGTTCTATGCCCTTGGTCCACCTACCTGCCCAGACCCCAAGGACACCAGCCATGTCTAGAGTGGCCACCTCAGGGATGTCAGAGCCTGTATCAGCATCTTCACTCTCTGTCCAACCCCTGGGTTTGGTGGGGCTTTCTTAGCAGGTCATTTCTGACTTACCCACAGAGAGCAGGCAGTTAGTGAACTTACTGAGAAATCAGCATCTTCTGCTCGCAGGTGGTCTGCAATGTAGTGAACTCCTTCCACTGCCAGCTTCAGGGCTGGGGACATTAAGACGAGGGGCTGCTCTTTGGCGCTGCAGGTCTTGCTGCTGTGAGCCGCTCTGCCGGCTGCCTCGCTCTTTTTGCACTTACACTTGCACTGAGGGGGTTTGTGCTGGGGCCACTCTTTGTTTAGGTGGCACCGCTGGGATGCTGGGGAGCCGGTGGATTGGCCATTGGTCTGGGAAGAGTCCTCCTGCAGGTAGCAATACTGGATGCTCCGGGATCTACAGCGGATACTGCCTTCCTCTGCCTTGTTGGGGCTGTACATCTGCTGGACACTCAGTGACCTGCCTTTCAACAGGGAGGGGGTCGGGGTATCACTCAGGGGGTGGCATGAAGGTTGTGGAGAGGAGCAGGTCACCTGTACAGGCTCTGGGTGCAGCACAGAGTACTGCCCAGAAGGGGACTTGCACATAGACTGAGGCTTGGCTGGTTCCTCGAGGTGGGCACAGAAGGAAGATGTGGGTGATGGCTCATTGCTCTGGGGGCTGGGGGAAGATGAGGTAGTGAAGTTGGGGTCCGCGTCGATCTCGGACCAAAGCCTTGGTGTATTGGTTATTTTGTGCATGGATTCAATGAGCTTCTTGCAATTGTCCTTGACTGTGGAGGGACGTTTCATGAAGAGGAGGCGTGGGACTATGTCAAGGAAGACTCTCCTCACCCAGTCAGGCATCGTGTGGGTACGTGGGGAACGATGGTGCACGTTGAGCACAAAGACGGTGATGATGATAGATAAGGTAACAAATATCATGGTGAAGAGAAGATACTCTCCAATCAGGGGGATGACCAAGGAGGTAGATGGGATGATCTCTGTGATGAGCAGCAGGAACACAGTGAGGGACAGCAGAACAGAGATACACAGGGTTATTTTCTCTCCGCACTCAGAGGGCAGGTAGAAGACCAGGACAGTCAGGCAGGAGATCAGCAGGCAGGGAATGATCAGATTGATTGTGTAGAACAGTGGCAGCCTCCGGATAATGAAGGAGTAAGTTATATCAGGGTAGATCTCTGTGCAGCATTCATATTTCTTGCTGTTGTAATTGCCCACAGCATTGATGATGACCCATTCCCCACTCTCCCAGTAGTCCAGCTGGTCCACATGACTGTGCATGCTCACCAAGTCTATCTTGGCTTTGTCATAGGTCCAGGAACCAAACTTCATTGTGCAATTCTGCTGGTCAAAGGGGAAGAAGGTAACATCGATGCTGCAGGAGCTTTTGTAAATAGCAGGTGGCATCCATTTAATTCTCCCATCATAGAAGAGGTGGGCCTTGGTCAGGTGGGTGACTGCAAAGTCACCGTCAGCACTGGGGAGAAACACAAGAGAAAATAAATACTGAAGCTTCTCTGGGTCACATCAACCCTGTTAAAGAAGTAGGATATTTAGTGCCTGGCTTCCAGAAATGCTCTTGGGGACCTGAGAGATGCAAGAGGCACATCGTGACCAGACTGGATCCATCCACTTTATCCAGTGGGCTTTGAACTCTGTTGGCTCACGCAAGCACTAGACTTGCTTACAAATGTCAGCCCTTACCTCAGGTAAGTCAGGTTCTTGAGGTGAATGTGCACAAACTTTCCTGAAAGGTGTCTAATAAACACCCTGGAAAGGTGTTGAGTTTGCTTTAGGAGGTGGGAGGAACCCCTCTCAGGTGGTGTGGCTGCAGGCTCTGCAGAATGAATCGCGACAGTTGCTATAAACAAAGCAAGCACAAACCAAGTGTCGGGCCACCGTTCAGTCTCTTACAGGAAAAACATCAAGAACAGCATATTAATATCTTGGTTTCCTGGTCAAGAACAGAGTTGTCTTTTATGTCTTATGGTGTTTTCTTACAGGGACTGTCAGTTTGGGTCTGTGAGCTAGTATAAGAGGATCATAGAATCATTCGGGATTGGAAGGGACCCCGAAAGATCATCTAGTCCAATCCCCCTGCCACAGCAGGATCACTTCACTGGAGAAATTATGGAATCAGAATCACTTAGGGAAGGGACCACCACTTCCAACCCCCCCACCATGGGCAGGGACACCTCACCCTAGACCAGGCTGGCCAGAGCCCCATCCAGCCTGGCCTTAAACACCTCCAGGGATGAAAACACCTCCAGAAATAGAAAACAACACGGGATCTGACCTCAGAAGGCCGTTTTCCAGCCAGTGAAGAAGTTATTGGAGAAACAGCATTTTCCTTGTTTGGGTGGGATCTGCTTTTCTCAGCTGATCAATGTTCTGATTCCCACAGCACCGTGTCGCACACCCATGACAACCTCTAACTCAATATGGAGCCTGGGATCATAGATTGGTTTAGGTTGGAAGGCACCTCAGAGATCACCCAGTGCTGCCTTGGGCAGAGACACTCCTCACCAGACCAGAGTGCCCAGAGCCCCGTCCAACCTGGCCTTGAACACTTGGGATACAAGTGAAGGAGATTAAAAAGGCAACAGGAGAGGCACTGGGTTGCTGGGGAAGAGGGACCACCAGGAAATGCTGTGCTTGAGCTGGAATTGTGTTGGAGAGAGGAGTCCTTCTCTACAGCAAAATCCTCCCTACAGGCAGCATCTGCTGGCCCTGCAGCCTGCATTAGCTTATGAAAGAGGTGTTTGGAGCTGCACAAGGGACATACCTGCTCCTTGTTAAAATAGTCATCACAACAGCAACTGGGTGCTTGAATCACAAGATTCCACCTTTGCCTGAAAATGAGCCAAGCCCCTGTATCTGCAGCCCCTTTGTGCAGTGACTGGCTGGAACATCAAATTCTCTCTCTCCCCTCTTGATTTCTACTTGCAGAGAGAAGATCTGGGGATGTTTCCGACAGTCCCAGCCTGGATCATACACTCTGGTCCGAGGAGCCTTAAAACGTTGGTAGGGTCTGGATAGAGCTGCAATTTTACCACCACGAGCAAATGCCTGGAAAATTGCCTGAAAAAAGGAGCAGGTAGAATCTGTTTGTAGAGCAATGCCCTCCAGTCTAGCTACAGGAATAGAGAAAAGAGCATCCAAAAAGAACGGAGGGAGCTGGGGACCCGCTTACAACCTGCTGCAGAACTTGGAGAACAGAGGAAGGAGCCTGTTGGGTACTACCAAGTGGCAAACAGCTACCAAAGGGGAGGCTGAGCAGGGGAGGAAGAGCTTCTGCTAAAAACTTGAGATGAATTATTCAGGCTGATACGGACAGAAAGTGCTCTGCTCCTGCCCAGCCCATCCAGCTGGAGCCCAACCAGCCAACAGCCGCTTTCCCAGTAATCGGCAAATTCCCTCGGCCCTGCTCTGCTGCTTCAGTGCTCAGATGTGCCCTGACAGCAGCTGTACAGCGACAGGGTGCATGAGGGTTACCCCTCTGGTCTTCATCACCAGCAGCAAGATAAGCAGAACAGAGGCCTCTAGAGCTGCTGAAGGCAGAGGAACTTCCCTCAACTTGTTTCCTTGGAAGATCATCCATTAATTTTGTGCAAAAGGGAAGAGACTTTGATGTTTTGTCTTGCCCTGTGAAGCACCATCATCACTCCATGGCCACACTGCCTTCCAGTGGGACTGCTAATTCACACTCCAGAACCACTGGCTTTGTTTAAAAACCATATTTTTTGTTTTCCCTCCTGGGTTTCCATGGAGAGGAAAGCCAGATGGAGACGTGCAACCTGCACAGCCAGTGACTGTCCACTGTCTGCTGTGCTCAGTGGTTTTTCCTGTCTAAATCTCAATAGGAATTTAGAATCCAATTCTGCATTTAATGAGATCTCTGAGGCTCGATTAAATCGTTCATTAATGGAACAATATGTTTATAATTGGAGCCATATTACAGAAAAGGGATAATGAGCCCTCACTAGTGTTTCCCTGCTTAGGTGGAGCCACACGTAGGTGACTGGGGAAATAACACAAGTGTGTGGTGTTCCCTTCACAAACTGCTGGAAAAGGGAGTGAAACTCCTGTTAAATAGTCACCCAGGAGCAGTTATGATTCAAGCAATCATGTTTCATTCCCAGAAGTGTCTCAGTTGGCAGTCTGGAAGGCTCTGCTTGGCTTGCCACATGTCTCTCCCATGAGCATAGGCGTAACCAGAGCGATGCTGCAGGTCTTGTGTGTCAGTTATTTCCACAAACTATCTTTCTTTGGTTTTTCAGTTGCTTACCCGCACAGCTTCACGCTGGGTCATCTTTGACTCACACGTGATTACAAGTAACACTGATGCTGCCTTTCTCCTGCAGCAACAGAACAGGCTCTTGCATTTAAGAGTCAACTGATGACTCTGAGGACCTGTAATCTACCCTGAGATCCTTCTGCTTTTCCATCACCAACCTAGCAGGGCTCTGAAGAAATTACTGACCTTACTGGGCATGTCTGAAATTCGCATTGCACTTTTCACAACCACAGAATTGGTTTGGTTGGAGAAGACCTTGAAAGCCAAGTCCAACCAGGACCAGGTGCACCCAGGCCACCACTAAATGTAGCTCAGTGTAGAGACACCTGAGCCTCGGGTAAGCAGGATAAATTGGCCAGGCTCTTGTACACAGACTGTCTCCAAGCCAGCTATGTAAAAAAAGTGTTGGATGTTGTATTAAACCTCCGTGTATCAGTATACTTTTGCCTCTCTCCACACACTTACCACCCTCACTGGACCATCAAGCACATGCTAAGTGAATTGGCAGCTTCGTTTGCTGGCACCCTGCCCATGCAGTGGGAACCTGCAGAGATGCTGTTGTCCTGTGAGAAGCTTTCATTCCGCTCCTCCGGCCATGAGAGAGGGAGCAAACAAGGTCACCTGGCTGTTGAGGTTCTCCAAGCTCCTCCAAAGGATGAAGGTAAGATATCCAACTGCAAACGAAATCTGGTGAAACCCTGTTTCCTTTGCTGTGGGAAACCCCACTCCTGGCCAAGCTGTGCAGGCAGCCCTGACTGCACAACACAAATCCTTCCTTAGCCAGGAAGATGGGAGATTTGATCTCGTGGGACAGAGAAGATCTGCAATCGCTCCTTCATCGCGCAGCACATTCTCACCTCATTCAGCCTAGACCCCTGTGTTGTGACAGTTGTCATGGAAGAAGGAGCGAGTGCAGGGTAAACATCACAAGAAGCACTCGGAATTAAGATAGTGAGGCTCTGCTGATTACTCTGACCTGACAGCTGTAAAACTCTGTCGATAATAAAGTACTGGAGCTCTTAAATTTTCATGGCGGCTACAGCACAGAAAGGGCGAAGACAGACAATGATTCTTCCAGGGCTGCTGCATTCCACAGCCTTTGATTCCCCATTTTGAGAATAAAAGCTGCTCTAAAACCTGCCGAGTGTGTAGGGGCTCAAGACTTGCATTGTTTCACTGGCAGCCATCAAGCGGTTCCCATTACAAAGCTCTGCTGACGGAGAATACTTATTATTTTTTCCACCAGTTTCTATTTTCCCTGCAGTTGGGAGACAGACCGTCCCACCAAATTAGATGTTTTCAGAACGCATGCAAATGAGGCACGCATTCCTTTTAATTTCTGGTGATACAATTTCAATCCAAACAGAGCCCGAACAGCCTGGAAACCAGCTCTAGCATACACGGGTGCAGTGAGAATGCCCTCATTTGAAGCATCTTTCACTGAGCAGCAGTAACTAGACTAACTGGACATTCAAGACCCCTTTAAAGAAGCTACCCTGCACCCCTTGGGCAGAAATTAAGGAGATGCTTCTGTAATGTTCAGATTAAAACTCTCTCCAAAGGCAAATCACAGAAGAGTTTCTTTAACCATTGTTTTGTGCTACCTAGGTAACTCCTAGAGCACTAGTCAGAATGGATCTTTGGAGACTACTTACTTCAAACTCTCTGCTCAAAGCAGGAGCAGCTACAGGAAGATCAGGACCTTGTCCAGTTGGGCTTTAGATACGTCCAAGGTCTTGGCAACCTGGGAGTGAAACATCTTAGAAACACAGATGGAGCTGTCTGGGCACTGATTGTCCTCCTGTAGGTCTCAGCCCAGCTTTTGCTTGTTTAGAAATCAGTGGTAACCAACTGGTTTGGTTACTCCTCAGTAAAATAAGTGTCTGTCTCAGAAATGGTTCTGCTACACCCATGACACAAGCACAAGTTTCTCAGAAGATTCTAGCAGTGCTGAATTTGTGCATTTTGCTTCAACTCTTCCTTTTGCCAAGCATCCTCATCAGCACTTTGGGGCAAAATTCTAGCTCTGTCCTTAGCATGATGGTAGGAGAAGTCCTTGGACGCTACTGCAGCAACAGCCCATGAGAGAGATCCCTCTTACAGATTTCTTGCTATCAGTCACTGTGTTACTGGATAGAATTTGGCTATAAACCTCTAAGACATTAATGCCTATAAATATGTGAAAGGTGGGTGTCAGGAGGATAAAGCCAGGCTCTTCTCAATGTCATCTAGCGATAGGACAAGGGACAATGAGTGTGAGCTGGAACACAGGAGGTTCCACATCAACCTGAGAAGGAACTTCTTCAGACAGAGCACTGGAATGGGCTGCCCAGGGGAGCTGGGGAGTCTCCTTCTCTGGAGGCATTTAAAACCTGCCCAAATGCATTCCTGTGCAACTTGATCTAGGTGATCCTGCTGTGCCAGGTGGATTGGACTAGAAGACCTTTCGAGGTCCCTTCCAATCTCTAACATCCTGTGATTCTATGAAGATATCTAGAGATACAATTCCTGTCCAGAAACAGAGTCATTTAAACTCCCAGAAGAATCAGGAAAGCTCAGGTGTGAAGCAGCGATTATGGACCTATTGCAAGTGCAATCTGGTGCAAAATGGCCAAGATCTGTGCTAGAACTCACAGACACGCACAAATCAACACGTCAGGAATGCTTCCAGCACCTTAAAGGTTAGACCAGGGCAGCTTTTGGTATTTCTCCTCTGAGCAGCTCCAGGATGAGTCAGGAAGTGGTGTTACTTCGTCAGTCTCACTGCTTGCAAACATCACAGCACAGTTCAAAAGAGCAAGCCCCTGTGATATAGTTCAAAAGAACCCTTTGCATTCTCTTGGTTTTTAAAAGCCTCCTGCTAGATGATCTGTAGCCCAGCCCAGGAATCCTGCATGTCCATGTTACCACTGGGTGACCTCCTCAAGGCATTTTCTACTCCTAATTGCAGACATTTGTACCTGAATTCCCTTTGTGTGTGATATTCTCTTTTATTCCTTTTTTGTGGTCACTGTGGACACTGGGTTTACTGTCTGGGATGGTTAACAGCAAAAAACAGTGAGGAGAAAAAAATAATTCAAATCTGAACATTCCCAGCAGCTTCTTCCCAGATTTTACAGTCGTCAGGCTGGAGGAAACAAGAGCTATGACACTGTCATGAATATCCAGCTGAAAACCAGCCAGTGAAGCTCATATTTCAAGTTCCTTGCCCATCATCAGGCTCAAGGACTTGGTCTAGTGTCCCTCTGGCCAGCCATTAGCAGCTGAAGCACCTGGCTGCGAAGCTGTACTTTCAGGGTTTTCTCCTCTGGGCTCCTTTCGGGGTCCAAATGGCTCAAGATAGTGGTGGAGAAGTGAAAACAACCAAATCACACTGAAGCCCCAAGAGCTTACTCCTTGATCAGACAAAAAGAAAATAGTCTTTTAAACTTTGAATATACAAAGGAAAATCTAAACGTCCTTAAAGTCCATTCATGAATGGGAAAATAAGTCAATGCAGGGGATTAGATAATTCATTTATAAAAGACTTGGTGGTGTCTGAAGAGCTTTCAGCACCTCACATAAGGAGCAGCTGGCCTTCTTGGCAGCAACGAAGAGGCTTTGCCACTCCACTATTAACTCATATTCCTCTGTTAGACACGTGTTTTGTCACATCTAGTAGAAAACTATTTACAGAGCTTTAGAACTTATCTCATCAAGCCTGAAAATTCAACAGCATATTAATATCCCTGTAGGATATTAATTTGCTTTTAGACTCCTTACGAATGTTGACAACTACATATACTCTCTGGGCCAAAGCAGCTTAGTTTACTGATTTAATTTGGGCCTCTGGAGTGGATAAATGGAACATTTTGATAATAATGAGCTTAGATAGGAGAATAACCTCACAACAAGGGTTGGGTTTCCTTAAAGATGCAAATCTCAAGCCCGTTTTAATGTCACCATTTCTATATATACTCTCCAAGATGAAAACAGAAGAGGCGTTTGCATAATCTCTTGCCCAGAAAGTCTCTTTGCCGAAGGATTTCATCCCAAACAGAAATGCCATACTACTACCAGAGCATGGGAGAAGCAATAAATAGCTCATTAAAAAGTTCAGACAGTGCAAAAGGCCAGTGTGGCCGCTTGCTCCCTCCCTCCAAAGTCTCCCTGCATGCAGCCTCTTGCTCTTGGGGACCCAGAGTTATGTGCCTCTACTTCCAATCCCCTCTAAACAATATGTGAGAGCAGGAATCCTTGTTAGCATCACCCTTGAATGCTTGCTGTGTCCTTTCAGAGACATTTCTAGGGGAGATGCCTACAAGGAGGAACAGTTGGGTTATGCACTTGGTGAGCAGAAGAGCCTTGTCTTGGCAACCCATCACGCTACAGGTTTTGCCTTGACTGCACTGCCTTTGCCCTGGCTTGCCCATAACCCCTAGGAACCGTGAAACCTGCTTGTTTTGTCAGAGCAGTGCAACCACTATACTGGTGGCACCACAGATTCGTTTGATAAGAAGTTAGGGAGGAGAGAGAAGGATGTTCCAGGGCAGAAAGCAGTTTATGTAAGAGAACATGGGCAAATAGAGCTGTAAAGTGGAATAAAATTAATGGAAAGCACTGCTGACTGGCTAATGGGTGATGCCTACATCCAGATTTAATGAAGAGTTAAAATAATCAGTTAAAAATGCATGGTAGCCTCATGGTTATTCATGGTAAGTAGGGATGTAGGGAGAGTTTGGACTTGGGTAGCCAAGACTCTAGTATCCCTATGTGGTCACCAGTACAGTTAGACTTGGTACTTGCCATAGCCCCGGCTTGTCAGATTGAGTCAGGCAAGGAACTAGGACAGCGGGGACAAGCATGCAAGAGACAGAAGCTAAAGGCTACTGAGCTCAGCAGTCTAGGTGCCCGCTTACTTCTGGGGTCTGCTTTCAGCACGAAGCTCACAAATGTCTTAAGCACAAAGGATACCAAGTGCCTAACTTGAATGGGCAGTGCTCACCAGCCGTGGTGAACGTGCTGAGCCAAAGCAGGAGTTGCAGAGGTTGCATCAGGCTCTTGTGTACCAGTTCCTCCCCAAAATGGGCATACCAGTACCTCCATCAAATGGGTGGGTTGAAGCACAAAGCTCCCACAGAAGACAGTGATTTATGCAGCACTATTTCCTTCAGCACTACGGTCCACTGGAACCAGCACCAGAAGCTCCAAAAATGACAATCCTTACTCCTGTCATTAATTTGGCAATGAGAGGGACAAAGACTTCTTTTTCCAGTGGAAGCTGTGACCACTTTTCTTGGCTGCAATGAGAGCCTCTTGTGATATAATAATTCATGCTCAGCGTGTGTCCCTGTAGGATAGGAAGGTCCAAGTGCCTACCAGTGAGTCAGTTCCATTGGCCTAATCTCTGAAAGGTGCTATGTGGGGGATGCAGTGATTTCTAAGAGGTTTTACAATCACTCCACATCACTGACGATCAGACAAGAGCTAATCGGAAAGCTAACGATTTCCACAGCCTCCAAAGCTCACAATGCCCTGGACAGCTTCCTCCTTCAGACATTAGTGGGGGTTTTTTTTAAAGAAGAAACAAAACCAAAATCCTATCAAACTAGAACCAGGCAGCTGTTCATTAGAGCTGAGCCTGGCTTCTGTCAGGAGGGTTTTCTCTGAGCCACAGCCATGTACAGAGATGGATTTGTTTGATGCTTGTGGCAAGTGTTGTCTCTGGAGCCTGTGCTAGGGAGGGAAACTGGGATATCCTACATCCTTGGAGACTGGAGAGCTCTGGTGTGATAAGCTGAGGAGAAAACAGTCTTGGCACTTGGACAGTCTTTCTAAGAATAACAACAGGCTCCAAAGGAAGGAAAGCAAACACCCACCAGCTTCCTAAAAGCATCTACACAAGAGACAGATTTCAAGCTTTCAGGATCGGGAACAAATACCTGTTTAAGAGTCAGTCCAGAAGGGTAGGGGGCTGACCCCAGACCTGTGTTTGTAGACACACAAATGTGAGAGGTTTCAGCATGTTTTCCTGACTTAAGCCCATCCTCAGAAACTGACTTTTCAAGTTGATGGTGATGAATTAAGGGAGAGCTTCTTGGCAAAATGGATTTGAAGAGGACCGAGAGCTCAAGTCCAGCTTAGTTGGGTATCTGACGCATAAAAACAGTTCTTAGCATCCCCCAATAAAACTTGCTGTCCAGAGAAGGGATCATTAGGAGAACAAGCCCTTGTGATGAATGCTACTTGTGTCATTTATTCATTATTATGGAAAGCTACATGAAACTTGGTCAGAGAGTAACATCAGGAATAAAGGATAAATTAAAAAATAAAAGATAAGACTGTTCTTTATCTTATTTTTTATTCCTAAAGAATAAGATAAGGAACAAAGAATAAAGATAAGGAACAAAGAATAAAGATAAGGAACAAAGAATAAAGATAAGGAACAAAGAATAAAGATAAGGAACAAAGAATAAAGATATGGAATAAGTAATGGTATTATTCCTTATTAAAATAAGAAATAAGGAATAATTGCCAAAAAAGCACCTTAAAAAGCCACCATGAACAGAGAAAATCTGCAAGAGTGGGTTTGCCCACTGGCTGCAGCGCTCACACTCACTTGTTGTAGAGGACAATATCTGGCCTCCAGATGAGCTCCGAGGGGATTCGGATGGATGTGACGTTCTCGTACTCCTGGGGGTCCCAGCGCAGCTTGTAGTCGTGCCACTCCTGCCCAAAAAATGAGGGGGTTTGCAAAGCTGGGAGGGTTTGGGTTGCAAAGAGGAACATGGAAAAACCACATATTTCGGTGCACCCACCTGCTTCACCCACACGTTTGTGGTCATCATTTGATTTTTCTCATCCTGAAATGCAAGAGCAGGTATTGGTTAGAGAAGCAGATGGAGTGGCCCAAGGAACTAATTAAAATTCTCTTAATTGTACTTTGTTGCTGTAATTAGAAATTACCTTTGCGACCAATGCAGGTTCCACCCTGGAAATGAAAGGCAGATGTTTCTGTCCCTTAACACGGGGCAGGGCACAGCTGCCTGATACCTCTGAACAGCTGAGCCTGCACCTAAGCAGCCCTGTGAGCAGACGGACTTGAATTTGTCAGGCTTTTACTCAGCACTGATGGATTCAGCCTATCCCAGACTGAGTACACTTGCACATCCCCCTGCCTGTGACCAGGCAGCAGCTCCATGGCTTGGCTGTGACCTGAGCACTGAAGAAGGGGATGGTGGATCTAGATCTCCTTCCTCTCCCATTTGTACTTGAATTGCAACGCTCAGCTTCACCTGCCAGTAGCATCTAGTCCTTCTGCAGTGAAACTCTATTCCTGATCTCAGTTCTAAAACCTGAAGCTCAGCAGTGTTTCTCCTTCTACCAAATACCTGAGCTTGAGCACTATGGATTGGGTTTTCCAAACAAACTCAAGCTGCTCTGCTGACACGGAACCCTTGGGCAGCCTGGTGTCAGCTGGGGGACTTTTCCTCACCTCAAAGCACACACCGTATGGGAAGGCAGAGCTGTGTATCTATATAGCTACTGTAAAACAACATTAGGCAGAGATGATCCTGCAAGAAACACATTAGAATGAGTTACTGCTCACTTCTTGCCCTGCATGTTTGTTACAACCCCTACATAAAGCACTCGGAGGGATTACGCAGGGCAGAGCCCTGTGCTGGTCTGATACAGGTGACACACCAGAGGTCAGGGCTCATTTGTGCCATTGTTTCTTCTCTCCCTTTAGTCAGCATCGAAACCAGCTCATCTGGAGGCAAAGTGCTTGTCATTAACCTTGCTCTTGTGGCAGTGCAGGATTAACTGTGAACATTAAAAACCAGGAGTTAGGGGGGAGCATGCATGTGTAGTGGTTGTCTCTCCTCTATGCTGTTGCGTCTCCAAGCATAAAATCCGATTGGAGATACCCTTCTCTGGAGACCAAAAGCATGAGGAAGGGCACAAAACACATTCAAAAGAGCAACAGAGAAAGGACAATGATCCATCCAACTTCTTCCTTGCTGCTGGAAGATGAGAAATGCCACTGGAGGAGCTTGCCATGCCCTGCCCTAGACCTTGAACATCTGCTTCTCTCATCACTTGCAAATCCCTCATACAATCATTCAGGCAGGAAAAGACTCTTGAGATCAAGTCCAACCACTAACCCTAGTCTACCAAGTTCACCACTGGGCTAGATGTCTAAGAATCACAACTAAATGATCTTTAAATACCTTCAGAGATGGTGACTGGGCAGATTGTTCCAATGCCTGTCCACTTAGTCCCTGCACTGGGGATCCCAATCTCACAGGTGCCACCCTTTACTGGAAGTTTCCTTGCTGGTTGAGTGTAGTCCTGCCTGAGGGCTCTGCCACACTCCTTCCAGAGCCAATGGGCTCTCTCATAGGGGCTTTGCAATGTGTTAATGACTGACTGCCTCATCCTCCTCCTGCACCACTGGCTTCTGCTCACAGCCAGCCCAGAGGACAGCGGGTGATTCTGCAGCTGATGATGGTGTTGCACTGCGTGGCATCTCTCCTCAGGGTGAGCGCAGCGCACCAGGTGCTGCAGGAGGAGTCCAAGTGTGTTGCTTGACAACTGAGAAGTTTGTTGATCCCTTACAACCCTTTTCTGAGCTCAGGAAACCCTCAGCAGGGTGAGGCAAGCAGGGATGTGAAGTTTCCCATTGATTTTCAGGTGCTCTACCCCCCATATTTTTCAGAGAAGCTGGGGTTTGAATACAGCTCTGATTTGTCTTTCAGACTTCTTGTTGGGAGCTGAACATCAGGTCTAACAAGTGAACAAGATTTGCACCATTACAGCATCATTGTCGGGAATGGGAGAGACAACTAGGGGGCTGGAGAGGATGGGAAGTCTCCCCCAGAGTTATCCACTGGCCCCAGCATGGAACTGCCTGCTGGTTGCACTTCTAACCACGGACACGATTTTAAGATGATTAATTCTCCCTAAGTAAACTGGGAAGAGCACTGCGAAGCAGGTGTATCGATCACCCCCTTCCACAATTCAGCAGCTGCATAATGGAGTCTCTCTCTCATGCCTCCACAGTCACTAATGTCTCATCTTTTGTCTTATCAATAATTCAGATGAGAGCTGAACTTCAACATTAGCAGCAGCAAACAGCCCTGGCTCCCTCTGGCTGACATCGAGAGGGGAGGAGAATGCAAAACCATTTCTGTTCTGCTAAGCTAGAAGCTGATGGCTTCTGCACAAGAAGATGCAACTATCCAGCGACCGGTGTCTTTGCTTGCCCCGGTACATCCTACCCCACCTCTGCTTCTGCTGCATCTCAAAACTCTTACCTCAAAATAATGATAGGACAAGGGGGTCACAGTTTGAAGCTGGAGAAGGGCAGATTAAGGCTGGACATGAGGAAAAGGTTCTTGAATCTGAGGGTGGTAGATCCCTAGAACAGGCTGCCTAGAGAGGTGGTGGAGGCTCCATCCCTGGAGCCATTTGAGGTCAGGCCAATGGGGCTCTGGGCAATCTGTTCTAGTTAGAGATGACCCTGCCTATTGCAGGGGGGGTTGACTTCCTTTGATTCTATGATTCTAAAATATAAAGTGTTGTGGAAAGTCACTTGATTGTCCTTCACCAAGAAGGTCTTCAAGTTGCATTAGACTTTCCATCATCTCCCCTTGAATTCTCTTACACAAATACAGTAAAAAGTGATGGAGAGCCTCCAAAAGTGAAGCTGATACTTGTTCAAGACAAACACAAACACTGTCCTGGAGAGGCCTGCCAACAGAGCTGAGACGCAGAAGCACAAGGGAGCAAGATTTGCACAAGATCCCCATGTGCTTGGCATCCCCAATCAGGGACCTCTGGATTCAGCACTTGACCCCAACACACTGAGGCAGAGAGATCTTTTAAATACCGTCTTGGTGTGTATCGGTCCTGAGAGAGATTCGCTCTGCTTATGACTGTAAGTAACTTCTAGGAGAGCAAATATTCAGAAACAATTTCTCATCAGAATCTGTCAAATTAGCTAAAACCTTTGCCCCACCACCAAATCCTGTGTTTGCAGAAAGCTCTTCAGGCAAGAGATCTTCCAGAGACGCATAAACCACAGTTAGCTCACGTGAACTAGTGTGAACAGTTACAGCTCACATTGCCAATCAGCTAGCTGGGTTTTTTCCTTAGCCAGGACTCTCTGGAATTTATGCCAGTTGCTTTTGTGTGCCCAGTCCTGTGGGTTTTTATAGGGAATTTGGGATTTTGCTTATAGTAAATGAAGAGTAGGGCTCCACTGTTTTGACCAGCTACTAACACAAGTCATCCCATCAGAGCATGATTGGTCCTCTCAGCTAAGACCAGTCTTCCCAACCCAACCCTGGATCAGCCAGTACAACTCCCACGTACCAGGAGTTTCTCTCTGAACCTCAACCCTATTAATCTCAGTTGCTTGTTGCACCAACAGGTTGTACTTACAACATCGATGAGCTGGGCAATGGACAAGCCGAAGCGGACGATGACCACATCGGAAATATTGGCGACGGGGCGGGACCACTTGTTATAACCTGAAAAGAGTTTCTTCAGGAGACGTTCCTCTGCGTGGGCTCGTGTTTCCACATGGCTGAAGGCTGTGGGGAAGGTAGAGGGCAGGTGTGAGCCTCGGTGGTGTGAAATGTGTGCAGCTCCATAGCTGAAGCCTCTCCTGGGGAAATCCTGAGTTAAACCCTGACGTGGGCAAGCAGGGACCTGTGGGAGGCTGATGCCACCCTGGTGACTTCTCTTCCCACTACCCCAGCGGGTGCCAGGTATTTATCACTATTCTTCCACTACAACCAATTCCCACTGTAGAGTTTTTATCTGCAAGAAGCAAAGGCATCACTAAAGCCATTTGAAAAAAGACCTCATGGGCCATTGTCCCCTGAATCTGGTCTGATTTTATGGACACTTTTGCAGCAAGTTTCTAGCACTGACGTATGCGAGCACGGAAAAGGGATGCTGGAAGGGCAGGACAAACAAGAAGAAGCAGCCTCCAGCTGGGAGCTGGGGTTTTGGATCAGATTTACACACGAAAACTGGCACCAAAAGAAGGGCAGTCTCAAATCCAGCTCTTCAGACTAACCTTCATCCCTGGTCTGTGTGGCAATGCATTAGAAAGAGCAAAGGGGAGAGCACAAACTGGATAACAGGAGCATCATTGTCCTCAGCAATAATTTTAAAAGTTGGAGGCTGTGACAGGCAGCCCTGGCCCTGCACATTGGCTCCAGGAACCATCAAAGGAGGCTGTTTATTAAACATTAAAATCCACCCCTCTTTCAGGGAGCTGCCGAGGAGCCGCACACAAACGCATCGGTCACTGCGGGGAGAGGGAGCTGGGGGCTCTCTCCACACCCCTCGTGGAATATGGCTCCTACTTAAGTCTTTGGCTGCCCTGGATTATACAAAAGAAAGCATTAGCTGAGCGCTGGCTGCGGTCTGCCCAGCCCGAGCTGTAGCCCAGAGACACATTAACACACTTTACCCAGGGAAGAAAACCCAGGCAAGAAGGAGGATGCTGAGCCCCTTTGTCCTTCCTGTCCCTTCTCCACTGCTGCTTTAACCCTTCCCCCATCAAATCGGCCAAGGAGCAGAAAATAAAAGTAAAGCCTTTTACTTTTAAGGGGGGAATTTAAGGGCAGGAGGATGCAGGAGTAGCATGGCTTTGAGAGGGATAAGGGAGAAAAGAGCTAAATGGCAGAGCAGGGGTAGCAGAGCTTTCTCAAACTTACCGGGGAAGATGCTGGCACACAACAGGAGGAGAAGGTTTCCTCTGGAGACAAGAAATCCCATTGTGGAGCAGAGCCCAGGCTCTAGTACATAGAGCCTCCAGTCAGGGCAACTTTTCCTCTCCCCGTCTCTGTATCTTCCAGCTTCATTCCCCTGAATTCCTTCTTCTCACATTCCTCTGGAAAGAGAAAGCAGCTGGTGGATTGCTTTGGGTTTTTTTCCCTTTCCTCTTCTGACTGATTTCCAGCTCTTCTTCCTAGAAGAATGCTCTCCCCGCAGTGCGATGCTCTTCCCTGGGACACCGATGCTCTTGTAAGAGGTGTAAAGGAGCAGAAAGCTCCTGTAATTCACAGCCTCCCTGGTTTCACCTTTCTCCTCTCTCTCTTTTCCAGCGGAGTAATTTGGCTGCTCCGTTTATTTGTTGTTGCCGCTGCTGCTCTTTCCACCCTTCCCCCAGCCCTTTGGGCAGCCTTCGCTCCGATGTCGCTGCTGCCGGGGCACTGATGCCCACGGCAGCCCTCGGTGGAGCAGAGAGGAGCCCAGTGTGTTTGTATATTTAATGTACTTAGACCTGCCCACCTCCTGCTGAGGAGGAGGAGGAGGAGGAGAGATGCTGCGAGCTCCGGCAAACAGGCTCCGGGGATGCAAACTTTTAGCAGAAGGAATAAAATGGGAAGATTCAGAGCCCAGCTGCAGCCAGAGGTGGTCGGTATGGGGCTACATGGGATCCCGGGAGCACTTGAAGCCCAAACAGACCTTAATTAACAAGCACCGTCTGCTCAATCTGGTCCGACTGCGTTTCAGAACCGTTCATGGAGACGAACAGGGTAATTAGAGAGATTCCTGGGCTGAGCACATACCTTCGCTGTCAATAGTTATTGGGCTGACGAACCCACCCCTGAAAACAGGGTCTGCTGTACAAAAACATAGTACAAACACAAATAGTAGTCTCTACCCACAGGCAACATGCAACTATATTATAAACGAAGTTCTTAAATATATTATTAAATATATTTTAAAGTACAAAAATGTGTATAAACTATCTTTAATATAAAATATATTTCTATATAAGTAATAGGATATAATGTAAATATATAGTCTATATTAAACACATTTTATGTATCAAATATATAAATATAAGAGAAATAATTTTTCTATATTTATTTTCATATATATAAAATTTAAACATATATGCAAATATACCTTAATTTAAATATATATCTTAAAATATTATGTGCACCCTAAATATGCCATAAATAACTGTAAAGTCATGAAGGGGTTTTTTTGGGTGGAGGAAAGGATAATTTCTTGTGTTAGGGAAAAATTAGGACTTGAGCCGTTCATCTCGCACCCCTGCTTCCTCTCACGGGAAACAAGGAGCAAAATCCTCTCCATTTCACTTTCAAACTGGCTTGGATATTACCACAATTACTTCCACACAGATAGCAAATGGGTTTAATTTTCAGGCAGAGGTAAATGTTGTCAGCTGCAAAATTAATCAAAGCCTGTTCTAATAATACTAGCTCCATATTTTATGTGCAATCATCTCCCTACTCCCAAAAGCATCTCAGATATCTTCCAATATAATAGATTGCTGGCTGAAAGGGGGGAGGTGATTAAAGCCACAGGAGAAACAAGGTCTGTAGTGAGATTGTAAATAACACCAGGGTGGTGCCAGCCTTGCCTTGTCTTGCCTCATTTCTTCCTCAACAGTTGTCAGCCTTTCCCATGACAAACCCACTGGATTCCCTTATGGCTTGCCCACCCTGCTTTGGGGTCCTGACCTTCCCTGCAGCACCTGCTACACGCTGTAAAAATCTCCAGTGCTCATTGCAGGGAGCCACCCGGCATTAAATTAATAAACAGCAGATGTGAGATCAAATTAAAGCTGAAGTGCAGGTCACGGCCTGAGAGGCAGCACCTCTCATCCCTACAGCCAGCAGGAGGGTTGCAGAAGGGTGATTACTCCTCAGCAGTGCAAAACCAGCATCACTGGGTCACACACTACGACTACACTTCCCCTAACATCTAGGCAGCAGCTAGAAAACCCCATTTCTTGAAACCCTCCATGAAATCTGGAGGAAGCAGGACATCACTGCAGATTGAACATCCCTACATCTCCCACTGAGTCCAGAGCTGCTCAATTATCATCTAGCAGCATTAAAAGTGAAAATTCTGCTTTTCACCCCCTCTAGTTCCAGCCACGAGCACCAGATACAACAACTCTTACCAATTCCCAAAGGCACATGGTGGCAAATAGGGTTTTCAAAGGCCAGTTTTCCAGGAGCTGATACTCTGCGCAGGTCACGTGTTGAGCAACCAAACCCAAGGGATTCAAGATCTGTTTATTCCCTTTTGAAAGCCTGGTCATAAATAATAGGGGTATCCTTGACTATAGGCCATCCTGCCAGGAGCTGATACCAATCCCTTGGACAAGCACCATCCATCTTCACTTTGCCTCAGCCCCCATGCTGGTGGGGATGGCTGCTGGCGAGCAAGCACTGCCTTTGGATTAACCCTATAACTAATTCTGATTGAAAAAGGATTTCCTTCATTTGGAAATGAATCGTAAATCATCGTTTCCTGTAAGTGAAAGGTTTATCCCCCACCTCCCCGGCTCTGGGAGCATATTTTACAGAGGTTTTTGTGCCTTGAAGTGACCTTGTTAAATCTCACCGTCAGTTTCTTTCTGCATCATTGGGCCATAACGAAATTTCCATCAGCTCCAGTGTGGATTTGGAAGGCGATAGCTTCCTCGGGTTCCTGTGCAAGGGACTCAGCCTCACTGGGACAGGAGATGTCACTTAAAGATTTTAATGATTTTTTTTTTAATGAGGGAAGAAGATGTGACTCCAGCTTTGTTCTCAGGCATCCAGCTCTGAACCTTCTTGTTGTCATTATTGTTCTCTGCCTGAAAATTAGATGGATCATTTGGGGAACCCAGATGTTCCCAAAACCTTATTGCAAACATCCCACCGACTGAAGGTCACAGACTGAACCGAAGAGAGCTAGAGCTATGTTTTCCCCAGGGGTGTTCAGGGAAATCTCAGCCTTGTTCTTGGAACAAGAGCAAGCCAGTAACAATATGAGGTTCAAGTATTTGGGGTCATTTAGTAGATTTTCATGGGTTTGCAAGGATCTGCTAACTCTTGAACACCCTGTCTTTCACTCTGCCCTCCTGCAAACCTCTTTCCCATTTTAGTCCTGCCTCAAATAATATTTATCCTGGTAGAGGGTCCCTGAGAGTTTGGTTTCCTGGCTATAAACTGTGCCCAAGACCCCTCTCCTGCCACCACGACTTCAATATGAAAGAAGTCCCCTACTGAAGGAGGCAGAGGCAGGCAGCCCTAACAGGGAATCCTACAACTGCACATTTGCTTTGAATTTGCCCTCTCTCTCCCTGATCTTGCCTTGGATGGCACTGCCAGCTCCCCAGGGCAAGCCCTTGGCCTCTGTTTATTCCATAAAATGTCATCCATGTGTCTGAATCTACAGCAGAGGGACATGCTAATGGTAGTATCTCCTTACTCGTTCCTCGTTTGGGCTTCACACGGGGCAAAGCCTGTTAATGGAAGGCTGGAGAAACACCACCGTCGCACTCAGAGGCAATGTGGTTTATTTTCCCTCCCCTCACCCCCTATTTCTTCGATAAAGATCTCTCCTGTTCCTGAGTGCTTTGTCATCAGCAGAGACTTCAGGTGGAGCAAAAGCAGCAGGAAGAAACCCAGCACTGAGGGGAAATGTGCCCTGAAAGGAACAGAGCAGAGCAGAGGGACGTGTTTCTCTGAGAGGAGCCGGCTCCATCTGCCTCTGGGGGAAACGGCTGGGTACTGCCAGCCTTGCCAAAGTGACTCTGGTGTATTCATATTTATTTCAGCTTGTCTGTGAAGTGACAGAAGACTTTGAAAGACATTTTTCAACTAAATCAAACATTCTTATAATTTTCGTTTTTACTCTGCAAGAGACTTCTGGCTGTGAAGGGAGACAGAGGCGCTTGCATGGCAGTGAAAACAGCAAAGGAAAAGGCAAGTGCAGTAGTGGCAGGGACTCTGCGAAGCAGCAGACACAGGTATGAAGCCAAGGCTTCTCCTAGGCTTCTTTCCTTATTGGAAGCTGGCTGTGGAGTGGTTTCCAAACACACAAGAATACTGTATTCTCTTACTATTTCCTGGAGCATCCTCCCAGCAATGACTAGACGCTGGGGACGAAGGCAGTGTCACAGCTTTGCAACAAGTACAGCATTCACAGCCAGAAACCAGCTGGCCATTGGCCACGAGCAATCCAGCTGGTGTGAGATGCTCCAGAGCTGCATCACCCATGTGATTCCTTTCTAGACTGGTTTCCATCACAAAGCACACACCAGTGAGCAGACAGAACTGGCAGTCCCTTGCCTGGTAGTCCAGCCCCAGGGACCAATGTCCTTTAGCCAGGGACCACAATGCTGACTCTAGGTTCCAGCCACATAGAGATGCTCAGTGGGGCATGGAGCAGAAAAATTTATACACTTTAACAGCAGGGAAGCCTGGCTAAAGTAACCTCTCTCCCTCCTCTCAGTAAGCTGATGAAGCTTTGAATCCAAGCACAAGAGCCCTGGTGAATTAACCCACTGTGCTGGCTTGAAATTCCCATTGCATCGCTGAGCTGGGAGTGACGGGAGGTCAGTCCCTTGCAGGATTAACTCCCCAATGAAACTCTGGGGAGCAGCTTTTTGTATTTACCCCTGGACAGGCTGTGATTGTGGAGGCCAGGAGCGATTCTGTCACCGTCTCTGTGTCCTGGCTGGTTCCACCTGTCTGTCCTCCATGGCTGTGTAACACGGTGATCATCTTGTGATCGCAGGGATCAGCCATTAACTTGTGGTGTCAACAAAACCCACCAATCCAGACACTTTCTTTGGATTTCTCATATTCCTATTCCTCACTCAGAAGTATCCTGGGAATTTCTGAATAATGTTCATTATTTAATAAAGCAACAGGAGGATCTGTGATTCTGGCTCAGCTAAAACAAAGCAACAAACAAAGTGAGACAACTGTTGAAAATGGGAAGGAAGGCAAAGCAGCAAGTCATGGCCTCATTAAGGCTTCCAGCTCTACAACTATTAAAGACCTCATGTTACAAAGCAGATGGACCTCTACATCTTATTTGTAAATGCCAGATTCCATTGTAAAGAGCCTGGAAAGAGCAAGGAGGCAGCTTTCGCCTCTCTCAAGATCCAAGAGGATGGATTTTTAAATTAGAGAACAGAAGCCTGACTCTCCAGGCGAGTCTGTTCTCCAAGGATAGCTTTGGTTTCACTGCTCAGCTTTGTAGATCTAAATTAGGCTCTTGTCCTTCCTCACCAGAGGGCAAACACTGCCCAATTTACTCGCTAAAGAAATCTAGAGTTGACTGATTGACAAATTCTTTCCGTTTTCTATCCATAATCAGCATCAGCTACAGATCACAGATCTTCCAAACCAGCTCAAATGTGTCCGCGGGCACTGTGTACTACCAGCAAAGCTGGGTTTGATGAAACCCATGGAGTAAGTGGTCAGATGAGGTGCCTGGGTAAGTTATAACCTCCCCTGAGCTCTTGATGCATTAATGTCAGGGGTTATATATGCTGAGCACCCCAGGCTATGAATGTCAGAAGCTCAGTTGTGCTTGGTCCATCCATCCTGCTGCAGAGCAGGACCTGGGAGCTTCTCCAGCCCTCCCCTCTCCCCTCCCCCAAGTTGGACTGGTGGAGCTCAGAAGGTGCCACCCCGGTTTGAAGCCCTCAATCCCAGTGTGCAGACATTATCTAGAACAGCCCCCATGCCACCCTGAGCACAGGCCATTTTATCCAGGCATGGAGAGCAGAGCAATCCAAGCCTCTGATGCCAATTTCAAGTGCTCTCACCGAGGCTGCTGTGAAGGCAGGGATGAGATTTGTAAGAGGTAGACCTTATTCCAAGCTCTGTCTTCATGACTTCAGGCTTCACTTCCACGCTCATATCGCTGTGAATGTGATCTGTGTCCTCTGTTCAAAAATCAGAACTAAAAAAATGCAGTCAGTGCTGAAAACTTGGTCATAAATATTGTGCTTGGCACCAAGCTTTGGCCATAAATATTTCCTTGCTTAACCAATAGGAAATGATGGCTCTTAAATCTCAATTATAGTTGAGTAGTAACTGGCTCATGTTCGTTGGCACCGAGGTGCTGCCTTGCTTGTGCAGGAAATGAGGGCAGCTTTTCCACAGCAGCCCTGAAATAGTGACTTCTGGTGATTCCAAGAATCCAACACCATTTTGTCCTTCCTGATCTTGGAAGAGCCAAAACAAAAACATAAACAAATATGTGCATCTACTCACTTAAGCTCTGTCCAAAAGCTTCCTGCAGTAGACATCGTAATGACAGTTGTGTTCCAGCTTCTTGTTTTTCCATCAGTGTCTTCATTCCTGGCTGGCTTCATCCATATGTAGCTGACAGACAGTCACAGGATGTGGACCTTCAGAAGTGCTGTCCAAAGAGGGGAGGAAAGATTGGTCTTTTAGGAAATCTGTGGAATTGGGAGTTAAGACTCTGCCATCTTGTCTGGCCAACTGGCTATAATCCAGCCAGTAGAGATGACCTTTGGTAACTACTATAAAGTCTGTGCTCAAAGTTAAAAAATGGCAAGCAATGGGGTTCAGAGAATCGTCTTTCTACAGCTGCGGCCACACTGCTACCTGTTATGGGTCCTGCCTTTCTCCATTGGGCATCCAGGGAGGTGGAGAAGGGGGCTCCCAAGAGCTCCACAAAAAGATCACAGAATCACAGAACATTAGGGAATGGAAGGGACCTCAAAAGATCCTCCAGTCCAACCAAAGTTAAGGTCAAAGATCCTTTCTTCCTTCTCATTTCCTCTGTTCCTTAAATAGAGAAACCTTTCAATAACCAGGAAGGCAGCAGTGGGTTTGTCTGCACTCAACTCCCACGTAACATCTTCAGGCTCGCATCTTCTTTCTGCTCATGAAGACACGTGTGTCTATTATTTTCCTGCTGACTGGCCTACGTGAAAACAAACATCAGCCATCTGTTCCTCCCAGGGTTTTCTGGATTACAAGGGCTTCGTTGATTGAGGAGGAAGTTTTTTCAAAAAGGCACCCGTTTCCCACTGATTTCCAAAAACTAAAGCATCTTCCTCAAAAATTACAGCTTCACAGCCTCCCTTCAAAGCACAAGACCCACATGTGGATAACACACCAGCCTTTACACGGGCCCAGATTCACATCCAGCACCTGGACTTGCACAGCAGTTATTTACAGCATCACGCCTGGCTGAGCCTGAGCAGAGGAACACAAACACTTCAAGTGCCTGAGCATCTTTGAAGATCTGGAGCGTGCCCATTCAAAGGATTGTCAGAAACCCGCAGCCGTCTCGGGCTGCTTAAGAACCCGGTTATTTTTTGCACTTTTCTGCAAGACTATTTTATCATGATGTCTTTAGGGCTCATTGTGCCACCCAAAATATCCCAAAGCACTGGGATATTTATACCTGAGCTGCAGCTTATTTTGCCAGTGAAGATGATTGGGCTGGCACGACGACAAGTCTCCTCCCACCCCAATGCCTGTAGAGCTTGGAATTAGTGTGAAGATACGTTGACATATTTTATTTGGGATTCAATTCTTCACTTGGCATAGACTGATGTCCCATATGGCCCATTGTTGGACCCTGCACCAGCTGAAAGGAAAAGCATCTTTGATTGGCACTTGAAAATACCAAGTTGTGCGTTTGGGCTGGCTCAGGCTGAAAAATGCTCTTGGCACATGGAAATAGTCGTGTCATTTTTATTCCACTGCTCAACAGGAAGGAGATGTTTTCCACACTGAGCAATAGACATAAAAGTTTCTCCTTTAAGGGAATAAAATATTCCTCTTTTGATCTCCTATAGCATCTTTCCAACTGGAAACGGGTTTCAGATCAGGCATTCAGCTCTGAATGGAACTGGGGGGAATAAAAAGCCACTCCTTGCTCTAGCTTCTGGGTTTAAAAACCAACTGGCTCCTTCTTTAACACAACAAAACTATTGGTCTGAATATCTGCCTGCTCCATGGGTTTGAAACCCTGATGTGGGACACCCACCCCTAAGGCACAGAAGACCTGTGATGACAGAAGTTCCACTGAGCTCTTCAGAGTGAGCTGGGGGTAAAAATTTGGAGGCCTGAACACTGACACATTTCTATTTGTATATCACCCCCAAAATCACAATGACCTGTCCCCACTTCCTCTCCTTGAAGACATCTAGAACTGTCTGCATCATCAGACTAAAAAGTTTATCAACTCATTTAAATTTTGACATTATGGACTAGGAGAGAAATGAAAAACGACTCCCCAGACTATTTTCCAGAGAAATAGATATGAGGGGTCATGGTTTTAAGCTGGAAAAGGGCAGATTTAGGCTGGATTTCAGGAAAACATTCTTTGCAGAATCACATAACATTAGGGTTTGGAAGGGACCTTGAAAGATCTTCTAGTCCAATCCCCCTGCCAGAGCAGGACCACCTAGACCAAGTCACACAGGAACATCTCCAGGCGGGTTTTAAACATCTCCAGAGAAGGAGACACGATTTTCATTTGAGTGTGGTGGATCCCTGGAACAGGCTGCCTAGAGAGGTGGTGGAAGTTCCATCCCTGGAGGAGCCATTCAGGGTCAGGTTGGATGGGGCTCTGGCCAAGCTGGTCTGGTGAGTGATGGCCCTGCTTGTTGTAGGGAGTTGGTCTAGAAGACCTCTGGAGATCCTTTCCAACACCATGCAGTCTATAACAACCGAATAACAAGCCCCCTTCCTTGTTAGCAGCAAAACTTGCGCTGGCATTAATTTTCTGGCAATCCTGATGAAGGGTTTCAGTGCCGCCAGAGAGGAGCTGACTGGTTTTCGGGCTGCCCCAAGAAGTGAAATTTTATAAAGGAAGGAAAGACTGGCAAAGATGAGCAAATCATCCCCATGTCCATAAATTGCTCATATCAAATATTTGCAATCCTCAGATTCCCTCGGTCATGATCCTTTCATTGCCAAGAGACCCTAATGAGGCTCTTGGAGAGAAGAACATTGAAATCACAGACTACATGTATTTTATGGGACGGAAGACCTGGTGGATGCAGAGCAGTTCCCCTGTGGAAGCAGTTGAGGTTAATCCTATGGCTTAGGTCCATATAACACCAGAATAAACAACTTGAGCAAAGGAGTTTTAAAATGGAAATAAGACAGAGACCTTCCTGCAACAGAATGGAAAAAAATCAATGGGCTGTAACAGCAGCTCTAAAAGGTGGAGCTGCCAGGACCTAAGAGCCATTTTGGTCTCTGTATTCAAACACCTCCAGCAGAAGAGATTTCCTGTGGTGCTGTCAGAGATTTCTCATCTTTGTCCTTAATGAAGACTCAAATCACTGAGCTGAGCTTTGCTTTGTGCAAGGAAGAAAAAGCCACTGACCATTGAATGTGGAAATAAAGGAGCCCACAAACATGAGTCATATTCCCAAAGGCAGTGTCTGAAAAATCCTGGGATTAAAACATGTAAATGAGTTTCTTGTCAATCCTTATTTGCCCCATCCCACAGAGCTTTGCCTGACTCCGTGACTAAGGCTTTTTACACCTGTAAGAAAAAGGAAAAAATTCATTTCAAAATTAAATGCTTTTTTTAACTTAAGTGGCTGGGGCTGCCCATGGGGCATGGCAAGTCCTGCAATGAGACCCAGCCTGCGGCCACATCTTTCCAGGGCAGAAGAAGCCTTCAAAAGTCTTTGAAAGGAAGAAATCCCTCCCTGTGAGGGTGCTGAGGCACTGGAACAGGTTGCCAGGGAGGCTGTGGCTGCTCCATCCCTGTAAGTGTCCAAAGTAAGGTTGGATGAGGCTCTGGGCAACCTAGTCAGATGAAAGGTGTCCCTGCCCACAGCAAGGGGTTGGATACTGGTCCAGCTTAAACCAGTCTGTGATTCTATAAATCAGATCTCTGTTCACATTTCAGCATGACTTGTTCTGCCCTGGGAAATACTGTTTGTAAGAAAACTTTAATAACAGGAACATTAAAAAAGTCTTCATCCTCTTTGCGGCTTTGGAATTCATGGAAGTGTTTGGCCGGGGGACACTCCAAAAATACCCCAAACTTGCCTCCGTGAGCAGCCCCAGCCATTGTTTGCTCCTTTATTCGGAGAAGGCAAACACAAACCTGTAAATCATGAGCACAAAAATCAATGAGGCTTCTGCCGGAGGGATTCACTGGAGGTGGTTTGGAAGGCAGAGAGTGGCTCAGCTCCGCTACAGCCAGTGACTCACAAGCAGCAGCAGCTCCGCAGTTGATCGAAACCCAAGTCAGGTCCCCTGCAGCAGTGATGGTGCTTTAGCATCGCAATCGCTTCGGCAAGGTGTAAATTGCCCAGCTGCTGGGAGTGACGTTGCCTGAGGCAAGTTATCAGTTTTATGGAGAGGGGCAGGAGATTGTGAAAGAGAAGAGAGCAGGCGAGGGGCTGATAGTCTGAGTATTTCCATCAGGATCCCAGCTGTAGCAACCACAGCTTCAGCTGAAGACAATCATTGCTAGGATACAAGGAAATCTGTCCAGAGCCATAGCAACAACTTACTACAAGCAATTCCCCAAATGTTCATGGTGATGGTTCCCCCTCCATCAGCACCTTGACTTCTTGGCGTTTCTATATGAACATCTTTATCCAAATCATCCAGCTGGTAGCTGTGAAAACCCATTAAACAGGAAAGCAGACACCTGCAAAGATGCTCCTGCAAAGAAACTGGTTTAGGGAAGATCCATGGGGGTCAGCAATGTGGGTCCCAACACAGGAGCTCAGACCCACACAAACATCAAGTTTATGGACATCAAGTTGAGCAGCCCTGGCTCTACTTGCCTGTCAGATGCTATCACTGTCTTTGGTGGAGACTTGACCCCATCAAGGGAAATCCTGCACCAAAAATACAGATTTATATCCCATCTCGAGTGAAGCTGTTTGGTGTTTAAGGCAGCCAAGGCTAGAGGATGCCCTTGGCTGGCTCAGGTAGACTCTGTCCCATCAGGTCCTCCAATGCCAGACACAGTAAAGATTGGCAGGACCAGCAGTTAGCAAATGCCAAGGCCCTGGTGCAGTGGAAAGACAACAAAGGCAGGAGCAACTGGAAAAAAACCGATGTTTTCATAAAAAGCCTCCCATGAGCGAGTCAGACAAGACTTCCAATGCCCTTTCAGCCAGCCTTTTCAAATTCTGCTGTTCACTGCCTGTTTTCTTGCAGCTAAAGTTTCCATCAGACCAGCACTGAGCAGCACCTGGTAAGAGAGAACAGGGCAGTGGTCCACTGTGGGACAAGGCTGGCGAAACTGGGCTGCTGATGCTACCAAATCACCATCCAAACATCCAAAAGGAGCTAACATCAACTCTGGGACACTAAATTCCTGCCAAAGTAAGCTGCACCCTGCCAAGCAGGCTAATGATTTCTGCAAGGATCCATGTTTTCAGGCTCTGATCTGCACCCAGGTGGTACCAACCAAAGTCTCCTCCCAACTCCCACTGCTAGGAAGCAGCCTCATTTCACTGAATTCCCTGGATTTGGGGGATCTCAACTCCTAAATCCAGCAGGACAGTCCTTTTCCCCCAGGACCCCATTTTAATTCACCACCTGCCTGTTCTGGTGCAAGATGCTGCCTGTGAACAGTGCTAGGAGATGGCCTCTAGGGAAGGAAAGAAGTGACAACCAGAAAAGTCTGATTTTAGTTAAGTGTGCACGAGGGAGGCTTTATACAACTACTTAGAGGTAATTAGAAGTCCTCCAAAGCCATCCACCAAAACCCTGCTGAATATTTATTGCCCTGTTAGGGGCTGTTCACAGGGAGTCTCCAGGAGAAGTGGTGGGTTAGGGGGGAAAGCAGTGACATATGGACTTTTAAATCAGCTAGTTCCCAGTATCAGAGTGTGCCCTGGCACTTGGATGATTTTAATGATTTTTTAAAGGGTACAAGGAAGGCCAACAGCATTTTTACCGTACACTTACGAGAGGTGACCCAACCTAGACAGAAACAGTGGTTCACCTGCCATTTCTACAGTAGTTTGGAGATACTGGAGAAATCAAGGTGCTACTTGCAGCCTGGGCTGGTGGGACATTTGGTGTAAACTCAGAGAAGCCCCTGATTGCATCACTCTTTCGGAGAGAAATGTTTTGGAACTGGAGCATACAAGTCAAACAGTGATTTGATCTCTGGACCAGCAGCTACTGATTTCACAGTGCTCAGTGTTCAGGAGATAGGACCTACAACCATTAGTAGAGAGAAAGCAAGTGGGAGAGCTGGATTTAAGTCTGGGCTACCAAGATGGGATTTTGAGGGGCTTTAGTGATTCCTGCCTGAGAAAGTACTGCACAGCAATAAAACTTGCTGGGCTCAGCTCTCAAGAACTGCCTTTCCTTTAAAAATACAGACTGTGGAGCCACAAATCATCCTGCATTTGATACTGGTATTTGCATCTGAAGTACACAAACAGGTTAGGAAATCACTAGCAAATCAAGCATGAAAACAAATCTCTGCATCTCTTTTAAAGCCTCACAATTTTAAGCCTTTATCAGAATTTTCAAGGAAACAACACACTGGGTTTGGAGGGAAGTGGTTCATCCCTCCCCACCCAGCCACCATTGCATGTTGCTTCCAGTAAAGGCACTAACTGCCCCACCTACCCTGGAAGCCAGCACACACAGCCTCACATCAGAAAACCTGAACCACCAACAGAGGCAGGGAGAAGAGGGAAGGGAGAAAGGAAAAGCAGAGAATTTGTTTTGAGAAATCCTCCCCAGAATGCAAGCTGCTGCAGGGCATGAGCTGTGCAGAGGGACGGGCTGGGATTGCAGTGACTTCAGCAGCCCTTGTACTTTGTTTTAAACACGCTCTGTGTGATTTAAAAGCAAAGATCGTTTACAGAAGCTGGTTTTCACGCTTCTGATGCAGACACCAGCAGAGGTGATAGATGAGGCTCTGCACATGCAACAGCTTTGCTCCTGCAGTTCCAGCACTGGAAGCACTTGACACATCTCATCCAGAATTAGGGGTCTCTGCAAACATACAGGTGCTCCAGATGTTCAGACTCCATGTGAAAAACTCAGCCCATGACCCCTGTACAGCACCTGCCCTTCCAAGGAGGTGAGAACATCCTGTACACGCTTATGGTTACACAACCCACAGCTCAAGCCTTCTTTCCATGTGCATCCATCCCTGGAAGACATGCAAGATAAATATAGATAAGGCAGTATCTCAGCTAATTAAGCTCTCACAAAGGTGAACTGCTGAAAGTTTAATTAGCTGCAGCACAGCTCACCAGTGTTCCCATTGCAAGGGTGTTTAAATCAAAGTCACTTCATCTGGATCTAATTTGCAATGTGCAGGAATCCAGAGAGTGGAGTAGCCTTTCACCTTTTGTTCGAAATGGCAGGTCAGCACCAGCATGGAGGACGTTCAGTAGCAGCCCCACCTGGGCTCCACTGGGCAGCTTGTGCTGTTACTTTTCCTGCAAAAATCATTCTTCGGTTATTGAGCCTGGCTTTACTGAGGAGGCTCAGCTCCAAAATCCTGTTGCTCGGTTCACTTGGAGTTTCAGCCCTGGTTTAGTAGGAAAAACTTACAGAGGTGGGGCATGGGCCACTGGGTGGCTCTTTCCTGCTGAAGGCTGGGGAACTAATCAATAGGGCTTGTAACAACAGGATGAGGGGTAGTGGTTTTCAGCTGGAAAAGGGTTGATGAGGCTGGACACCAGGAAAAAGTTCTTGAATCTGAGGGTGGTGGAACCCTGGAACAGGTTGTCTGGAGAGGTGGTGGAGCCCCCATCCCTGGAGCCATTCAAGATCAGGTTGGATGGGGCTCTGGGCAATCTGTTCTAGTTAGAGATGGTCCTGCTTGTTGCAGAGTGGTTGGACTAGAGCTCCTGGTTTGCTTCCCCACAGCCTGAGCTTCTCTCATTAGCATTTTAAACAGAAGACAAATTGTAGTTTTCCAAGAAAGGTAGAAATCTGAGGTGGAGGAGAAGGCCAGTAAGTAATCACTCCTGACTGAGCATTTCACCCTCTAATCAGTCAGCATAGAGCAACGAGGATGATGAAGGAAGTGGAGCACCTCCCTTATGAGGAAAGGCTGATGGAGCTGGGTCTCTTTTGCTTGGAAGAAAGGAGACTGAGGGGTGACCTCATTAATGTTTATAAATATGTGAAGGGTGGGTGTCAGGAGGTTGGAGCCAGGCTCCGCTCAGTATCATCTAGTGATAGGACAAAGGGTGTGAGCTGGAACATAGGAGGTTCCATATAAATGTCAGAAGGAACTTCTTCACAGTGAGGGTAACAGAGCCTGGAAGGGGCTGCTCGGGGAGGTTGTAGAGTCTCCTTCACTGGAGACATTTAAAACCTGCCTGGATGTGTTCCTGTGTGACTGGATCTAGGTGATCCTGCTGTGTCAGGGGGATTGGACTAGATGATCTTTCGAGGTCCCTTCCAATCCCTAATGTTCTGTGAGTCTGTGATTCTGTGAAAAGTAATAAGCATGTGGAGGCTATAAACATTTGAAAACTGGGTTCTTTACTTGCTGTGTCAAAGCTGACACCTCTCAGAAATGTAAAACATGCTCTGGGAGTGATGTACAGACTGTAACAAAAGGTTTTTAAAGCTTCCAAACTTTTTTCCCCACTTCTTAAAGAGGGAAAGTCCAAGTCCACTGTTGGCAACCTCCATGGTTGCTGCTGCACCCCTGCTGCAAAAGAATTGCCCCCACCTGAAACTCCTCCATTGACATCAGATTTGCAAGGAAGTAAAAACCTGCAGAGTTTCAAACAGGTTTCTGGCTTTTTCTCTAAATTTGGCCTCTTCCTCCCTCTAGAGTACAACCCACTGTGACACTTCCCTCCTGGTACCATAGAGCTCCTTTCTGTCACTCTACATCCCAAAAGGCTCTGAGCCAGAGGATGGGAAGTTCAGCAGGAGGATCCAAGGAGAAGAGAAGGTCAGACACTGTCACCACAATTCTTGAGCCAAAAACCTGCTAAAGAGGAGGCTTCTGGTTTGACAGAACCAATTATTTTCCATGGGTAGAAGCCAGTTGTTCTTCTATGGATGAACGAACTCCTCAGCTGGACAGACAGCAATTACATAAATGGATCAGTTTAAACATACAGCAGTGAAAAGATCTCTTTCCTGCCTTCTCCCCTAGATTCAAACTCCAAAAGGTATCTTAATTCTGAGTCTCTGTCTGAAAGCGTCAGCTGTCCTGCTCTGCCCCCACAGTAGAGGAGAACTAATTGGAAATGGTTTGCCGTGGAGGATTTAAAAATACACTTTTTCCAAGTAAATCTTGTGAGTATGAGACTCCTTAAACTCAAGTGATTATAATTATAGTTTCCCCTCTAATTTAATCTTATGCACAGCCCTTTGGTTCCACAGCAGCATCTTCCCACGACTATCAACAAACTGGGAGTATTTTTGCTTACACTTATTTACTCTTGCTTCACTTTAAAGCAACCAGAAGGTAGGATTTGTGAAAAACCAGCATTAAAAAAAGAAAAGAGACAAGCTGGTAGGAAGGAATCACATAGTGCCTGGAAGAGAACAACTCACATCCTCTCTGAAGTGGAGCAGGAGCCACAGAATTCATTTGTGTCCTAACAGGATTTTCCTTTGTAAGGGAAAACATGAAATACAAGTCAGCGACTGACATTTCTGCTCTGGGGAATAAGGGAGGTAAAGAGTGACACATGACAGATGGCACAAAAGTGACAGCACACTTTGCAGTGATGCTCAAACCATTTGTTGACAAGGGGAGTTCAAAAGCTTGAACAAAATGAGATCTTTTCTGCCCAGGCATTTCATCAGCCAGCACTTAGCTGGTTTGTGATGAAGGCAGGGAAATGCTATTTAAAGTTTCAAAAGATTGGGGGGGGAGGAAATAAATTCATGGATGATCATTTTCTTTAAAGTCCAAGTTGTGAAAAAATGATAAAGCATTGGCACAGCAATTTTTCCAGGATAAGACTTGAAAGCCAGCACAGGAAATAGGTTAAATAAACATAACTTTACTGTCATAGGAAATCAGAGGTTTGTGTTTTCCCCAAAGAATGTTTTTAAGTAGGCAGCAGAAACTCTTCAGAGTCTCACCTTAAGACCTCTTATATATATATATACACACACACATATACATATACTTCCCCTCCCATATACATCACAGAATCACAGGATGCTAGGGATTGGAAAGGACCTTGAAAGACCATCTGTTCCAATTTCCTCAGCCACAGCAGGATCCCCTAGATCCAGTCACACAGGAACATGTCCAAGTGGGATTTAAATGTCTCCAGAGAAGGAGACTCCACAACCCCCCTTGGACAGCCCCTTCCAGTGCTCTGTCACCCTCACTGGTAAAACGTTTTTTCTCATATTCATGTGGAAGCTCCTATGTTCCAGCTCACACCCATTGCCTCTTGTCCTATCATTAGATGACACTGAGCAGAGCCTGGCTCCATCCTCCTTACACCCACCTTTTCCATATTAAAAAACATTAATGAGGTCATCCCCCAGTCTCCATTTCTCCAAGCAAAAGAGACCCAGCTCTCTCAGCCCTTCCTCGTAAGAGAAATGTTCCACTCCCTTTGTCATCTTTGTGGCTCTACATACATACACAGCACTCCCCATGTGTGTTATAATCTATTTATAATAGAAATGCTTCTATTATAAAATATCCTATAAATATTTTATAATATCTGTATTATATATAGACAATATATACCACACATAGATACCTTTTGGGTTTGGTGGTGGTGGTGGTGGCTGTTTGTTTGGGTTTTTTTGTCATTATTGGTGTTTCGTGGGTTTTTTAACTTATTGAGAGGGACCTCAGACCCTGAGCAACGAAGAACAGCAAGAGGAAACTTCAGGAGGTGCTGAATGGGACAGAGGAGAATGAAATGGAACCAAACTCCCAAATCTACATCTTCCAAAGAGATTTCTCAGGAGTTCAAGACAACACAACTTCTGCTTTTGTTTGTGTGAATCAGCCTTGCAGATACTTGCCAAGCACAGTCTCACAGGAACTGGGATTTAGATCATCCCATACTGGTTTCTAAGGCAATGATATGAAGCCTTCAAGAGGTGTGCAGAATGTTGTTTCTTGAACACTAGATGAATGATCCCTGGTTAGTGCTGCTTACACCTTCCTGTACCAAGAGAACAACTGTCTCCCCTGTCTTAGGAAACAAATACGAGCAGGTGATTACCAGTTTGTTACGGCTTGAGAAGCCACCAGTCACATGTAACCCAGCAAAGAGCTTTGTGTGCCTCTAGCCCATGGTGAAAGACATTATCCTGTACAATTAACTTCTCTGTGGACTCAGCACATGCATCTGGTCAGATAAGTCAACTGCCAGAATAATCCAGTGCCAACATCTTAGAGCTGATCTAGACAGCTTATGGATGGGTCTTGTGCTGTACCCAGCATTTACTCCAAGAACTGCTAACACCAGCCTCTGCCATGGCCATGGTAAGAGCACCATCTGGTGACTTCCCCACCCAGAGCATCTCACTTCTTGCACCCTTCAGGAGCTGGACACATTGCGTACTGGGAACACCTGGGTTTGGCATTTCCTTTCTGCTCCATTCTCCAGGAGCTTGAGGATGCACTTGATTTATTTTGCTTGTTCTGGAAATAAGGGAGAGGTTTGTGGTTCTGCCCACACAGAGCCTTGCAGGCACCACTTTGCATGAACAGGAAAATAAAGCACGCTGGTTTTGAGCAGGACTTCTTTTAGGAGCTTCTGCAGGAGCTGAGTCCTGCCAGCTCTGCGTGAGCAGGACTGCAGCAGATGGTTTCAAGCAGAGCTGATCTTGCCTCAGGGTAGGTGAATGAACTAAGCAATCTCTCAAGGTTTCCAGGTTCCTGTATGTCTGCAGCCCATGCAGCAATTGCTTTCCAAGGTTTTGCTTTCACACATAGACAACACAAGCCCCCTCCTCCCTGAGCATCTTCCCACCCAACCACCCAGTCTGTCTTCAGCCCTTTCATCCATGCTCCATCCCATTGGATAGGAAGCGGCACCATTTCAGCCTGATCACCAGGAAAAAGGCTTCAAACAAAGCTCCAGAGTTCCTGTTAGCTCCAGAGGACCACCCCTGCAATCATGGCCAGCCTTTCTCTGTGCTGAGTGCACATCACTGCTCACTAATTGAGCCTCAGAGATAAAACAATAGACTTCTTGCTCCAGGGAAAGCCTGAACACTTGCTGTCAGATCAGGGATGGAGGGCTCCATCCTGGTGGAGAAGTTGCTTATTCCCCTTGATGAGTAAATCAGCTATGAGCCTGCTGATCCAAGTAAAACCCTCACCCCCAAACTGGGCAGACTAGAAGAGCATAGTCAAGATGAGAACATAAGAATTCTTCACTTCTAGCCATACTAACACCTGCTTTGGAGAGCATGCTGGTGTAACTCACACTAATGTTTCAGTCCTTTCCAGAAGACAAGGGTGCTCTGATGGCTTTGAAGAGACCTCATATCTTAAGAAGTATTAAAACTAATATCTGCCAGGGTTGATCTTTTGCCACTAGAAACTCATTTTCCCCACCCAGCTTATTTGTGTGGGGGCAAAGTGGAGATAAAATCATTAAAACTCATTGTTCTGTTCTTTTTTTCCCCAGCAGAGGTATCAACAGCTCATTTATTTAGTGTTGGGTGAGGTAACCCCTGTCAGCCCTCACTTCAGGAATGTTATTGAACAGACAGAAGTGTAAGGTGTCATTCATCACCCTCACACTTGCTATGAGACATTGGGTTTTACTTTTGCCAAAATCTTAGCTTTAAATCATCCTCCCATTATGTGTTTGCTGCGATTTATCCAGAAAATAAGGACTTTAAAGCCCAACCCAAATATTCACAGAATCAGGGAATCATAGAACATTAGAGATTGGAAGGGACCTTGAAAGATCATCCAGTCCAATCCCCCTGACACAGCAGGATCACCTAGACCAAGTCACACAGGAACACATGCAGGTGGGTTTTAAATGTCTCCAGTGAAGGAGACTCTACAACCTCCCCGAGCAGCCTGTTCCGGTGCTCGGTCACCCTCCCTGTGAAGAAGTTCCTTCTCATATTTATATGGAACCTCCTGTGTCCAGCTCACATCCATTGCCCCTTGTCCTATCACTAGATGAAATTCAAGAGGACTTGGGCAGCTGTGGCTAAAACTAAGTCCTAAAACTTTCTAACCAGTCTTGGGGTTAATCTCCTTTGACATTCCTGCTCTTTGCAAATCATCCAACAGTTTAACCCATGGTTTGCCAGAGCCTGGGCTTTACATTTCGATCAGTTGCCAGCAATGGATAACGGCTGGCTCTGATGGATTAGCTGGCCCATTCTGTTCCACAAGCTCAGCACTAAAACCAGCAGGTGATGGATGGAAGCCGATTCATTGGTCGCCTTCCTCATGAAACTCAAAATTGCGGATGGCTCCAAAAAGAACATTTTTCAGCTGTCAGCAGAGGTCACCTGCTCTCTCCACATAGAAGACAAAAGTCTTTTATCAAGATATTTTGAATGTGATGTGCTGTGAGCTAGAAGCTCTCAGGACAGGGATGGCTGGATGTGCACATGGACATGGGCAATGGATGGTCTCACACTTGACAGCTCTATGACCAACCTACTTGGCTTGTACAGCATGATGCAGTTTTCAATTCTAATATGTAAACAAATAATAGTGAAAACAATAAGCAGAAGTATTTTTCAGCCTCCACCTGAACAAACCCATGCCCACACTTAGTCTGGAGTGGATTTGGTCTTGAGAAATGTGGGACCTTCATGTCTGTGCAGCATCTGCTGCAGAGCAGAGCTTGAGAGTAACTGCACCTCTTTAAAGAGGAAAGAAGAGACTGAAAAGGCTTTGGCAAGAATCTTTGCAAATTGTGAGGTCCCTGTCAACAGGATTAACAAAGCTGCATGGTCTTACAGAGAAGTTCATGGAGGTGATGGTTTTTTTAGGGTTGTTATCCCTAATAAGTGGTTGTTTGGCTTACTGTGCAGCACAGAACTGGTTTCTACACCTTGTGAGCTCTTGTTCCAAAAGCCTGGAGTTTTTCAGAGGACCACACTCAGATTTGAGCTGTTTGTTTAGGCTGAGTGGAAAAGGATTCCTAATTCTTTCTCCTGTCCCTGTTAAGTGGTGTTGGCTCAGCCTTTAGCAGAGGAATTTGCTGAGGCCAAAGGCCAGCCCAGCAGGGAAATAACCTTCCCCTGCAGCAATGGGCCATTTTGCACAGTTCATCAGCCATTCCTTCTCAACAGCACAGCAATGAGCTGCTTCCACCCTGTCCTGTCCTTTAAAATACTCTCTTTTGATGCTTCTCACCTCACAGAAGAAGTTTCTGCCATGTTGAGACGTCACCTGGAGTCCTGCATCCTGCTCTGGAGCCCCCAGCACAAGAAGGATGAGGATCTGTTGGAGTTGGTCCAGAGGAGCCCACAAAAATGCTCAGGTGGCTGGAGCCCCTCTGCTATGGGGACAGGCTGACAGAGTTGGGGTTGTTCATCCTGGAGATGAGAAGGCTCTGGAGGGACCTGGTAGTGATCTTCCCGTACCTGAAAGGCACCAGAAGGCTGGGAAACACTGTTCACAAGGGCAGGGAATGACATGAGGAGGGGTCATGGTTTGAAGCTGGAGGAGGGCAGATTGAGGCTGGACATGAGGAAACATTTCCTGAATCTGAGAGTGGTGGATCCCTGGAACAGGCTGCCTAGAGAGCTGGTAGAGACCCCATCACTGAAGCCATTCAAGGTCAGGCTGGATGGAGCTCTGGGCAATCTGGTCTGGTTAGAGATGTCTCTGCTTTTTGTAGCGGGGTTGGACTAGATGGCCTTTGGAGGTCCCTTCCAACCCAGTGCACTCTGTGATTCTGAGAAGCTTCTTCCCAGATAGGAACAATCCCCCCAGGAGGGGACCAAACCGCCTTTCAGCTGTTAGGCTGGAGAACTTATTGTTCCCCATCCACACGACGATGCTTTAGTGGAACTCTTTCAGGCTGGCTCTCAAGATTAAGGCCTGGCTTTCTACACAAGCACTGAAGCCTGGTCACATCTGTGTATGACAGGGCACTTGCAGTTGTGGGTTTCTCAGTCTAAGCCTTTCGTATCCTCACAGTCCACTGCTGTGATTATATCTAGCCTCACAGAACACAGAAGTAGCTCTGCGAAGATTCTCCAGCCCTGCCAGGGCTGATAGAGTGATGCAATGGAGTGGTACCATCACTCCTTTCAATGGTGCTGAGGTACAGGGCACAAAGGAAGAGCAGGGACAGACAAACTGCAAGAACACTCAGTGTACAGGCTATGAAAAAGCCTCACCTAGAGCAAGGAGAATTTCCTCAGCCTCCATATCTTCAGAGAGCATCCATGAAAACATCCAGGCTACTAATTCCATAATGGCCAAGGCAGAAAGAAACAATCCATTTGCTTCATACTGTTTGCTACACAGGAATCAATCAATCAAATAAATAAATTAAGAAATAAAGTGTTGGTCACTCACCTAAATGAATAAATAAATTGTTGGTCACTCACCAAGTAGGAAAATCCAGCAGCTGCCTCTGCAGAGCCAGGTGAGCTCACCCTGCAAAAGGCAAAGCACGAGAGGTATGTTGGGTGCTGAGTCCTTGTTGGGAGTCACCTAACAAGCCTGAGTTAGTGTGAACTCTGTGAGGGAGTGGTTGTTGCTAGGGGAAAGGGTAAATCCTCTCTGGAAACACAAATGTCTTCTTTTAGCATATATTCATTTTCTTTCACTCAGTACATTAAGGGTTAAGTGGAAGATCAGGCCCAGCTTCCTATCAGACCCAGCTCTAGTCTGTGTCTCTAAACTTCTCAGAAAAAGGGAAAAAAGAGAAAGGACAAGAGTGGAAAATGGAAATTTCACAGGGAACAGCAGCTTTGAGGGCATAAAGACAGGAAAAAGTTGAAAAGAGGAACTAACACTGTGGGTCTTCTGTTCCTGACCTCCCTAGCTGAAGGATTCTGCCTTTTTATTTTTCTGAAAATTTTTCTCCCTCAAAACTGTCTTTCCAGGTGTTTTCTGCTGGTTACAAGTGAAACAAGGAGGAAGCTGATTCACAGAGCTCCAGGTGTTTCTTCTCCAGTGGGGTCAGTCCAGCCTGAAGCCCCGGAGGAGAGAGAAGCACTGAGGAGAAAGCACCGAACTTTCCAGAAAAGCAGACACACTCCAGAGCAAGGGGTGGTAGGAAAGAACAGGCTCTGACCCCCTGTGCTCGTGGCTCAGCAGAGGCTGGAACTGGGGGGTTGTTAACATGAAGGGAAAATTACTGTCGCTTTCACCGTGTCTCATCAAGGTGGCAAACACCAGCCGCCTCTCCAGCACCATCAAAGGATAAAGTTGGGAGCAGCTCTCTGCTCCAACAGCCGGCTGCACACTGTTTGCTGCAGGGATAATGACTCCTTGTCAGGACTAATTCTGTGACAACCGTTTAGGGGCTGAGTGGTGTCATTAGATGTGGCTTCCATGCTCTCCAAGCTGCTTTCTGCTTGCAATTTGTGCCATGTTGTCTTTCAAGATGTGCAGGAGTGGCCGTGGGGAGGAAGGGAGTGCAGTGGGTTATCTATTTCCAACAGTGTTTGGGCAGTGGCAGGTTGCTGCAGGCTGGAGGATCCACTTGAGAAGGGGTGGAGAAGAGAATTGTGTGCGTGAAGGGTGGGGAAGCAGGCCCAGATTGGCTCTTGGTTTCAACGCACAGGTAGCTGGCCTTCCCCGTGTTCCTCTGAGCATCCGCCTGTGTCAATGAACTCAGAGGAGTTTTCGTCTTGCACAGCAGCACCTACGATTTCTCACACAACCAGAAGACTGCTGGATCCTGATTTTCCTATCACTGGTGGTGTTACCTTCGTGGATCTAGCTGTGCAAATTTACTCTAACAGGCTGCCTGAAGAGGTGATGGAAGCCCTATCTCTGGAGACATTCAAAGTCTGGGCTGACTGCAGCTCTGGGCAATCTGTTCTAGTCAGAGATGTCCCTGCTCGTTGTGGGGGGGTTGCACACAGTGGCCTTTGGCGATCACTTCCAGCCCAGTACATTCTGTGATTCTATGAATTTGTCCAGGGTTTTTCTCCTGGAATCGCAGAGGAAGTCTCTGTTAAACCCATTGCAAAGATGCTCTTTGGCTGACAGCTGAAAACAAAAAAGGATATTCTCAAATAAGTTGTCCCCAGTCATCCCTTTTCTTTATTCACTTTGGAAAACAAAGGTTATGGTAGATCTCACATCTTACTAGCTGGCAAGATTTTTTCTCAACAAGAGCTTGACTTTGATCAAGGGCAAACAAAATTGGGAAGCAGAGGAAGTGCTGTCTTCGCTGGAAGTGCAGTTATGGGTTTCATTTGTTTGGGTTCAATCCCTGTGTCACGCTCCAAAGCAGCAAACCAGCCCAAGGTCTGCTGGAAGAACAGTCATTCCATGTCATCTGCACTGGCACAAGCTTTGCACTTGCCCTCTTTCCAGGAGGATAACAAGCTCTGCTCCTTCTGTGGACAGAAAGAAACCAACTTAATGGGAGATGTAGAAAGTGTAACACCTAGTCCAGCCCTGAAGCAACTTGGGGAGGACCACTTTGGCCTTTTTTTCAAGCAACACTCACTGCAGGTTGGCATCATCTTCTCTGACAGTGCTGTGTGACCAGCAACAATCCCCCTGGTCACAGCAGCTGGAGAGCTGGCTGTGCCCTGACTGCAGGTGTCAGACGACATCAGTGGCCACTTGAGGCTTTGCCATCTCTTGGGCAGCTGATTTGTTCTGACATCAGCTGAGGTCGCGCCCTCCCCTTTCCTCGCTGTTAGCCGTTCCTTACAACAACGTCCCTTTTCTGCAGTCACGCTGAAGAAAAATGGCTAAATGAGCAGAAATGAGCAAACTGATTGGGGAAGGTGGTTAATCGCATTTAATGGTAGGAGACGTCTGAGCCTTGGTGCAGCGACATGGTCTCATGAATCATGGGCCTGCGGGATCTGAAGGAGCTGCACCAGTTTTACATAACAGCCTGCCTTTGGACAACAGACCTCCCCCGTTCGCTACCTGGCTGGCTCTACCGAGCCCTGCAAGCCCTGTGCCTGCTGCTTCCTGCGTATTCTGGGGGGTATTTGGATTCGTTTCCACACACAATCAGCAGAGCTGATGCCAATGGGAGCTATTCTTAGCAGAGGGCAGGTGGGCTGGGATTTTAAATAAAAGCATATGTTAGACAGAATTCATGTCAATCAAGAATCAAACCCTACTCTTGGCAAAACACAAAAGGCAGGAGCAGATCATGAGTCTTTTAGCTGTCAGCTGGAAGTTAGAGTTGTGCAGTGCTGAAGGGTGAAAGACAGAGAACTGCTGGGCCGCCTCAGCAGCCCAAGTGGGCTCTCAGCTACAAAAATTAATGGTGCCAACAAGCTGCGGACAGAAACCTGAGAGCGAGGGCAGCCTGTAAGGGGAAGGAGGGCTGTGAGGGATGCGGGGTGTGAGGTCTGTCTTCCTGTGAGTGCTGACACGTGTGATGGATGGGCAAGGAGTCCAAATAAGCACAATGAGGGATTATGAGAACTGTCTCCACTCCAAGAAGAATTGCCCTGGTGCTGAAAGGAGAAGCGTCCAGAGGGCTGCAGGGAGTGAGACCCGTCATTTGTGTCACTGGATCCAGGCCAAGAGACTGTGTTTAGGATCTGCACGTCAGAGACTCTGCACTGTCCTATTCCTCTCCTGTCTCCTAGCTGGTGATGGATTTACTGACCTTGGGTCTAACTCCTCATCTTGTGAGCAGCTCACAGCCTTCCCTGCTCCTCACCCAAGCTCTTACCTTTGAGATATCTCTTCTTGCACGGTCCAGGAATCTCATTTGAATTCAGCACCAAGTAACAGGTTTATGCTGCTGCACAAGGGAACAGGGGCTGAGGCAGGTGGTCAGTCTGCTGCAGGGTACTTGGGAACAGGCAGGGGATGAAGAAACACCTCTAGGATTTTATTTATGTCTCCAGAGCTGAAATACAGGGCTTGGCTGCACTAGACACTGTGAAAACACATAGGTTTCCCGCATGAAAGAAACCTCCTGTCACCTTCGAGGTCAGAGGGGACTCAGTCACCCTTAAGGGTTTGCGCCCAGCCCTGCTGTAAGCCCTGAGGAGGGAGGACACCTTGCTGCACCCGCATGGTCTCTGTGTTCACATGCATGTCTGTGCAGGTCCTGTGCCTGGCAAAGCAGAGACAAATGCCCCTCTGAGACCCTCCTGCAGAACAGACTGTCCTTTACACTGAAATAGTGACTCAGCACTGCCAGGGGGGTGGCGGGAGAAGGGGCCATATTTACCCCTCAAGTGATGGAGGGATGCAGATGAGCTTCCCAGACTTTGGACTGGATCCATGCCCAGAAGACAATCTGATGCTGGAGAAGGAAAACAGCAGTGAGGCAGGGAGGTGAGGAGGAGAAATGGTTCAACAACGGAAAACTATCTTCTAGCTTTGCTTCCCTCTGCCCAGGGCCAGACGACCAACAGCTCCTCTCTTGCTCTCGCCCACCACACACATACAAAGTTCCATGGGATTTGTGTGATTTGAAGCACAAGCCCACTACAAAAAAGGAACTGGGGCCTTCTGAGCTTTCTGCCAAGTGTGTTTGAATGGTCACGTGTCACCTTGACTCCAGCATCCTTTATCTGTCACTTCAAGCTCTGGCATTTTATCTCGAAGACAACCAGCTGCATCTTTCAGCGTTGCCCACTTGAACTGGCTGCCAGCTTCTCTCTGACTCACAGCATCTTATTTTAAGCAAACACGTAATAAAATATTTATCCCCCCCACACACTTTTTTTCAAAAACCAGAAACTGAAGGTAAAATGGGACATTTATTTGTTTTATTTCCACCCTCCAAGTCTCTGAACTGCCCCCTCACTCACACTGGGACGGAGCAACAGCTCAAGAGTGACCTGTAGCAGTAGGTGCAGCCTCCACAGATACTGAGAATTCTTCGGGTTAAAACAGTGTGGGGGTCTCTCCTGATGGTACCACAGCCCTCTCACCTCCTGCCTGTGTGAATGAGTTCACCCTGACCATCTTTATACCCCTAAATGTCTGACTGATTTTACTGATGTTCCCCAGTCTTGGTTCTAGAGACAACTAACCACACATTTTCTCCACGGATTTCTTCTCTTACTCCAAAAAGAAGCAGCAGAACCCCCATTGTCATGAACCTGAAGATCATGAATCACATACAGAATGTCTTTGGTTGGAAAAGCCCATTAGCTCATCGAGTCTAACTGTTCTCCCAGCACTGCCAGGTCACCACTAACTCCTGTCTCTCACCCCACATCTCCACAGCTTTGAAACCCCTCCACCAGCGTTGACTCCATCACCTCCCTGGGTAGACAATTCCTTTCTTTGATAACAACCCCAGGTACCAGTATAGACTGGGGACTGACCTGTTGGAGAGCAGTGCATGAGAAAGGGACGTGGGTGTCCTGGTGGACAGCAGGATGACCATGAGCCAGCAGTGTGCTCTTGTGGCCAAGAGGGCCAACAGCATCCTGGGGTGGATCAGAAAGGGGGGCTGGTTAGCAGATCAAGAGAGGGTCTTCTCCCCCTCTACTCTGCGCTGGTGAGACCACACCTGGAGTATTGTGCCCAGTTCTGGGCCCCTCAGTTCAAGAGGGATGTGGAGCTGCTGGAGGGAGTCCAGCATAGGGCAACGAGGATGATGAAGGAGGTTGAGCACCTCCCTTACGAGGACAGGCTGAGGGAGCTGGGTCTCTAGCTTGGAGAAGAGGAGACTGAGGGGTCACCTCATTAATGTCTACAAATATTTGAAGGGTGGGTGTCAGGAGGATGGAACCAGGCTTGTCTCAATGTCATATAGTGATAGGACGAGGGGCAATGGGTGTAAGCGGGAACATAGAATGTTCCATATAAATATGAGAAGGAACTTCTTCACAGTGAGGGTGATGGAGCACTGGAACAGGCTGACCAAGAGAGTTGTGAAGTCTCCCTCACTGGAGACCTAAGAGATCTAAGACCTGCCTGGATGTGTTCCTGTGTGACTTGGTCTAGGTGATCCTGCTGTGGCAGGGGGGTTGGACTAGATGATCTTTCGAGGTCCCTTCCAGTCCCTGCTGGTTCTATGATTCTATGATACTCTTCATCTTTTCTGCAACTTCCATGTTCTTGGCACCCTCTAACGATGGATTGCCCTCATTTGTCACCAGTGGGGGAAAAGCAAAAAGCCCTGCTTGAGTTTCCTCGTATCCCTGTGTTGGGGTTATACTGGGGACGAGCTGATTTTACCCACAAAGAGAATAATAATCCCGTGAGAGGAGGTGATTAGTGGAAGATTCAAAAGGTGTCCTGCTGAGTCTAATCTGTCTCTTGTCTTTCTGCTGCTGCTGTTTGGGTCTAAACAGCCAGGGCATGAGCTAGCCAGGACTTTCCATGAGGTTTGTGTCAGTCTTCTGGCTTTTCATTTCAGTAGTGCTGGGTTTTATTTATTTAAGGTACAGAGTTGGGCCTGGCTTGGGGTTGTGGATAATCTCCGCTCAGAGATTTTTGATCCATTTTCCCAAAAGATTATTTAAATCTCTTCCTCCCTTCCCCCAGCCATCATCTCACCACATCAGAGGATAATTATTTATCCTCTTAGCTCACCTCGCTTGCCCAAGGCCACTGGTAAATACTGGCCAGATGCTAAGAGCAGAGGAGTTGGGGTCAGTTTTTGTGCAGGGGATGCGATATGGCACAGCAGCTATGATCCCAGACAGCAGGACAGAAAGGACTAAATCCCTGCTTAAGTAAACTACTGCAGAGCACTGACCTCTTGTTTGTCTGTGCCCTGAGCCAGGCAGAGGCCAGGCTGACCCTGTCACATTTTTCAGCAATCGCTGGGATGCTCCAGTTTGCTGCAACAGGTTGTTCTGCCAGGCAAGCAGAGAGCAAGCAAACAGGCTTCAGCCTCAAGTTGCACCAAGGGAAGTCTAGGTTGGATATTAGGAAAAGATTCTTCTTGGAAAGAGCCATCAGGCCTTGGAGCGGGCTGCCCAGGGAGGGGGTTGCATTGCCATCCCTGAATGTGTTTGAGAGCCACAGAGATCTGGACCTTAGGGACAGGGTTTAGTAGTGGCCTTGGAACAGTTGGATTCATGGCTGGACTTGAGGATCTAAAGATCTTTTCCAACCTAAATCACTCAGCCAGAGCCAGGCAGGTCCACAAAAAATGGCAGTGTCCAAGAGCTTCTGCAGTTTAACACTGCTGAGTTTGTTCTGGAAGAAATTGTCATATTCATACTGAAAAGCCACCCTAAAAAGACTGTTGGTATTATTTCCTTCAAAGGCTGCTCTGAAGCCACACACTGGAAATTGGCTGCGTTTGCTGTTCAAGATGATGATGATTAGGGTGAATGCCACCAAAACTCAGGCCACACAGATCCCCAAAGGATGTACAGGCTGATAAAGGGATTGGAAATCCCATCACAAATAAGATTCAGAATATTTGCTCTTCTCTTTCTCCTCCTCCTGCTTTTGTCTTCAGCAATCCTCCTCTTCCTACACACCCAGCCGTGGAGGATAATTTTTCTCTTCATGGCTTGTGAAGGCTACTTGAAAAGCTTCAATTAGCAGAGAAAGGTTCTGGCCCTCTATTTGCAGCACTTCCATTTCTTGCTTTTGCTGAGCCCTCTGTCTTCATAGAGATTACACACTAATCTTAATTAGGAAGTGGAAAAGGAAAGAGGAGCCTTTTATCCTGCATTTTTCGACTTCAATCTGACTCATTCCTGTTCATTTGCAGATGAAAACCAGTTAAAAAACTTCCAGGAGCCTTCTTCTAACAGCATTGGCCAGAGGCACCATCAGCCTTGATGGAGAAGAGGGAACTGCACCAACACGGGCAGTTTCTCCCAGGGTGTGGTAACACCCTTCTCAGCAGCTAGTTCTGATTAGACAGGGTTTTGAATTTCAGGTCCATGTGCTTTTTCTTCCTGGGGTGGTTCTCACGTAGGAGTCTGGAATGCACCTCAGTCAGTTTGTAGAGTGAAAGGGAAAGATTCAAGGTCCCTTACTTTAGGTTTCACAACATTAAACAACTTGAATACACTATGTTAAACAAACCCAAATACACTAAATATCTTTAAGAAACTCCGGGCACTTCATCCTCTAGAAGTAATGGGGACTCTGCATCCAACCTCCCTCCTTCCTGGCATAGGAGTGGGTTTATCTACAGGATGGGCTGAACTAGATGGTCCCACTCTGCTCATTAATATCTCTAACAAGTATCACAAACAGCTTAACTGGAGAGGGTTAGGGTTCTGTTTGTCATCTTTTCTGGAAAGTGATTGCATTAGACACATAAATGTAGTCATGGGAAATATCAGCACCCTTGTACCCTGGAGATGTCACCTCTTGTAAATGAAATGCACGTAACAGAGCAGATCATCGCAGTTAAGCTGAACTAGATACCATCACCATCTCTGTCACTATTTTGGGTTTAAGAGTACACAGTGCGATGGAGACGTACTGGCAGTTGTCGCTGGGTTTGGTGCTCACGCTCATGCCTCACTGCTTTAGCTGTCATGCTGATGTCCTCCTCTCCAGGCTGTGCGGAGCCTTCAGCAATAATACATTAACGTCCTCTTTCTGGGCACCAGCAATCAAACATTAATGGACTCACACAAAGTGTTTCAGTTCAGATTACTCCTCTCTTCCTCCTTCCTAGCTAGCAGGAGTTGTCAATACGAAGCGCACGCTGAGCCGGGAATTGGCTCAGCTGGAATTTCTCCATGAAGCTACTGCTGGAGAAGGGGGAGGTCTGCTGAAGTTTCAGTTCACACAGACAAAACTAAATGCTGTTTGCTACGGGATGGAAAATCCAGGTGTTGCTGACACAAGACACACAGACTGAGGTTTATTAATTACAAGACTCCACACACAGCGTGTGCTGTTTTGTGGTGCTCTTCACGTGGAGCAGCCAAACTAGGTTCTCCCTGAAATCTCCCACTACTTTGATTTAAAGTAATGATTTTTTTAAACAGTATATGGGATTTGCAATCATCACCGTCCAGGGCAAACAGCTCCTCTTGATTTCAACAGAGGAATCATAGAATCATAGAATCATCATGGCTGGAAAGGACCTCCAGGGTCATCGAGTCCAACCTTTTCTCTTAGTGTCTAACTGCTAGACCGTATCCCTAAGTGCAGCATCCACTCTTCCTTAAACACCTCCAGGAATGGTGACAAAGAGGAAGACCTGGGCCAGCTCTAAGTAGGTGAGAAATTCTTCATCCTGACCTCAGGAAAGGAAAATGCTTCAGCCCTCAGTTGTCTTCCTCCTTTCACAGCAAATTCACAAACATCTCAGAATCACAGAACCACTCTGGTTGGAAAAGGCCACTGGGATCATCAAGTCCAGCCATCTACCCTGCCTTACAAGTTCACCCCTAAACCACATCCCTCAACACCTCATCCAAACATCTCCTCCTTTCAAATGCCTAAGAGCTGGACTTTGGTAAATAAGCAGTAGTGGCAATGATCTCTGTCTGCAGACTTGTCACAACATCCTTTGACGGGGCCATGGTAAATGGGGCAGAGGAGGGAAATCATCCTGCCTCCTCACTGCTCTTCTTAATTACAGGTAATTCAGCATCATAAATGTAATCATATAATAAACAGGTAAGAAGAAACCAGCCTCCTAGGGTGCCCAAAACATGGAAGATCTCATAGCTCCAACCCTAAAATTTCTATCCTGGCAAAAATATCTCACCAACATCCTTCAGGGACAGGCCAGGACCAATTTCTGATTCAGAGATGCTCAAGCAGTTAGAGAAGCTGGGAAAGAAGCCAGGACCAGCCATGTAAAGGGTTAGACAAGGACCCTATTTATAGGACTGTCCTAGAAGCAAATGAAACATGAACCCTGCCTGGTCAGGGCTGAGAGCAGAAACTGCCCAGAAATGAATGTGCAAAAGTCACAGACCCCCAGGACGTTGTCAGAGAGACCTAAGCCGAGCATCTCCCAACCCACCCCTTCAGCACCCACTGCGTGACGCTGTATTATCAATGCTGCCTCCGTGCAGCCAAGTATGAATAAAATATCATACAAATGCATTCATTCTACCCGTGGAGCTTCATCTGGTTTGTCTGACATCCTGAGAAACCAGCCAGCTCTGTATAATACAGGGCTCCCACTGGCACTTCAAAGGGCCCAGGTTACAGGAATCCATTATCTCCTTCAAAAGCAGCCTGATGTCTGACTTCTTTTCCTTTTCAGTTTTAACAAGATGTAATGAGAGATAGGGAGACTCCTCAGGTTGTGCTGAACTTTAGATTAGTTCCTGTAACACAGGAAAATTAAACACGTTTCTAACTATAGCAGGAGATTTTTATATTTAGAAACTAGCAGCACCGAGAGAATCTAAATGCAGCCCCGGCTGAAGACGGACAATTTGGCAATAAATAGATTTCCAAGTTGTAATGAGGAGGAAATAATTTGTAAGGGGAAGTGTTTATCCCTGCGGAGATGCCTCCTGAAAGGAGAACTTGTGTGAAATTCGGGAACTGCCCCAAAGTTATAGTGGAACAGGAAAGAGAAAGCTCCATGATGAAAAAGAGATATATGCTTGTCCATTTCGCCTCCTAGCCTAACTACAGCTCAAGGCAGGTTGTTGCCACCTCTGGAAGGACTCTAGAACTCCCCCCTGAATTTTAGTTCAGTGCCAACACTTGAGGCAAAGAGGTCCGCTCATCGTGATGCTCACAGTTGTTGTGTGGCCAGTGGTGCCCCTTGCTCCAAGCACTGAGTAGGTTTTTATGCTTTATTTTAATTGGATGGTTTCATCCCCCTCCTAAGGGGGTAGACTCAAAGCTGGTTTGTATCAGACTCAGAAACTCAGCTCCATCCTTCATCTCCCTTCTGGATAATATGTTCTCCCTCTTCTCCACCTCCCTAAATGCCTCATTAGCTCCCCACTCTATTTTGCCATCTTAGCCAGCTTCCAATTTTCTTGAGGCATCGTTTTGTTCACCTCAACAGCTCCAACCCCCTGTCAGTGTCATGCTTGGCATAAGTAAGGCCAGATTATCAAAGGGATGCAGAGCAGCATCATTCCAGCCCCATGAAATTTGGCTGTTTTCTGACAACCTGAGGATGTGAGTGAAAGATCTTGCAGGAGCCAGTTGGGGTTTTGCTGCACCCAAATGAGTCTTTGCTGCACTTAGGGTTGTGCACGGCACAGTGACTCAGAGCCTGTGGAGGTGGGAACAGTGGCTGGGCACAAAGAAATGTTTTACTTTTCCTTTCTTTTCTTCAGATGAAAGAAAGAACCCAAATCCTTTTCACACTGTAGCTCTCCTTCCCATGATGATTTTTTCCTGTGAGGTGTCAATAGGGGCATCCTTCACTACAGAACACTAATCAAGAGGACTCCAGTTAATTGGTTCATGCAAACCCTTACAAGCTAAATGAGCCAACCCACGGCATCATGTCTTTCCCCCTTCCCTTTTGCTTTCTACGACGGGTTTGTCAGTATCGAGGGATGATGCAGATAAGCTAATAGCTGATCAGCACTCTAGTCACGTGCCATCTGCAACGGGGAGGAAATGCCAGGGAGAAGCAAAATGCAGATTGAATATTTTCGAAGGAGAAAGCAGCTGCTTGCAATGTGCTTCATGGCGGTGGCTCAGTGTGTGACAGCAGGCAGGGCTGTCCTGGAGATAGAGATACAGACAGCCCCTCTGTTCCCCTCCCACTGGGCTCTGGTTACGCATGCAGGGAACGTAGAGTAGGCTTGGCTGCATCAAACTGTTGGCACTTCTCTATTCAGGGAATTTAATCTTGTTTTTCCAGACTCTTTCGTGCATAAACTAAGGATTGGCAAACAGTTCAACCCTACTTGGGAAGAGGTGTGGCAGGGGGATTGGACTAGATGATCTTTCGAGGTCCCTTCAATCCCCAGTGTTGCATGATTCATCTTTCAGCCCTCAGATGGGTCTTGCAAGTCAAGATTTGGGTTTTTGTGCTACAAACCACTTCTCCACTCAATGAGTGACTGTGACCCATGAGCATCTGAAAGACTTAGGGCCAGCTTGACTGGTCAGGACCCAAGTGCCATGCCTTGCCTGCAGTTAGCACCTGTCACACTCTTTCCTGTTGACTGTGGTATCTAAGACATGCAGCTCAAATCCAGACAATAACTTCTCAGCAAGGCTCTGCTGTCTAGGAACTGAGGTTCAACAGAAAACCTTATTACAGCAAGTGACCTCAAGTTAGAGCAACAACAAGCCAAAGAAAAGATGTGATCTGGACAAAGTCATGCGAGTTCTGTTCCTCAGGGCACAGAGCAAACCACAGCTCAGTGATCTGACCTCTATAGGAGAAAATCTGCAGCCTCGCCCTGTCCCAAGGGATGCTCTCAGCTAAAACACTGAGACCAAGTGCTCCCCTCTTCCAAGAGAAGAAAGATGCTCTCAGTCAAGACAGTGAAACAGGGAAGGTACTTTGCCCTCAGACCTGTTGACAAGATGGGGAACATCTTTACTTCTTCAGGGTCTAAGATGCTTTAAAAACAGCTGTGAATTAAAACAAATCTTGCTTTTTCAGGTAAAGAGCACATTGGTTTTCAGCACGTGTTTAAGGAAAGGTCTACAAGGTGGTGACGGCAGCCAGGTGTCTGAAGATGGAGAGGCACCAGCTGCAGCTGGAAACTGGTGATAGTGGAGGCCCATCTGGGGAGCCGTTGTTGATGGGAGCCCTCAGTGACCAAAGGCTCGATCAGGGAGATTAGCATCACTCTTCCAAATAGAGGAAGGAACAGGCACAAAGACCTGGGAGCCAGGGAGAGCTGCCTGCCTGCAGCAGATAACTGTTCTGCTCAATCACGTTGCGTGACCAGACAAGGCTTAAAGGATAAACGTAGGGGCTTTGTATTCCGGTAACTTAATGCACGTTCAGAAACAGAGAAAGCAGCGAGCTCAGCCAGTGACTTCTTCCAAAGCTCTCAGTGCAAGGTTTTTCTCTTCCATAAACTTGTGTTTTAATGGGGGAAGGAGGGAATCTGTGAATTTGTGGTGGGGGTTTTTTGCCTTTTTTTTCCCCCTGAGTGGGAATTTGGTAGTTTCCACTCAAATAACTATTTGGTGTTACACAGCTTATCCAAGTAGCTCTGCAGCCTACATCCTCTGCTCTCTCCTACCCAGATCTCAGCAGCCTGAAAGGTGGATTGTGAAAAAATGCCACTCTCATTTCATTAAGAGAGACACAGAAACAAAGCAAGATTAATCTGTGGCAAAGCAGAACGACCAACCTCAAATCCCACCTGTGGGTCACTCTCCATCTGTATGTCTTTAACAAAAACTGGACTGAGAGATCAGGCTATGTACGTGTTCAACACAGCATGAAGTCCCCTGGTCTGTCCTGGTCTCTGGAGATTTGGGTTGCTTGTATGCAAGATCTGGCTTTCAGTGCTGGCCTCTGATTTTAATTTCCTATTGCATACAGGTGCTTGGCTTGGGATTGCTGCATTGCTGCAGGTCCTGAATGCTAATTCCAGGCAAACCCTACTGAAAGAGCTACTGTGACTGTGATAAGGGAGCACTGAAAGCTGGTGTCAGAGCCTCAGCTGATTGTAAACCTTGTTTATAATCAATACTGCTTCCTTGTTTAAATGGAAAATTAGCTGGAAAAAATAATTAAAATACTGTGGACTTTTTCTACGGGCTCTTCCGAGGGCTGCTGTTCCTTGATGCATTCAAATAGGGTCTGTATTTTCTATGCCCTTGTAATACAGAACAACTGTCTGCCAGAAAGTACAAGGCTACCTGCTATCTGTTCTCTCATAATCAAGGGACCAGGAATGTTTGTGGGATTTGGGCCCTTACACTTAAGGAGCATTGGACTTGTGCTTCTGTTTTAATCAAGAGTGGGACCAGTTATTATTAACAAAGGACTTTGGATGCACATGGCTGCTCACAGAGTTAATGAAGATAGATTCCTTTCTCAGAAAAGATTACACACCCAGGTCCTGCCACCCCTGATTTTGAGGCTTTCTTGGTGAGTAAACCATTGCAGAAAATCATGAACATCTGCCAGATGACAGAACTCTGAGGACCAGTAAGAACAGCCTCTGCTGAGGACGTTCTTGTGGTAGGACATGAGTAGGAAACCAGGAGTTTTTGTTTGTTTGGATTAAAGCTGGAGTGGAGTCTAGAAGGCAAAGACAGCAAGACAAGATTCTTGAAACCTGGTGAGCTAATCTTGTCCAGGCAGAGCACTAAGGTCTTAGCACCTTCCTGTGGGAAGTCCCCATCCATCACACCCATCAGTACATCTCTGTCCCAAGGCACAAATTCAGTCCCTCATTAGTCACAATCTTCCTTCTTGTGGCCCTACTGCCCTTCTTCTGCCTCACTGCACGTAATGTACAGGTCCATACCTCTATGTGCCTCCAACTGCAAAGTTGTGGTGGGTTCAAAATTAAAGATAAAGGAAAAGAAAACAAAGGAGTTAGGTCTTGATGAGACCTCAGATAAAGTTTGCCAGACAATGGATCACTTAGGGAAAATGGAAAAGAGTTTACTACCTCTATAACTAAAAAAAGAAAAGAAGAACACGTTAAGCAAGTTAGGGCACACAAACTAGACACGGTGTCACAAATGCCATCACATATTCTGAGAAAAATACAATGGGAAATTACTATCCTATCAGTCCTTGGGTTTTTTCACATTAGAGACCTGGGAAAAGAACATGCCAGTTGAGTAGAGACAAGTACCACCACCCTCTCTATTATTCCTGTGTCACCCCTACCTGCAAACAGCGGTACCTGAGGCTGTCCAGACTGGTGAATTCTTCAATTCTTCAGCATAGCTTCTCCAGCTCAACACTCATCAGGCAGGCCTGATTCCCCAGCATCTGAGCTGCATCCCTCGATGGAGGAGATATGCTTTCAAACAAAGAACCCAGTTTCTGTCTTTCATGCCCAAGGGTTAAGGATTCCCGAGTCCTTCTGCTGTCTTCAGCTAAGCATGAAGGAATTCTCCCCAATACTTGGGCATCCCCAGTTTTACTCAGTGGCAGAAATGACAAAGTCTCTCTTCCTGCTGATCAGTGCCCTCTAAGATGGCGGCGGTGGCTGCATGGCCCTGGCCACATGCGGGACCCAAGATGGAGACCGACCACGTGGCCGCCTCAGCAGGGGGCCCCCCACACTCTGCAAACATGACTGAGAGGGTTCCACAAGCCTCCCCTCTCTGCTCTCCTCCTGTCTCAGCTCCAAAGGGGAAAAGGAAGAATCCCTTCTGCTCACCACAGGGCACAGAACGGCTGCTCCATGGTGAGGAGGATGGTAGATAGGCACTGAGGTCTTGCTTCTCTGCTCCGCGGTGCCAGCTCTGGACTGGGTTGGGCTGGCGCTGGGGCCACTACTGCCGAGCCGGGGTCGGGGCCACTACTGCCGAGCCAGGGTCAGGCCCACGCAGAGTTGCCACTTCCCTCCCCACGGCGGAGTGGGCCCAGGGTCTGGGGCGGGCCAGGCCGCAGCAGGCCCATCTTTCCCCACCAACCACCCTGGAAGTGTGTGTGGGGGGTGAGCAGCACAGGGTAGCAGCCCCGCGCTGGGCTAGGAGCCCTCAGCAAGAAGAGCAGGGCTAAGATCACTCGCCCCTTTTATCTTCTCGCCCAGCCCATCCCTAAAGGGCAGGTACCTGGGACAATTCTAAAGTGTAACCTCCTGGGGGTTCTCTTAAAGCAACATAACTTCTTTTCCTTCATGAAAGCACATACAAATCTATACATCTGAAAATTCTGGTAATTTTCAAACTGCAGCGAAAGAGAAGGCAGTGCCAGTTCTACCTGAACTGTCTACTTGGACAGTTTCCAGGCAAGTCACATCTATTACATGTCTGCACATCTTTCTGCACCCTGGTGCATGGTGTCAGTTAGGGGCTCTTGGATGCACAATACTGCAAACACCGAGTGAGAAGAATATGGGAAAACAGGACAATATGAAGGGTTGGAGAAAATGCACAAAGTCAGGGATTTAAGGCTGTGGCTGGCATGACCAAGTGTTGGCAATTTTCCTGCTTCAAGCTGGAAGCTGGATCAGAGATTTCCAGAAGGTCTTTCCAGCCAAGACTGCTATAATTTGGTGATTTAAGTTAGCACACTCTGAATTTCACTTGATTTAAAACACAGCAATTAGGTGAATAAACCTGTAATTGCAGTGGAAGGAGTGTGTTGAATCTGCTCTTTGAATCTGCTGTTTAATCTTGGCTTTTAGATGGATGGGTGGATAGACAGACAGAGTTCACAAGGGATAGCCTCACCAGTAGAGACTAGACAGCCCATTTTAATTTAAAGTGAAGTCTAGAATTCCAATTTAACAGGACAAGCCTCAACATTGCATTTTAGTCTGAGAAACCAAGATCTAAGACACCCGACATTTTTTAGACTTTTTTGGTCACTGCAATGCTGTGAGTACTGCCTCAATCCCAGTGCCTGTGGAGCTGAGATGTCACCGCATCAGTGACACCTGGACATTTTAGGGCTAGGCATTACCAAGATAAAATCTTGTTACAGACAAGAACAATTATCTTCTACTCACAGGGGATGAATTCTGGCTTCTGACTGCATTCCTTGGGATTCCCACCAAGACCAGAGCTGTCAGTGGTAATGCTGCAAAAGGGCTCACACACAACCACTCTTGGAGTGACAAAACAAAGGTGTGCTCGTTATCATAGTCTGAAATCACACTATGGAAGTGTTTCCTTCCCTTGCCTGTCTGGCTGAATTATTTGTGTCCAGATATCGAATTATTTGTGTCCAGATATCAACGTGGATTGGATTCCTCCCTTGCAAAAAAACTCCAAATTAAATTTCCCAAACCACTGCTTGTTGCCCTCAGAATGTCTCCTACTGCCATATTCAGTGCTTCTCATCCTGTGAAGGGGAAATATGCTCCCCACAATCCTGAGAAAGCAGCATTCGTTTTCACATTATTTGCTTGGTCTTGTGTGGAGAGGAAAAGGATCGAGGGGAAACTACTGATTTGTTTCCAGAGCCCTCATCTCCATATCAGTATGGACAGCGGCACGATGCCAGCTCATACAATCACATTAGATTGACTTAATGAGAGAAGCTTAAGCATTTCACTGTCCAAAGGGATAAAACCACATGCAAGGTTCTCCTCTGCTCATCTGGCAAGCTTAGACTTGGCATGTCATAGCTTGATTTCATTTGCTTAAGTGATTTGGCAGAAAAACTGAAAAGGAGAGTGTAGCACTTGCATATGGGTCTATGTGGTTTAGATAACCAAGGGCTACCACCACCAGGACAACAGCAGAGGGTTGACTTTGGGACTCAGCTTTTGCTGTTCAGCTGCAGATCTCTACTACAGAGCTCTCAGGCTGCCCAGGGAGGCTGTAAAATCTCCATCCTTGGAGATAAATACTGATAACCAGGGGACTGGACTAGATGATCTTTTGAGGTCCCTTCCAGTCCCTAATGTGCTGTGATTCTGTGGTAAATGATAAATTCATATCACTGATGAACTGATTGTAAAAGAGTCTGAGAAACCTGGTTTGACTTCAAAGTCAGGTCTAACATCACAGAGCTCCGTCCTCTAGAAGCTGGAGCAGAAGGCACCCAGAGGTTTCCTCAAGTTTCAGCAACTCTGAGGTGTCACATGGGGAAAATGAGCAGCACTGTCTCTGAGGAAAACCACTTGTTTCAGCATTTTGGTGGTTACAGACACAGGTCCCATATAAAGGACAATGTCAGGAAAAATTACCCAAGTGTGAAATTTCTTCTTCCCCCGAGTATGTTGGAATAAATTCATTTTCATGAGAAGTGTGCTCGTGCTTGGGCTCTAAATCCTTTCACTTCTCTTCCAGTCCACGCTGAACACCCATGTGCAAAAATCTTGCTTTGTTTCCAGTGGTGCTTGTTGGGCTTTTCTTAATGTGGGCTTTTGTGCAGCCTTGTAGTAACAGAGGGACCTGGTAGCCACATTAAGTTACTGCAGTAAACAGCCCTACAAAAGAGGGTGATGAAATACCCTGTAACTTGATGACAACCTGTCATCCGACTGATCAGACACAGTAGGCTACACACAGCTCAATCCTTGTTTCCACATATAAACTAGCATCTGTTTTTAAATCAGTGCTGGAATGTATAAATCACAGAATCATTGGACACATAAATCACAGAATCATTTGATATATAAATCACAGGATCATTCCATGATTTTTCTATAGAAAAGGCCTTAGAGATGATAAAGTCTAACCAGCAACCAGCAAGTCTACTCTACCAAGTTCACCACTGGACCATACCTCTAAGCACTTAATGTGGAGACAGTCTGTCCTTTTGAAAGCTTCACTCTCCGGGATATTGCCACACCATCTGTGGCTCCTTCTCTAGCTTTAAGCCAAAAGTGATGGGTTTTCTGTATAACTACACCAGTATTGCACCCACTCTTCCTAATATAGTCATGGAACAGCTTAGCTTGGAAGGGACCTCAAAGATGATCTAGTTCCAATTCCCCAAATCAACAGTTATCAGCACCAGGTACCAGTAGCCTCTCCTGGAAAACAGATTCAGCTCAAGATTCAAAGTCCAGACAGCCATAAAGTAGAGATATACACCTAAAACAAGCACTCTAGACACCTGCTTTACAGAATACAACAGGGACACCTTCTCACGACACCTTTGAAGAGGAACTCCAGAGTTAAAACTCCATCAGCAAGCTATTGCCTCAAGAACCAAAGTGAGCCAGTCAGAACAACAAAACCTCCTGCCGCTCCACCACCACCTTGCTTCTAGCATCCACCCTTCTCTAAAAGCTCTGGTAATCAATCCCACCTGACACAGCCCCCTCAGCCCTTCTAGTTCCAATTCCCCCAGGAGCATCAGTGGTTCATTGAGTTCAGCTATTGAAGAGGGGTCATCACTCCTCCCCTTTGTCAGGGGTTAAAAACCCCCGATCACAGTATTAAACAACTGGTTTAGCTGAAGGGTAAGGGGCTGAAATAAAAACAATATAGGGAGGGTTGAAAAAAACCCACTTATGCATTGCAGACAAAATCCAAGACTTTGGGGAAAAAGCAGCAAGACTTTTAACTCGCACAACATATAAGCCCCATCTTAAAAAAAACCCACATGAAAACACATCTAGAGATTCATCACAACATTTTGACATAACTGAGCCAAAATCCCAATGTCCAAACCCTAAAAACGGAAAAGAGACCTCCAGCCCTTCCTGCTTCTGCAAAACCATGGTGTCCCTCGTGTCCCTCTGTGTCAGCAGGCATTTACAGTCCAGCTCTCTGTTCCATGGGCTTCCCTGACAGTCCTCAATTTCCAAAATGCCAATTCTTGTGGCAGTGAACAAAGAAGTCTCTCCATCTCAGCAAACCATGGAAATCCAGATGAAACACTTTTCCCACTGATGTCCAAGATTCCACGTTCTTGGGAAAACACCACGTTTCCACACCAAAGTGGCTGCTGCTATGTGGAGGGTTGGGGGCCAGAAACCCAAAACCAGAACCCAAAGCTTTCTTCTCATGTCGTTCTATTTTAGAATAGAAACACAGAGTAATTTTGTTTGGAAAAGCCCTTTAGGATCATCAAGTCCAAGCGCTCCTCCAGCACTTCCAGGTCCCCACTAACCCCTGTCCCTCACCCCACATCTCCACGGCTTTGCTACCCTCCAGACATGGGGACTTCACCAGTGCCCTGGGCAGCCTGGAGCAACCTGAGGCCGTTTCTTCTCAGTCTGTCACTTATTTCCATCTCTCAGATCAAGTGCACTGCACCTTATTGTTCCTGCTGGACGCAGTGCTTGGTAGGAGCTAATTCAGCCACTTCATGCTGGATGACCAGATGTTCTTACAGGCCTTTGAGAAAACAAAATTATCTGATTGCAGCTCCTGAGCCACAAAATCAAGAGGAAAAAACCTAAAAAGTATTAGGCACATGGAGGGTGCCAGAGTCAGCCCCTTTTCGCAGTCACTGATTTATGATGGCTGGGGTTTTCTTGTTGGGATGAAACTTGGCATTGCTGAGAAGGGCAGATTTTGTATCATCTTTTCCTGAAGTTCTCCAAGAACTGCACATCTTGGGGACACCAGCAAAGCTGCTGAGGACAACCTGGTGTCTCAGCTGCTCCGGTAAAGTCACAGAGTCTCTGTAATTGCAGAGGGGGTGGCAGCAGAGTTAGGGAAATGAGAACTCGTTCAGAATGCAAATACCAAGGCAACAGTTTGCATTAAAAATTAGCAGCTCTGAATGTTAGGGAAAGAGTTTTACAGGCTTCATCTGCCTCGTTCCAGGAGAGGTGGCCAAACGTGGGCAGGCTGCTATTTCCAGAAATCTGAGCTGGGAAGGGAATGTTTGTCTGAAAAGGATCTGCAAACATTTCCACAGGAGCAGTGACCTGGGGGAGATCTGAGCCCCAAGGAGAGACCTTTATGAACACCTGAGAAGACAGGAGGTCCCAGAGAAGGTTCACAACAGCAGAAGAGGACAGAGGAATGTCCAAGCCTATGGAGACATTAAAAGGATGATTTGAGAGCTGTCTACACACCAGCAGTAGCAGAAGAGATGTCTGGCGATGACAGAAGGCTGTGGTTGGAAAAACAACAGGCCAAGCACCAGAGAGGGACCAGGATTCACACTGCTTTGGAAGAGGAAGGTTGAAGGGTCCTGTCTCAGCTTGTGGCCTGACACTTCTTCACCTGCTGTAAAATCTGTTCTGCTGGCATTTGGGTTTTTGCTACAAGGTTTCAGGTTAAAAAGAAAAACAAACAAAGCTTTCAAGTGAAACAGAAGCTGATGTTGACAGTTTCATCCCTCTCTTGCCAAGTTCTGGTTTGGCACCAATGGGTCTCTTCCATCTGGTGCGCATTTCCAGCTCTCTAAGTGGAAGTTCAGTCCATGGGATCAATTTCTCTACAACAGAAAACACCAGGGGGCCATTTTTAGCAGCTCCTTCTGTCTCTCTGTCCCTCTGTTTCTTGGTTGTGCCCAAGATAATGAGTTTTCTCCTGACATCATTAGCAAACAGCAATGGCTGCTGCAGAGTACACGGGATGAGACCCCCATCAAGAGGTCCCCAGGTACCACTTTAAATAATATGACACTCAGTAGAAAAGCATCTCCAGAACATGAAGAAATTATGAGATGCCAGATGCTTGGCTTCACCACATCACATTCAGACCTAGAGGATGGGAATTAAACCCTTCCAAAACACAAACCAATTTCTGTTTCTTTTAATCATAGAATCATTAAAGTTAGAAGACACCTCCAAGACCATCAGGTCTGACCATCAACCCAAAGCCACCATGCCCACTAAGCCATGTTTCCTATTGACACATCTACATGGCTTTTGAACACCTCCAGGATCAGTGACTCCACCCTGGACAGCCTGTTTCCGTTCGCACCTTGGCCACCGCCGCAGTTAGCAGCAGCTGTAGCTGCGGGCATTACAGTCCTTTTCACTCGCACCTCTCTCTTCACAGAAAGGCAAACTTTTCCAGAACTCTTCTTCAAAAACAGACAATTTCTATCGAAGCGAGACCCCAGGCGCTGGATAACAATGTCTTTAAATTGTCCAATTAAAACCAAAGTGTCTACGAGCTAATAACCAAAGCAGATGTCAGCTCAAAATCTGAACCAATTAATTTTTAAAATCTGCTCTTGATGGACTTATGCTAACGCACTGTTTTGTTATCACCACCACGAGAAGCCGTAGCCTGTGCGGTGGTTTAAACAGTCTCATTACAGAGATAACACTTGTTTCAGGAGCCCAAGATAAGGGCACTCTTGATTCACTCAGCAAACAGCAGCATGACAGAGATGAGCCAGGGCTCTGCCTCTACAGTTCTGCAGAGGGCACAGAACTGGAGCTCACAACATCTGAAGAAGCTATCAGAGCTGCTCAGTGTCTTGTCTACATGGGGAATTAATGAGTCTCCAGCAAAATTTCTTTCAGTCGCTGTCTTTGTGTAGACCACAAGGACCATGTGTGCAGCTGAGGGCACTGAGCACTCAGAAAAATTTAGGAAATGTATTTATGTTCAATGCTGAACACACTGGAGGTGGTGTCCATCAAAGGTGAAGAACAGCCATTCTGTTGGATATGGAGCCACAAAGATGATGAAGGGAGTGGAGCATCTCCCTAATGAGGAAAGGCTGAGGGATCTGGGTCTCTTTAGCTTGGAGAAGAGGACACTGAGAGGTGACATCATTAATGTTTAGAAACACAGAAGGATGGAGCCAGGCTCTGGTCAGTGGCCTCAAATGATAGGACAAGGGGCAATGGGTGTAAGCTAGAACATAGGAGGTTCCACATCAATATGAGAAGGAACTTCTTCACAGGGAGGGTGACGGAGCACTGGAACAGGCTGCCCAGGAGAGTTGTGGAGTCTCCTTCACTGGAGACATTTAAAACCCGCCTGGATGTGTTCATGTGTGACTTGGTCTAGGTGATCCTGCTGTTGCAGGGCATTTGGACTAGATGATCTTTTGAGGTCCTTTCCAATCCCTAATGTTCCGTGATTCTTTGATTTCTGAACTCCTTAAGAGCTTTTAAAAACACTTCCAAAGAAAGGGGCTTCTTGTAACAGCCCCCAGCTGAGATAAAATCGCTGTGTCTAGGAGAGTTGTGAGGCATTTTGGAGTTTCCTTCACCAGCCCCCTGTCTGTCCACCTGTCTGTGGAAAAACAAAGCTTGTTTATTTTTTCCTTCTAGTTTGCCAACAATGGTAAAGATGCTTTAGCCAAAGGCAAGAGATCAGGACCTTTTTTATCCTCTGCAAAAATTGCTCTTTTTTTGCTTAGCACAAAATAAACCTCACGCAGAAATGAAAACCACAGCAGAAGCACTCACAAGAACAAGAATTTCCAGAAGCCAGATCCCAATCTCTTCAGCCACCAGATGCCTGGAAACCTCTCAGACTACACATTAGTCAAACATCCACATCTAGAAAGACTAAGACTTTTCCAGCAAACATTCTGCAAGCTGCCTTCAGTAGAATCTGGCTACCTCAGATCTTCTCACTGCAGGGCCCCACAGACTGTTGTTGGTGCTCACTTATGGTCACTAGATCATCAGTCTATGCACGTGTCGTGTGATGCTCTTCATGTGCCACTGCCTATGAAGGATGTAGCTGGTTTACTCAGTGGCATGTAAGCCGTTCATGGCAGCATGTTTAATGCTGTCTCAATGTTGCTGTGTGTGGAAATAGGATTCCTGAAGAGCTGCAGAAGCAGTGGTATTCACTCCCACCTTTGCAAAACCCCAACCCATTAAACCAGCTCCTCTTGCAGTTTGGACAAACCCACACTCTATCTACACCCATCACATGGCATCTCCTTCAAAGACCAGCTCAAGCCCCCCAAACCTCCCTCCATTAGGAAGAGAGGAAGTAAATCAGCTCTCCACCGGTCCCAAAGGCTTCTACACTGTAGAGAAAGATGAATTGCCCCATTGCCTTTTATGTCTAATGCAGAGTAATCTTACAGAGACTTTACAGAGTGCCATAGATCTTCAAGTAGCTGCATGTCCATTAGCTAAATAGCACTGCTCAACACAGGAAAGGCAGCAATAATGCAAGATGGGGAACAACAGCATTTCCTCTCTCTGAAATGCAATTGAAGTGACATGGCAGCTTCATTCCCTCTCCACAGGGCAGTGTCTTAGAACTGTCAGTACTGATGAGGTGAGCAAAGCCCCTGGAATCTGTAGGATGCAAGGCAAGCAAAAGGAGGCAGCCCCAGATTAGCACCACTGCACTAAAAAACATCCTGAATGAAGAAAAGGATGCACGATCTCGAAATAAAGCTCCTGCACCCTCTGCTGGGGATAAGCCTGAGGTTGCACAGCCTGGCACATCGACAATGTCCTGGTCACTCGCTGCCCCTTCACAGGAGATGTAAAAAGTGCTTATTGTACCATTGAAATCCCAGCAGGGCTGTGGCTGAGCTGCCCTTGCAAGGTCATAGTGGTCCAGGCACTCAAAGAGGTACCAGTTGTTGGAGGAGCTGGGACCATCCTGCTTCACCTCTTCTTTATTTTTCCTATATTTTGAGAACAGAGAAGCTGTATATTTTTCTTTCCTTGAAGGTCCCTACTCAGGTTCTGGTGAGGACCAGTTGCAAATGGGACCTGTGACATCTCAGGGTAGCAATGGGCAGTGTGGATGTGGTGTAAGTGATGGGCAAGTGTGTGCCCAGGTCTGCTGCTCCCAAAGGATTCAAGCACAGACTCAGACCTCTGCAGACAGCCCCCCTTTGCCATGCACCAACAGTACATGAACAGGCTGCAACAGGAGAAGACCTGATGGGCAGGTGATGACAGAATCACAGAACATTAGGGATTGGAAGGGACCTCAAAAGATCATCTAGTCCAATTCTCAGTAAGTTAACCACCATCATCTATACAAACCCCAAACACAGGAACAAAATACCCTAAAGCATGAAGGTACTTTTCCATGTCACCGTTTAAGGTAAAGCAGGCAGGGTGCTAAAGCACTGTTGCCCACAGTAAACAAGCCCAAATGAATGCTAACCCAATTCATCTGGAAACAAGAGGAATAACTAGCACTGCAAAGGATAGGTGACTGGTGGTGTGTTTCCAATGATGCAGTAAATGGGCAAGTTTACCATAAAGGCTATCATTTTACCATAAAGGCTATCATATATTATATTAAGGTGATCCTCATGACACCTCATGCCAGGGACCTTCACCCTTTGATTTAGAAACAGCCAACCTTATTTTAAACCTAATCTTTCCTAACACCAGAAAAAACTTTGTTATTTTATGTGAGAATGAAAATCAGGACAGACCTGAGTCCTTGCTTTGGTATCCCCATCCTGGGCTGGAAGACCTCTCAATTCACTGAGGGATGGATCAGCAGCTGTGATCTCCCCCCAGCCCAGTCCTTCCTGCCACGCTGAACAAGACAGTCTGCAGAACCCAGACGGGAAGGAAGCTTTGAATAATATATTCAGTGCTATCAATAAATCATGGAATAACACCAACATGTTTTTCTCCTACTACCCTCAGCTTGAAGGGCAAGGGGCCAGGAGACGTTAACACAGGAATGCTTGGTAGGTGCCCACTGGCAGCTTTGCACGCTCCACAGAACACCCCATTCCTTACAAAAATACCTGCTGTGCCCCTTTTAGGAAAACAGCCTCACTGAATCCCTTTACTTTTGCCAAAAACCCTGTGTCTTCCCGCTCTACAAACAGCAAGGGAGAGACATCCTAAGGGAGATGTCCTAAGACAGGGGCAAAACCTCTAAATTTTGCCTGTTCTCTTCCCTTATTTAGGAGGAATAGGATGCAAGTGCTTTGCATGGGGGTTGCAGAAACAGCACCGATTCTGTGTGTGATTCCATGTGCCTGAGGCTGGGAGGGATCCCCTGCTTCTCCCCAGTGCAAACAGCTGAGCCAGCTGATCCTTCGCCTGGGCTCCCTAGAAACTCCAGTGTGATTATCTGGTTGGTGTTAAACTAATTATTGAGAAGGTAAGTGGCTATCTGGACCTTGAAGGACTCCGAACGTCAGTTGGAGAAGGGAGCAAGTTGCTCTGCTCCCCTCCAGTGACGCTGTGCAGCAGCAGATGGATTTCCAGCGCGATGTTAGGCAGCGTGTTCGCTCTGCCATCTAGGGTCCAGGCTCCGCGATGGGCTGCACGCCTCCAGCAAACCTGCCTTCCTCACAAAGAGGAGCTCTGAATTTACTCCTGGTAGGAGAGGAAATATCAGCTCCAAGCTCCTCTGGAGGGAGTTCACTCAATGCACCCAAGGCATACCTACACCAGTGTGCCGATGGGGAGGAGTTAGTGCAAGTGGCTTTGAAACAGAGCCACTGACTGGGAGGTCTGGAAGTGTCATCACCAGTGTTGAGAGGGTTTTGTATGAGATTCACGGAATCACAGAACATCAGGGATTGGAAGGGATCTCAAAAGATCATCTAGTCTAATCCCCCCCACCACATTAGGATCCCTGTGATCCAGTCACACAGAAACATATCCAGGCAGGTTTTAAATGTCTCCAGAGAAGGAAACTCCACAACCTTCCTGCATAGCCCATTCCAGTGCTCTGTCAACCTCACTGTGAAGTTCTTCTCATATTGATGTGGAACCTCTTATGTTCCAGCTTACACCCATTGCCCCTTGTCCTATCACTAAATGACACTGAGAAGAGCCTGGCTCCCTAGATTACTGTTTATTTACTATTTCAAACCGGTTTTGCCCAAGGAAGATGTGTTTGCTCTGACAAAGCCCCATTTGCATGGCAGGGAACTGGGATTATGTGGTGCACCAGCTCTCCCTGTTCATCTATCACACCTTAGGCTGTGGTGGTGTTTCGTTTAACCATTTAATTATACTGTCTTAATTTATTTATATTCACAGGCTCTGTAATGTTCTGGATTCAGTAAAAGCTTCAGCTGAGTGATAAGAAGGCAAAGAAGAAAATATCTTGTTAGCATTTATCTTCTGAAGGGCCCCAAAAAGATGTGGAGATTATGTTGGTATCTTAGTGCAGAGAACCTTTCCCAAACCTACATCCTGCTTTTGTGATTAAAAAGGAATTTAAATTTAACAGAAAGCCACAAAAAAGAAATCAACAAACCCCTCACAACACTACTGACCAGGGACAGAGGGAGAAAAAGCTAGAACTCAGTGATTGTTTAGCATCTAAATTCAGTGTTTTAAGGGTGACCTTCCTGGATTATCAGGTGTATCTCCTGCTCTGGCTTGCTTCCTGTTAAAAGTCCTTCAAGGGACAGGAGGTAAAAAACTTGCTCATGGGTTTTGTATGAAACATCTTGTGTTCCCTTATTCCCCGAATTCCCCATCCATGCCCCACACACTTGTCCTCTTCCTTCCACTTCATTTTATGTCTGTCTGTTTAGCTCAGTATCACAAACTTCCTTCCATAAGAAAAGAGTGACGATCTTGCTGATAAAGGTTTCTCTTCCCAGAAAGATTCTCTATGCCCCAAACCACCATTAGGTTACTATTGACAGAAAGAGGAGAGGGCTGCCAAGAACATCCTAAGGGTAAATGATACCCCAGAGCAGCACTAAATGGATCAGAGAGATTCCATTCAAGGCTCTGCCACAGAGTTACTTCAATTTCAGAAAGAAAAAAGGTTCCTGCCCAACCAGGGCTGGAAACCTAAATGCTGGAGTCGGGTGTCATTGGGATCAAAAGCCAGAATTGGATTTTTTTCTCATTTTGGTGTCTTAAATGTCAGGCTGAAATCTTACAACCTGTCTTCCCCTCGTTACAACTCCCGCCTCCTTCTCCAGAGAATAATGAAGAAATGCTTCTTTAATTTGCAAGGTCAGTTATATGGTTTAATTAGTCAGCAAACCAGGCACACTCATACCTGGACTGGGATTCTGTGGAGGAACAGAGTGTGGCAGAGTTATTGGCAATGAGTCCATCCTGCAGAAGTTCCTACCCAGTCACTGTTTCCATAGCCCCAAATCACTGTGGTTCTTCAGCAAAACAACTCTTCAACTTTTACTTAACTTCTTACTTAAGAAGACTTAACTTTGCTTAATGAGGCAGCTTTTGTCTCTTTAGTCAGCAGGTTATGAACCTACCTGGGAGTGTCCCCAAGTCACTGTGTTATCCCACCTCCTCAGGACCCAGCTCCCGGTGTCCTGAAGGACCATGTGGTAAAAAGCACAGAGGGTAAAATAACCCTGCCCACAGAATTTTAATAATTTTCCCTTGAGGAAAATGAGGCAAGCAGGTAGTGATGATTGCTTAGTTGTGAAAAGAACAGGTAGTGATATGCCTGTGATAGTTGGGGCAACTGCAGTCCTAAGGAATTTGGGTGGTTTGCATTCACCAGAACAACTTCTAAACCTCCAGCATTTACTTCTGCTCCACAAAAAGGGATACTTACCATTGCAGAGAAAAGGGTTCTCTGCATTTTTCCTCTGGACCAGACTATCAGGACGCTGGGCGCCAATGGAAAACCGGTGCCTCCTCCTGCTTGATCTCCCCTGTTGAACGTGTGAGCGAAGTCTCCAGGTCTGCTGGGCAGCTCAGCTCTGTGCTGGCACAGCAGGTGCCACGTCTGACTCCACCATCATCCCAGTTGGGGAAGTGGGGACAGCTGTGGGACAGCATTTAGGACAGCACACACCAACGCATCAGCCCGTTCAGATGATAAGGGAGTGGGATTTACCAAGCTGAGAACTGCCCTAATTACCTTGCTGGTGGAACTGTAATGAGATAACATATAATGATGTTACATAATGTGCTGCAGTCACTGGGAAACGCCTACACCTGGCCTCCTCCAATAGCTTTGAGAGGACAGGAGCTGCTGAAGGCTCTGTGCCAAGTTGTCTGGTACAACCAGGGGCTGCTGTGCCTGGAGCAAACGGCTTACCCTGCCAAACCTTGTCCAAGCAGCTAGACTCTCTTGCTTCATCTTTCTGTAAAAAACTATCAGTGTGGAGGGAGAAGTTTTATTTTTCCCCTTCCTCTTGCAGAATGGAAGTGCTGTTTCACCAGCCAACCTCACTATGCAAAGTGCTGCGGGTCAATGCAGGTGACTCCCAAAGAGCTCACCAATATCCAGCACACATTTCCCCGTTCAGAATTGGTGCTTGGCAAGCAAGATCACTCTGGAACAGATGACGATCCCTTTCCAGTGACATTCTTTGGCTCTGAGCCCACCTCAATGACACCAGCCTCAGTTTATAGCGTGGTGATAAAGAGCTGGCACGGGGGGCAAAGAGCTTCAGTAACCATCTGCCAGGATGTGGCTGGTGCCTAACCTTAAAAGAATCAATATTGTTAAAGGATTCCAAAGGGACAGTGTCCTTGTAACTGAGGGCACTGGGGATGTCTGAGCTTCATTTTGTATGTCTGAAAGAAAAATGTTGTTCGATATTAGAAATAAGAAGGGGCAAAGGTTTAACACCAGGGAGGGTCAAACCCTCAACCACCATCACATTCCTCTTCATCAGCTGTTAAGTATTTCCCCACAGCCCCAAGAAATCACCAGAAACAAACAAACAAGGTGAACAAAAGAAGTGCAAAGAAAAATAAATGTGTATTTCATCTCATGAAGGTTAAATCTCTGGTATTTTTACTGAATGCAAATTTTCCATTCTGATGCTTTGAGGCTTAAATTAATGATTGTGATTACTTAAATTTTCCTCCATTTCCCTTCTGATTACAACTGTCGTTGTTGGTTCGAGGATCACACTTGTACAGTTCTGCAGCTGCCACAGTCATTCCCGTGAAGGTACCCGCTGCGTCACGCTCAGCTCCTTGGTGGAAAAGTCTGGGCTAACATTGCTCTTCCGCGGTGCTAAAAGAAAAACCTCTGTGACTGCATCGTCGGCTTCTAGCGATTCCCTTAGAAAACCTACGGGTCATTCCCTTGGCATCTGACCCTATCGAATGTACATTGCACAAAAGTCATGGTCGAAATGTACAGAGGAAATTCCACATTCACTGGAGAAAAAAGAAATTAAAGAAAAGAAAAGTCCCATTGCTATTTTACAAGAGAAAAAAGTGAGTTGCCGTCCGATACATACAAAATGGTTGAGAATCGTACGCAAGTACCAAAGGCATTATGAGAGAATTCTTTGGAGATGAAACCAAAGTGCAAAAACAAAGCCAAGGCAACAGAGCGAACTCAAGGAAGCAAAGCAGCAGCTGCCTTTGCTTTCTAAAGGACAACCAACCCTCCATGCTCCACTGAGCCCCACGTTTATGAGCAAGTGCCCCAAAAGAACAGCTCGTCCCGGTGTGAATTCCCCTCTCAGCTCACCGTCAGGACAAATGCACAGGCTGGTTTCAGCCTAGCTAAGGCCAAATGAACCAGATGCTGTTATAAACCGTGAGAGCTTGGGGAAAGGGCGACATAGTCCAGGTATCAAAGTACCCTTTGCTCAGAAATGAATGGAAGTGGCTCATACAGTTGATAACTCTGGACCTAGAAATTCATTCCAGGCCCCAATGTAAAAAACTGACTGCTATCTTCCCCATGGCATCCAGCAGTATTTAATCAGAAATATGAGCTACTTCATGCCTTTGCTTATTGAGATTAAACACTGGAGGATAAGTTCTACCCAATATAGCTCTTATATGTATGAAAATACAGGCAAAATTAAATCCTGGAGGATTATTTCTTTGCTGAGGTTGGTGAAATCTCTCTATAGGGGCAGTTGGAGTTGACCTGCTTGGAAAATCAGATTTGTTGTTTACAACTTTATAATTTCTTTCATCGCTCTAAGATCAAAAAAGGGCTTTTCATGACTCTGAAATGTCTCTTAACTAGGGGCTTTTTCAAATATGTAGGCAAAGGCAAGAGCAGGACCCACAGGGCAGCAGGATCCTCTGCCTGGGTAGTAGCCTGTGGTGCCTTCAGCCATGGATTTCTCCTTGGGGCAGCAGTTCCACATCTACCCCCTTTACAAATCTTCCTTCCTAATAAAAATGCACAATTGAAATAGTAGTTTCTTTTGGTTTTACCCACTCTTCTGCCTCTCAAACAAGTAATTTCCTTCCGTGCATCTCAGGTTTAAAGCGTGTTGATCTGGTTTAAAGTGTGTGAGTGCCTGTGTTGGCATCACACACAGCCAGCACCCACCCGCTTTCAGGCAGCAAAGCTGTGTTGTCCTTTTCTCTTGCAGGTTATGACAAAGATAAACTGTGACTTCATTCAATCTGTACAGAATTTACAGATGAGCAGCAATGAAGAATCAATAGATACAGTAGCTGGTTGGTGATTTTGGGCCATGTGTTTTGTTCAGGTGTAGTTTTTTTAAGCCATCTCACTTACTTTAGCTCCCTGGCAAAACCTGTCTAAAGAAGCACTCGAGTACAGTGTATTTTTAAACAAAATAGGACCTTCCTGTCTTGCTTTTTCCCTGTTTGGTCGAGTCACATCGCACACTCAGCAGGTAACACCCGGTTTGATGTCTCTTCAACACACTTACACTTACTACCTGTAGCACTACCTATCAGTATTTGGCGTGTAATGTGCAACCCGTGTGCAGTATATGTGGATAATGTGCCAGGGTGACACCAAGCAAGATAAACGTCATAAATACAAAGTCTATACTGGAGAAAGTGGATTATACTTCCCGAGTGTCGAGTGCTGCTGGGTGACGACAGCGGCACCCACCTATAGGAATTACCGATAAAAGAATAAAACATCTCTAAGAATAATTGACTGAATCTCCTACAGCGGTTTCGATATACCACGCAGCAACTGCAACTAGGTGTAAAACCTGCTCTGGGTTTGAAATAACAACATTGCTGTCATTTATCAGCTATTATCTTGTTTCGCCTCGGTGTTCCTGAACATCTCAGGTTCTCTACCTGGTGTGTTAATTCCTGGAGAAAAAAGCAAAGAAACCTCAAATTGTATAGAGTTTGGGTGGTGGCAAAGAGTAGTCAACACAGAAGGGTCCTCCTCATCCTGCCCACTGATATCTTCGGCTCGGGGGAAGATGCTGCACCAGTGTGAATAATGAGGCAGGACAGAAAAGATCTGTCATCAGCTTTGATGACTTTGCTCCAGGTATCAGCAAGGCTGAACGTGGTGTCTAGAGGACACACGTACACCTACAGAGATGCTAAAGGACTGAGCCCTCTATAGCCACAATTGTAATAAACCTCTTTCATGTGCATCCCTGTATGTGGGAAACACTGGGTCACGGCCACTGCGTTGGTCAAGTTTAAGGGATTCCTGTGAAATGCTGCTTTTGCCTTTCACAGGAGGTGCCCACAGCCTGGTAAGATAAAGGAGGTGTTTTCTCCTCTTGGTTGGCAAGGCTTATACCAACCTTTTCTTGTGTGGCATGGGAAGGAGAGAGCATCTTCCCAGGTCCACAGTTAATCAGTGTCAAATGGAGTTGAAATGCCAGGGGAGGCTTTGCCAGCAACACAACATTAAGCCTTGGTTTTGGGCCAGAACCACCCAAGGCGGAGATTTTGGCCTGGCTCCTACCTGAAACCACTAGCCCTGCCCTAAAACTACAGGCATAGCTGCAGGTGAAATCTAGCCTGGGCTTGGCACTAAGATTTGGAAAGCTTTGTGCTTAGCTCAAGTTTCTCAGGACAGATGCTACTTGAACAATTCATCAGTGGCTGTATTTATTATCTACAGGATTTAGGAGAGGGCAAGATGCCTCCAGGTTCACTGGCAGCTTTGGAAACAGCACAGCCTGGACCAGCTGCTTTCCATTTCTCCCCATTATGGAGCTGGAGCCTGGCATGCAAAGCCATATGCATGGACTGCTGATGGGGACTAGGGTCTTGAAAGCATCTGTTGCTTTGGGGAGCAACAGCATCATCACTGCTGGAAGAGCTAAGATAAGCTCTTCTCTGAGATGCTCAGCTTGACAAAACCACCTGAATGGAATCCTCAGCCCTATTTCACTGCAACCAGCTAAAGCCAAGGGGACAACCCCATACAGGGCATCACACAGTGGGCAAAACGGACTCCATCCCTGCACTGAAAGGCTTCAGCAGAACAAACCAGGGATGGGTTGAGGCCACGGTGGCTCAACGAAAGAGCAACTAAATTGCCAATAAAAATCAACACTGTCATGCTAACAAAATGTGAAGGCTCTCTGGTGATGCCAGGCCAAAAGCAGAGAGAGTTCTGGCTTTACATCTTCACTTGTGTAGCCTGGAATGAGGAAAGGGAGGATACAGAACGAGGATCAAATTAGATTTTGGCAGCAGTGTGAAGAGATACAAGAAACTGCAAACACCAGAGAGGTGGGAAAACCCTTGAAGACCTTGTGACATCTAGTATTACAGCAGGAAGAACTGTGACAAAACATTTATGGCAATGTGAAGGCAGTTCAGGACCTCTCTGTATGGCGAGTAGGAGGTGCTTTTTCAAGGAATAATTATGGCACAGCTGCAGGGTCCCAGAGATCCCCAAGGGCTGCAGACAAGGCTGGGTGAGATTTCCAAAGAGGGATTTCCAAAGTCCGGGAGTCACATTTCCACCCCCATACCCCTTGGGCTGGGTTGCAGGCACAGACACACACGCACGCCAGAGCTGGATGCGGGCTAGAAAACCCCACAGGAATTAAACCAGACTCACGGCAAGTCCCATCCCATGTGGGTCCAAATGGCATCTCCTAAGCGAAGAGCATGTCTCCATCCTTAGCACTGCCTGCATCAGAAAGGGCTACCTGGGATGCTCTTCTCTAGAGGCATCTGGATGGGAAGGAGGTTGTCACTCCCAGCCAACACCGTTAACATTTTCCCAGCCCCTGAACACATTTCGAGCAGCCACAGGTACTAATGTGGGGTTTGGACCCCTTAGTTACAAGCACAAGTGGAGTTTGTGTATGCTGCATCAGAGGGATGGGGCAATGACCAAAGACACTCGGTATATCAGCGTTACCTACAGAAGCACCGCAGCACCCTACATCACGGGTCACTGCAGGGGACAGGGCCCCTCTTCCCAAAATGATGCTTTTGGCAACGTTACCTTGTCAGGTACTACAGCAATCTGGGAGTGCAGATACAGCTGGAGCGTACTGTTGTCTACTCATCTCAGGCTGCATGCAGTAGCAGGCAAAAAGTTGAGAGTACAGTCAGTGAGATAGTCCAGAAAGCACATTCATATGTTAAAAAGGACCCGGCTGCTCCCCCTGCAGCAGCCGCCCCTTGCTGCTACCTAAATTCAAAGCGTGATTAATAGTGTATCAAAACGTGTGTCATCCTTCAACCTCTAGACACTAAGATAAGGCAAGCAGTATTGTGTCACTGGGGCATCAAACACTAAGATATACTAAAGAAGATTCCTATGCAGTATTATTATCCTTATTGTTAGAAAAAAAACCCAAACCTTATTATTATTGTTAAAAAAACCCCAACGAACCCTCTGTGACGCAAAAAATTTGGGGTGTTGGTGTGCCAAAAGCAAGAGTTGGCTTTCACATTGCTGAGCAGTAGTGACCCATGTGGGGTTTGGAGTGGGGTGCTGCCCTCATCCCCACCCCACAGCCCCCAGCATTGCAGACTCAATGTTACTTGCAGGTGAAGGAGCTTTTGTATTTGATTTCCTTGTTTCTGGTTCCTGGAAAGGAAGCTGATGAGAACAGAAGATGCTGATCCATGAAGGAGAGAGGGTGTGGGCACCTGGGTGGGGGAAGAAAGGGATGTGCTGGGAAGAAAGGGCTGGAGGCTCAGGGTTCTCATGAGCACAGATCATAGAATCAGAGAATCATTTGAAGACCTCTTGACATCTGATATTGGGTTGTTACTCCATCCAATCCAATCACTGGGGTTGGATGAGGAAACAGAAATCCTTTACCTGCTCCTGGGGTGTTTAACATTCCCAATAAGATACTAATTGCAAGGGGTCTTTAGATGGCGTAACTCTTGGGTAAATCCCTTAGGAATTTCCATTCCTCTTTGAATACTTGCATTGTTCTAAGCAATAGTGTTCCTGGGACAACGGTGGTTTGGGAATATCAGGGAAATGAGGTTTGCAGGAGCTCCCTCCTCGGAAAAATGTGAATGAAGGTGGTTTTCTTTTCTCTTAAGAAGGGGAACATTTGTATCTGAGGTGATGCTCTGGTTTCTCAGGTAGATTATACAAACTTGTTCTAAAAATCCACATAATTGAAAATCTTAAAAATCAATTAAAAATGTAAAAATACACCTATTTCTTTGTAAAGATCAATGGCCCTGCTGAATTCATTTGGATCTATTAAGCAGCATTTGAAACCAAATACACGTTTAGAAAAAATCTGATTTATCACACTGTCTCCCTAAAGAAATGTAATGGATTTCTGAGCTGGACAAGAGGTTGGTTTTCAGTGAGTTCCTTGAGGGTTTTGGTTTAAAAATTATTAGTAAGAAAATGAGTCAACAAGGAAATACACATACAAAATCTGCACTTGAGTAACATGAAAATTCCTTTCCCAAATATTGGGAAATTTAGCTATGGCTAGTGCCCATGTCCTGTGTCTGGGGGTCACGTTATGAAAGGCCACCTGCACAGAGGGTGCAACATCTCCAGCCACATCTCCTCTTTGGAGACATTAACTCCTCAAACAACCTGGACTCACGCTTGGACCAGAAGCACCTAAAACTCATCTGTGGCTTCAGGTCCCATCCTCTTGGATTGCTCCTCCCACAGATGGGATCACTTGTTGTATTTCTCTCTAGAATTAGACCCAGATTCTGGAAAACAAAAGGAAAAAAGAGTCCAAAACTTTCCCGGAGACCAGATGGTCTGGTCCAAGACCATGGCTTCATATTCAGCACAGATGCACCATGAAATCAGGCTCTGTGCACAATACCACAGTTGGGCATGGCCACCCCAAAGCACTTCAAGAGGGCCTGCTGGAAATTTGAACTTGCCTTGGTCTCCTCTGTCCACACTTGGCATCATCTAAAACCCGTTTGTGTCCTCCAAAAGACAGAGAATTAGATTTGAGAGGAACAGGGAACAAAGACCAACCTGAGAGAGGCTCTGCAGAGGGACAACATTGACCTGCCCATCCTTTTTAAAGCCTTTATTACTGGGACTGCCTTATCAGCAAAGGAAAATTGATTTCTTCTCTTTTAATCTAGTGGTTTAAGACTTCTTGTGGGAGCTTACAACTAGGAACGTGTGAGATACAGGCAGGCAGGAACTGAGGGACTGAAAGAAAAGACTTTGCAGGGCATATTAGACTATGATTTAGCACAAGAATGCAATTATTTCTGTCAATAAGCAATGAGCAGGCTCTGCTGTCATTTATGGAGGCATCAATTATTCGGTGGAAACAAGGAGCATCATCTGGAGTTAATCCTGGTATAAGTCAACCCCAAATCCAGGTCTTGTCTGGGTGAAATGAGAAGTCAGGATTTACGGCTGAAGTGGTGTGTCAGAACTTCATTGAGATGATGTAACAGATAAAGGTGGAAGAGTTCTTGTATCTCCCTCTCAAAGATTCTGTCTCCTTGGGACACACCAGCACAATCTGCTTTCAAGGGTCTAACATCACCCGGGTCAGAAAAAGAGACACTGCAGAAGTGGGAAATGGACACTCAAAACAGAGCCAACAGGGCTTCAACATTAGATGATGAAAATGCCATCCCATAAAAATCAAGCCTTGAAGTCCTGTCAGCTTGGCTGCCTACACAATGGACCTGTGCTGCAGCAGGACCACGTGATACCATACCCATGCTCACCTGGAATTCCCACCTTTACATCACACCTTTCCTAGCCAAATTTCCAGCAGGCCTCGAAAAACAATTGCAAACAAACAAGATAATAAATCTTTGTTATCTCTGACTTGGACAAAATCTGCAGCGAGCAGCTGGCTGGAGCAAAGCTGACTTCTGCCTCAGCCAATGCAATTTCCATTCTCATGGTCACTAGAAAACACATGCCCCCAAGGCTGATTTGGGACCTGCTGACACCTCTTGCTCTACCAGAGGGCAACTCATTATGCAATGTGCCAGGGGGAAACCTGCACCATTTGCATTCCAAGGTGTCTTTAGTAGGGAACTCAAGGGCATCTTTTCGTTTACTCTGCACAATGAAATCTGGAGCCAGATGAGTTTGGGAGCACAGAGAGGGGAAAAACTTCAGGAAATAACAGAAAAATGGGAAAGGAAGGAACTAGCGAGCTGGAAGTGTAGGTGCCCTCCCTCTCAGAAAAGCATTTTCTCCTCCATGATGAAAAATGCCAGAAAAAACGGTGCAGAGCCCTTCCCCACCTCTCAGTCCCATGTGAAGACCTGTATGTTGGTCCTGAGCACTAGCAAAAGGATAAGTTTATTTCCTGTCTGTACCCACGTCTTCCCTAAGGTCAAACCAGTCCTGAGTCTCCCCTGGCTGCTGCCACTGGTCAAGCAAACAGGAGGAGAGAAAAAGGCTGTGATTCTCCCTCCACCCCCAGCAAGTCAATGTTCAACCTCTCAAAGGCCACACAGGAACGAAGTTGTCACCTAAATAGCACAGAATCATAGAATTATTTAGGTTGGAAAAGACCTTTAAGATTGAGTCCAACCAACAGGCTTTTATCCTTAACAGGCTCTTGATAGGACATGGGGGAAATGTGGAGAAACAGGGTTTAAAATCACTGACACTGCCCCAGCAGAAGACACCCAGGGAACTGGGGCTGTAGAGGTGTGGGAGGGTTCAGAGACACGATGTCAGCTATGTTGTTCCAGCCCTGGAGATAGATCCCCAACACAACTTTTCCTGATGCATCTTCTTGCAAAAAAAAACCCCAAACTCCAGCAACCCACCAACCATCCACATAAAGGATCACTTTGTGATTTCATTTTGGTCCCAAAAGAAACTCTGAGCATCACTTTTACCATCACCTTCCCCCAGCTGAATGTGCTGCTGAGGCTTCTGGTAACACCACAATGACCTTCCCAAGAGAAAGAGGACTTTAAGGACAACACAATGGGGCAGACTGGGACTGGCACAACTTACTGGCAAGAACAGCTAAGAGGCTTTGAAAGACCATAAAGAAATGAAGAAGCACCTCTTAACTCAGCTTAAGGGATCCAAACAAAACCAAAAGGATGTCCCGAGAATGCGGGGGTGAGATTCTTGGCAGGGCAGAAGAAAGGGAAGATTTTCATGGGGCAGAGTGTGTGCAAAAGTGTTCAGGCACGATGCAAATTGTAAGAAAAGTGCCTGCTGTGACCAACACGGCTCCCAAAGGATAGAGCTCAGCGCTTAACTCACAGCAACTTCTCGCATTTCCACCCCTTCCCTTTGGCCTGGTGGCTCTGCCTACACAACAGCACAACAACCATCACAAGGGCTCCACACCATGGCAGCCGTCATCCAGAGGGGTTGCTTTTGCTTCCAAAGCACCTCCAGGTCCATTGTCAATGGGAGGAGAGATAATTAAATATAATACATGGTTTTGAATGTAAAAACCCAGCCCTGTAGTCTCTTGTCCTCATCCTGTGTCTCGTTTCTCTGCCCTCTGGGTTGTCTCACTTCTCACTCTCAAGCTTATATTTCTGAGTTTTCCAATTTCCCGAGTTGGGATAATTTCTAGTATCCCAACCTGTCCCACTTTGAGGCTCTGTCTGCTCTTCATGCAAATATTCCAGCCACCATCCCTCTCCTCCAGGGGTCTACACAACATTTCCATGTATTATATTGGAATTATGTCACCTTCTTGATGGTTAATGAGGAACCATAGAGTAACAGCCCCACTGGAATTACACATGACCTGAAATCTAAGCCAGAAACAGCCACATGTTCATTCCATGACTCCAGAATACCTACAGGTGTAACCACCAGTGCAATGACGTGGTGATTCCTACCTAATGCTTGTCAGCCACCAGCCCTCTCTGGGTGATTCATGCCTGTCCTGCACTTCTGAAGATTCTCAATAAATGCAAATCGCCTACCCCGCACCATGAAATAATTTCACCTAATGATCTTAGAAAGAGAGTATGAAAGAAATCTGGCCTTCAGAGCTCCAGTTTGCTCACCACCAAGACCTCTTCCACAAATGCAGGCTTTGACCTGCTCATTCTCCTCACCCCAGAGTAAGCTGCAAGAAAGTATCTGCCAGCTAAGGATGTCCTAGGAGGAGGAAAACCTTAGCTGTCGATCTCCTTGAGAAGTTTGACGCGTGGACAGCTGGAGCGGGCAGCTGCCAGTGCTTGGACGTGGCTCTGCGACTGCAGGAAGGCTTCACTGCCTAGGGGCTGACCAGCCCATGTCACTGAAGGGTCCTTCACCTGTGGCCGACCTGGGAGGAGGACCGCAGGGTGTGCAGAGGTCAGAATCGGTGTCTGATTCCCCTTCTGCAATGTAGGGTCTGATTTTGGCCACGGCTGCATAGCAACCGTTGTTAAGGATGTCCAAATTCTCTTTGGACTGGGAGATGCTAAAGCCACTGAAAGAGCGCTCCAGTTCCTCGTGGTCTACTGAGGGGATGGAGATGGACGTGTCGCTGTCTCTCATGGCACTCTCGTGGTGTTTGGTTGTAATGTCTTCATTCCTCAGGTACTCTGCACTTGCCCTGTGCCCACTGCTGTACGCTGACAAGGAGCGCTCATGGGAGGGTGGAGGTGGGATGCGGACCAGTGAGCCCGGGTCTCCAACAGGTGAGGAGCCATGGCTTTGCCGCTGGTAGACCTGCTGTTGGCATGATGTTGAGGGTGGGCATGTGTTGGTTGGGGCTGGCGGGGCAGAGAAGTTCTTCTGACCCATGGAGCTGGTAGACCTAATGATCTTGATGATGCAGCCGTTCTTGTCAATGTGCTCCCTGCTGTCTTCTGGGCTGTGGTAGGGAGGGGCTGGGTCTGGTTCTTTGGACCCAAAATAAGCCTCTGTCTCCGTTGGTGGTATGCCCATCCGCTGCATGTAAATGTTCACCAGGAAGTCCAGCTTCTTCTCCATTGATTGAACCTGCAAAACACCACAAGCTACACCCTGCACATGGACTGATGCACATCAACATCTTGGGTACAAGCAACCTCCAACTCATCTAGGCACAAGTGAGCTGGGGGCTGGACTTCCTACACAACCTCTGCCTGCACTGACCTACATCAACCCAAAACTTCCAGTAACACTTAATTGTCCTGTTATGAAGAGTTCAGTTACCTTAGAATCATAGAATCACATAAGGTTAGGAGTTGGAACGGACCTTTAGAGATCATCTAATCCAATCCCCCTGCCAGAGCAGGATCACCTAGGACAGGTCACACAGTGCTGCATCCAGGAGGGTTTTGAAAGTCTCCAGAGCAGGAGACTCTACAACCTCTCTGGGCAGTAGTCATCCTCATGTTGAGGTGGAACTCCCAATGTTCTCGCTTATCCCCATTATTCCTTGTCCTATTACTGGGCACCACTGAAAACAGACTGACCCCATCCTCTTGACCCCCACCCCTCAGATATTTACAGACATTAGTAAGATCCCTCTCAGTCTTCTCTTCTGCAGACTAAAAAGCCCCAGTTCTCTCAGCCTTTCTTCACAGAAGAAATGTTCAAGGATAGATCTTCCTCTTTTAAAATAAATGGTAATGTCCTAATGGAGAAAACTAAGGCAAGAAAAGACCCTAATGCAATGTGTGCAACACCCTCTGCTCAAGAACCACCGCTGCTCCCCCCCACCCCCAAATACCTGTTTCTCAACTTTTCCAAGCCTGCCCATCATGCTGGGGTCTTCAGGCAGCTCCCCCTCCGCTGGCCCTTTGGTCCGATCCTTGTCAGTCATAGAAGATCCTCTCCCAACGATCTGGTCAACTCTAGCGGGATCAGAAAATCCCCCCCACCCCCGGAAAAGGACCTGGAGTCAGTTGGAGGGAGCAGGCGAGGAGGGCTCTGCTTGCTGTGCCTCCGTGGGACAAAGCAACAGCCTCTCTCCCAACTAACACTCCAAATTACTCACAGACACGCAGTGGCACTGAAGTGTTAATTCAGATGCAAAAGTCAGAGCGGTATTAGCAGAGTTTGAAATTATCCGTTTCTGTTTATACAGATAAAAACTGGTGCATTATGCAGGGTAAATTTACCCACTGCAGGGTGTTTCTTTCAGGGACTTTCTTCTGCATCAATTCACTTATTTGGACTGAGAAACCATTAGAGTTTGAGGGAAGATCAAGATTTCTGCCTACTACATATCAAAGGGATTGGTTTTGGTCTTTGCAGCAGTTTTCCTCTCCTCAATGCAAACTTAAGTGTGTAATTCTCAAATCCAAGAAAAGGAGATCTCTGAGATCCAGGCAAGCAGGTGTCATGCTGACTGTCCTGATGGAATTGCATCAGGGCTCAATTTGGTCAGAATTCACCAAATGTCACCAAATACCTTCATCTCAGTGCTACTTCAATCCACACCTGCATCATTAGAATCACAGACTTAGGTTTAGGTTGTAAAGGACCTCAGAGATCACCCAGTTCCAAACACCTCTCGCTAGACCAGGTTACCCAGAGTCCCATCCAGCCTAGTCTGATGTTTTCTATCAACAGGGCTCCAAGCCAATAACAGCAGAGAACACTCCTGCCAAACCAGCAGCTAAAGGTACTGGCCATGTTGTCTAGTACCAAGTTTTTTACACACTTTACATTTGCAACTCCTCACTCTCAGTATAGAAACAGCTGTGCTGATGCACAGCTCCAGTTGCAGAGTAAGAAGGAGGGCAGAGCCAGTTTGGAAGCTGGAAGCCAATTTTGTCTGAGACACCAACTATTAGTTTTCTGGAGAGCAAACACCAGCACTTCTTGATCCCTCAAAAGTCAAGGGAGCAACTCCGTTTTGGAACAGCTTTTTCATGGCAGCCCCATTTGTCACCTCATTCCGTGCCAGGCAAACTTTACTCTTGCATAATGCACCAAACATTAGGGGTGGCGGGAGAAGAGAAGGGTTAATTCGTCTGACTGAAACCAGGTTGAGGTATCTTGAGCGGAAAACTCAAAATGCTTCTTACGCAGTTCTGCCGTGTGGGCCATGGGTCCATGCACCAGGAGGAGGAAAAGGAAGGAGCTGAACACAGACAGACTGGGGAACATGAACAAACAAAAAACCAAGGAAAGGAATGAGATGTGAGGCTATTTCCAACACAAGAGCCATCATGTTTGACAGGGACTTCATATGTATGTTTGCTGTTGACACTAAGGGTCAGGATCAGTGGGGATGGACCAGCGTGGCTCAATTGGCTTATATTAGAGCAACAGCAGCTTAGGGCACCAGATCAGGTTCAAAGAGATGAAGTGGATCAGCACATCACACCGAGGACACAAAATATAAGCCAAACAATAATTTTCTAGTTTCTCTTTGATCCCAGAAGATACTTCACTCGGGCAGGGATGCGACAGAATCCTGTTCTGTTTTAAAAGCCAGAGTGGATCCTTTGCTTAGAGAGATAAGCACAGGAGTACAAGGAGCACCCAGTGCTCTGATTACAAGTGGGAGGAATACACATGCCTTATTTCTCTCTTGTAATGGGAGAAGGAACCCACTGACATGTATGGGAACTCCCCATGAGGATTACTACTAATGACAGGACATACAGCACAAGAAATCCTACGACAATGTCGTTAACCATGTAAGCAAAGAGGTATTAAATTGGATACCTCGGGCTACCTGGGTTTGGGATCACAAGTCAAGGCGTAGTAGGGCCACTGTACGAACTCCTCCCCTGTATGCACAAGCAAGTAGACTAGTAAAACAAGGAACATGAGTTTCAAAGTCTAAACACTACTCTGTATTATGGAAGGCCAAGAGCAATCAGAGTGCTCTGTCCTTGAGTCCCATCTAGCACAGCACTACCACAGAAATGTGTCCCCTAAAGGAAATTAGATGTCCTTTCAACAGCAGCTGACAGAGCAGGGAGGCAGGACAGACTGGAACACAGAGGAAAACTGAACATTGCCACTCTATGGTGTACCCTAACAGCAGAGATGGTCTTGTACAACCCTGTTACTCCTGCAGGAACTGAGGAAGGCCTTCTGTTCCACGTCCTTAAGAGAAGAGCTATCCAGTGAGGGAACCTCACACAACCCACGTGAAGCACAGGAGACCAGCTGGTACTTCACAGATGGACTGACCGCTACTATCAGACAGAAGAGCACCAACTTCTTCCATCACCTTTAGGTTGGATACAACTTCCCTGGAGATCTCCTGTGACTTAAAAGCAGGACTGAATCCCTCCACAGAGCTCATTCATAAAGCTTTCAGAAGCCCTTTCTCACTAGAGCCCAGGAGAACTCCTGCTTTATTCACTTCCTTCATGTCTAAACTTTAACATCCTGATGTAATTTTCGACAGCTCTGAGAAATAAAAGTCAGATCCCAACTCGGAGACAGGTCTGCACCAAGGATGGTCTGGTAGGCAGTTGTGGGCCACTGACTTCAGTGCAGAGATGGGAGAAGAAGGTGAATTAAGTCCTGCTGTCTTGATGGAAAAGACCATGCTCGAGGTTTCTCACCCCTTTGCAGACCACAGGGGATTGCTCCTACCCTCAGCAATGGGCAGAGCTTTCATTTGTATCTTATGTGACACAAGAGAAGACAGGAATTTGCTTGCAAGCCTACAATCCACCGGTACCTAGCTAAGCACCACAAAGAGCAGAAGGTCCTTTTAGCCACTATAAAAAACTGAGGTTTTGCCCCAAAATGGGCAGCAAAGTTCAAAAGATGATGAGAACAGTCCACCTCTGCAAACAGAGGGGTATACAGTGTGTTCCCACTGTGTGACAAAGGACCACAAACCTTCTGAGATGCCAAACCCCACTTCTGCACCACATCCCATAGGGAACCTGGTGACTTTGGCCATGAGGTGCAGAGGGGAGAACTGAGCTGAGGCTTTGGAAGATACAACTTCGTGTTTTCCCCTGGTTTTAGAAGAGGACTCAGATGTGACAAACTGTGCCATCTGCTGTTCTTCAGAGGCTCTGCTGGGTCTTAAGTTCAGGAGGGAGAGAGAAAGACAGAGTTGCTCTTTAAGGTGAACTCTGAGAGCTTTCCTTCCTTCCTTCCTTCTAATGATACCAAAAAATAAAAATGCAAAGTCTTGCATCAGCCACAGTGCAGGTTTTCTCATGCTTCATTATGCTCCATGCCAACAGTGCATGCAAAGAGGTGTGACATGGCACCCTCGGGCCAGAAGCAGACATAGAAAGGTCAAAATCAGCTCAAATGAGATAAAAATGAAGTGTTTGGGAATAGATATTCAATTGGTTTCCTTTTTTTTTCCTTTTATCTTTTCTATTTCATGTTTTTTTGGTACACAATCCAGGCACTGAAGCCAAACCCCCTTCATCCATGTCACAGGACTGGCTTCTTACCTCCTCGTTTGGCAATAAAGTTTGGTCTAGAAAGATTTGGACCAGTATCTGGTGTTTAAAAATTAACAGCTGAGGTTGCACAGCTTCTGTGTTAAATCAGCTGACTAAGGGAATTTAATCCAGAAGGTCTGTGTGTGGAGCAAACACCTTCAGCCAAACCATAGCTGTGGACATCTACTGGAACTCAGCAGCCTTTACTGGGAGCTACATGCAGAAACCATTTGGCTGAACTAAGCCTTTGTCCCTAGAGCAGCCCAATGCATTCCATGGGGTCAAGGTCATCACTTGGTTTTGTTTCTAGGGGCAGCATTTGGCTAAAACTAGCTAAGAAGGAGAGAATAGTGCAGCCCATGGAGACACCACAGCATAGAGCCACGTGGCAATGAGATGATGAAGGCCACGGCAGTAGCAGAGTCTGACCCAGAGGTTTTAGATTGGGGCTTGGGGCTGCTCAGACCTCTGGGTCCCATCCACTGGGCACATCAAGCACTTTATGAGCCCCACCGGTGTCTGTGGGTGGGTGAAGCTGCCAATAACTAGGCACAGCCTCTGAATGGTTGGGAGGAGGGATTTCAGCAGCCTTCTGTACTCAGCTGTTTTCTGGAGCCTCTCTCATGCACAGCTCAAACAAGAAGAAAGGAGAAAATTCATTTTAAAAGGGAGCAATTAAAAAACCCCCTCAGTCTGACTGTTCCAGGAGCCTGGTGGGCCTCTGCTAACAGACTTTTAATTCGGCCCTCAATATTACAAACTGCAGAAACAGGTGAGAAACAGCCATTCGCATTAAGCTGATCCAGCAACAGACTCGGACTGAGTGAAGTAAATATCCCAGTCTGAGGCCTCCTCCTGGGGGATCCATCACCCACCTCGTCTGTGCGCAAGGCGCAGGCCTTCACAAGCAAACCCGGCTCCGCCGAGGGCTCACTGCACATCACGTCGTACAGATCAAATATGACTAAACCCGCTGGAATATTTTTATTTTACTATCAAAACGCTTCTGCAGATAAGAAAAGGTTTTCTATTTTAAAGACTGGGTTTGGGCCTCCTCATCTGGCAGGAGGAGAAATGGGGAAAAAAGCTTTCCTGAGAGCATCTTTGCTTTTTCCAGTGTCATGCCAGGGGCTTCTGGAAGATTCTCTTTCATTTTTTTCTGTTTGGTTTTTACATCTTTGAGGCAGCCGAGTGGGAAAAGGTAAGCTCTGAATATGCCTTCTACTCCCATTCCCCTAGTGAAGATTACTCAGAGCAGCTTAAATAAAAATCCAGAGATTTGTCACGTATTAACTCAAGTATAGTTAGAAAAAAAATGAGACTAAGCTTTACATCACCTACTATCTCTGCAAGGAGTATGACTGTCTGAGAAATGTTTCTGGCTCCAGTGATTTCAATATTACATGAAAACAGAGCTCAGCTCATGGCCTTGCTGACCAGACCTCAGAGCACCCTAAAGTGGGAATCTGAGCAAGACCATGTTCTCTGTGGCATCAGCTCCACATACAGTTCTACCTAAGGAGATAACTTAATAAGGGCTGGGTTTGACTCCTGCCCTTCTTTTTGTGTGCAAAATCAGAATTTCAATATTTTTTTAAACAAAGATTTTTTTAATTTACTTTTTTTTAACACTAGTCTTCTGGTTCTACTGTTCTAATGGGATTTTTTCCACCATGGTCAGTAGAATTGCTTCAGCAAGAGGAGGAGACCACTGTGTCCATCAGATAGGATACACTTCATTCTTACTTTGCCGAGGGAATTAAACTCATTTTGTAGTAGGGAGCTGCCAAGGCTCCTTTGTCTGTGAAGTGCTTAATCCTTTACAAAGTAGATCGTCCTGTTTGTGTTGGCTTTGTAGGTAAGTATTCCTCCTTCAACATCTAAAGAGGTTGTGGAAAGAGACCATTTTGCTTTCTAATGCTTGAAGAAGACTGACAATACAACTGACACTGGCTGAAGAAACTGGTGGCTCTTGAGGACTCTACAAATGTCCCTTTTTTTGTTCCTGGTGTAAAAACTCCTTACTCCAAGTAAATCAGAACAAACCCAGAGTAGCAACCGCTCCAGAGTCATGATTTAGCAACTGCACCGCTAAATGATAAACGCCGTCATATAACTGGCATGAAGGGGGTTTGACATTAAGCAAATGGGAAAAATAAACGAATAAATAAATCAAAATCCAGAGAAAGCTGCATTTTTGGTGAATCCTAACCTAGGCGAGTATTGGGGAGACTCTTTGGAAGAATACATGGGTCCTTTGGTTGGATACTTCTTATGCCGGGGAGTTGAAGGGGGTGGGGGACCCACAATCATATCTATCCTGGCAAAGTAAATAAGAAAAAAAAAGACACCAGCAAAATGCATAATGAAGCAACACGGAGAGAAAAGTCGGTCAGAAAAAGTCGCAGGAAGAAACAACTGAAAAACAGGACGACAGAGAGAAAGAGAGAATTTGAAAATATATTCCCCTGGAAACAGAAGGTTCTTTCCTACCACCTGATTGTCAGTGAAAGCCAAAGTCTAACCTGCCCCAAGGCATGACTCGAAGGTTTAGGCACCACTGAAACATCCTTAGGAGCTCCCTCCCCCCCCAGGTATTACAGGCACCACGCTTTACCCTCTGGACTATATTTGCATACGTGTAGCAGTACCCCACTGAGGCGGTTGGACACCAAACAACAACTATGCATTCTCCTTTCAGTCTCAGGGCTAGATAACACATCCTCAGCTAGTTGAGAACTGCCTGAGCCATTGGAAATCGGCAGGATATGCTGCAGGACTGTGTAACTCAACGAACAGGACACATCCATGGCTGGCAGGGCGTCAGCATGAGACACAAGACACACACAACACTGAAAAGAGTATGTTACAGACACAGTGACAGAGGAGTTAATGGTAAAAGAGGAAAGTGCATGTAAACACCCCAGAAATTTGCTTAAATGCAGCTTGAAGCCACTGAAGCCCTGGCTATAGGAGGTCAAAGCCAGCCCTGCTGAGTTAAGCAGGCAGGGAGAACATTGTGCTTTGACTGCTGAAGGAAACAGATCTGTTCTCTAAGGTGTCCAGTGACAACCTCCCTGGGCTCCACCATATGGGTGTACTGTACTTGTAGCACCAGTTGGTAATGTCCTAACATTGGACATGGCCACCTCCAGTACATTCGTCATCTACAGTGCTGCTCCTTCCAGTTGTACTGGGCAGTTTATCAGCCATGGGACCTCTTGACACCAGACTATGATGGTAAGTGCACTGAAGGATGACCCCAAGGAGTCTGTTCCTGTCACCATCACTGATCTGCTTGGTGGGAAGGTGAAACCAGCAAAGCTGCCTTGTAGCTCTGGCTCCCAAATCCAGGTGCTCCACACTTGAAACAGCTCCTGGTCCTCCTGACGTACCTGCACTGGGATGTTTGACAGCCTTAGCAACCTCAGCCTCACAGTTCTACGGTTACAGCTAAGAGGAGAATTCACTTTGCCCTGCAATTCTTTACTTCAAACACCAAAACCCACCCAATCAAACTACTCTGTTTTGGTAGCACATCACCTTGAAAGACGAGAGACTTGGGTGGATGCTGAGGCTCACAGTAATGGAGTTCCAACTGGAACTAGTGGAGATGACAACCCCAAGGGCTCAGCACAGGCTGTTGGAGGCAGCCTGGAGGCTTATTGTTTCAGGTTATCCAAGTTAGGAAATCTCTTCTTCCTCCTCTTCCTCTCCAGACTCAGCTTGGATCTATAATCAGCTTGGATTATATAATGGCTTCCAGAGGGCTTTTATTCTCAAAAAGTAAATGGTGTTATTAATTTGATTGGAGAGTTGGGCTCTCATTTTCAATGTGGGACATCAGGGCTGAGAGAGGAGGCGTCACATTAGGTTTAGCTCAGATCCTCTGCTCAAGAACCAAATTAATCTAAGATTTATCACAGAATCTCTTTGGTTGGAAGAGACCTTTAAGATCATCAAGTCCAACCTTTGACCCAGCACTACCAGGTCACCCCTAAACCATGTCCCTCAACACCACATTGATTTACCTTTTATACACCTCCAGGGGTGGAGACTCCACCACTGCTCTGGGCAGCCTGTTCCAACGCCCATGGACCAGTGATGAAATTCTTCCCAATATTCAGCCTAAACCCACCCTAGTGCAGCTTGCAACCATGAACATGTTTCTGTGGGATCTGGTTTAGAAAAACCTGCTCTGCAGAGGATTGGACTAGATGATCTCCATCTTTTTTTTTTTTTTGTGGGAGAAAAATTTTAAATGCCCTTTCTGGTTCCGTTTGTCCCATTTTCACAATTCTTCCTCTATCAGAACTAGCTCATCTGCCCTAAAATGTGAGCACAGAACTGCAGCTCTGCTAAACCATAACCTACGTCACTAGGCTCAGATGAAGAACCCCTGTCTGTGTACCCTGGGCAGATGGTGCCATCTGAGGAGGGATTCTCCTCCAACAGCTCAACATCCCAACAGTGAGAGGAAACTGCTGCTTCCTCGCTGTCCCCTCTGCCCATTGCAGGTTTTAGTCTATATCAAGAAGGTTACAGACAGACCACATTAGCCCTAAGCCTGAGGCACTGAACCTTTGCTGTCCTGCCAGGAGGACCACAGAGACACTCACCTGCTGTACCTATGGGATATTCTAGAATGACCAAAAAAATCCCAGAGGAGGAGGATGAGCCATGAATTGTGTGTCTGTCTGGGGGTGGGCACCGAGGTACTTTTAGAGGTGTAGGACCACTGTTTTTAGCCCCTGTCCTGCATGAGCATCCCTGTGGGTACCAGCCATCAGAACTAAGATTTTCCTGAGGATTTGTTTTAGGAAGAAAAGAGTAAGTTGTAGCTGCAAAGGAAAGTCTCTGTCTCCTGGCAATACCTTGACAACAGACAAAAAAACCAGAGAAAGAATAAGTAAAGAGAGAGGTCTCTTGCCTGGCCTGAAGGTTTTTAATCCGGGACAGCATGTCCAGGTGACCGGCTGAGTACTGCTCGATAACATCCATCACGTCGTAGGGCCGCAGGCTCTCCTTAAACTTGCGCTTGGAGACGAGAAATCTCATAATGCTGCAGGAGATGGAAGAGGAAGAGCAAAATAAAGTGCCTGACCTGCTTAGTGGTGGATAAAACTCACTGCCAGGAGCTGTACTGGAAGGAAAATGGAATCTGTCCCAATGCTGGCAATAGCAGAGGGGAAGGGGATTGCGGGAGCTCATAGCTGAAGCCCTGTCAGAGACAAGGGAGGTCCCAATGCCCCTTGGACCCTCCACTGTGCCCAGATCCTCTCTGCGCCGCTTTTCTAAATGTCAGCGTTAAATCTCAAAGCTGGTGCGAAGGATCATTCGGACACATCCCTGCGGGTGATTTTTCCTGCTTCTCCATGTTTTCCCTCCCTCAGCAAAAACTGCCCTCTCTGGCAGAATTCTCTGTAAAGGAGGACAGGCCACCCGGGGAAAACAGCCTGCAGCACAGACAGTTCAGCACTTGCCATCTCTGCTAGGCTTTAACGTTTATTTATTTTACTTATGTTTCTCCCTGTTATTTATTTTTCCAGACCACTTCACTTTTCTCCCTTTCTCTTACCACACTGCCCTGATGCTGACTTTCAGCCCTGGTGTCAAATCTTCTGTCACAAACTCGCAGTTGCAGCTTTTGTTCTCATCGGGAATGTCTTCTCCAGGCAAACTGGCTTCTGAGTTTGGGAGAGGGAGATTTAAAAACAACATGTGAGTATTTCCCATCATAGTACCAAGCAAGGAAAGACACATTGGATTGCATAAAGTGACCCTAGGGAATCATCAAATGGAGGGGTCAGAAGGGATCTCTGAAGATCATCTAGACCAACCCCCCTGCTAGACAGGATCACCTAGAGAAGAAAAGCACCAGACACATATCTCTGCTGAGCACCCTGATGGTGTTAATGTACATAGTATATATTATTAATACATGTTAAGATATGTTAATATATGTAATATCTATCACATCGTTAAGGTGACATCCAGCAATGCCAGCAGCAGCTCTCACCCATCTCTAGACACCCAATTCTTCCCTCTTTACCTATCCTCATGCAGACAAATCTATATATTATTATTATTTTCTATAGATTATCCTATTTTAAAGGCCAGGTTGGATGAGGCCTTGAGCAATCACATTGAGTTGAGATGTGACCCTCCCCATGGCAGGAGGTTGGAGTAGATGGTGTCTGAGGTCTCTTCCAACCTGAGCCAGTCTATGACTCTATGATCATGACTGTCAGTAAGGGTTTTCTCTTCTCTTACCACACTGCAAGCTAAAGCAAAGGAAAGAGACCTATAGAAGCACCTTGGTCTGCCCTTCTTACTGAGGGTTAGCTGGAGATTTGGGGTCCAGCATGGAGTTCCAAGCCCTCACCTTCTGAATTTTGCCGTGACGCTGCTCCCTTGATGCGGAATGCTTGCCGGGCTCGGCTGCGGTCTCCAAAGCTCCAGCTCTTGGGCACTTTGCTTGGGCTGTCCTCGATGCTCTGGTCAGCGCTGGGGGACCTCCGCATGCCCTGAGCCTGTGGAGAGCCTTTCCCTTTGGTGCCAGCACCGCGGGGACTGGAGAAGACACGATCTTTCAAACTGACCTTCTGACTGTTCCGAGAAACACGTTGAAACAAAGACAAAAAGGAGACAGCAGGAGGAGTCATTCTGGAAACCACGCAGTCCTTCCCCACCAGCCATTAGAAACCAAGAGCACTTCCAAGCAGCAGAGATGTCATTTTGCTGTTGGCTTTTTCAGTTGGGTTTTGTTTTCAATTTTTTTTAAATTTGTTATAATTTTTTTAAGACTTTTTTTTAAAGAAAGCGTCATAGAAGTGTTTCCACCATAATGAGTGAAATGGGAATGGTTATTAAGAGAGAGAAAATAATGAGGACTTTAAACAGAAGCCCCTCGTGGGATGCCAGGGCTGGCGGGACAGAATGACGTTAAACGATGAGGTTATGATCCCTTAAATCACTGATCGGCTGCGGTCACGAGTGAGGAAGCTTTTCTCTCACAACTGCCTTCCAAAACCCTATTATCTAAGAAGAACCCCCCCCTCCCCCCAAAATAATACCCAAACCCTCTACCTTAAACCTTTAACTTTTTTGGAACTCTTCACTTGTAGTGCTCAGACCTGTCTCTCTGCTTTGATCACCTCCTGCATTTCCTCCCTCTTAACACACAATCTGTCCTTTTTGTTTATTCCAGAATTCCTCAGATATTTAAACACTTCAGTATGAACCCTATAATGTACAACTCCCCCATATCTTATAAAGATTCAATCTAAACTAACATCTACCTGCAGGTCAGTTATGGTGTCACAAACACGGCACAGCAAAATTTTACAGCTTCATGACATTTTACTGCTGTTTTTCTGTTAGAATCTCATTTCCTGAAAGCCCTGTAGTTACAGTTCGGAAAGAAGATCTCTCCAGAAACAGAAAGGGTCTTGCTGACAAACAGTAATTATCCTCCAAATTCTGAAATTCATCACTGAAAACTTTCATCCAAATGAAAACAGTGACTTCCCATGTGAAAAATTGCAAAACAAAAAACATTTGCAAATCTTTAAAGAGCAAACTTTATAGGAACAGCACAGGGAAACCAAATTGCAAATAGCTTTGGTGAATGGGATATTTTTTGAAGAGCAACTGGCTGGACAACCAGTGCAAGGCACTTGCACACAGAGCCAAAATTTTCTGTGTTGCATAGATTTTATAAGTTTTATGTATTTTATACATTTTTTACATTTTATATAGGAAAATATAGCTTTTTACACATTCTAGATATAAAATATATTTTATATAGTATCTATTTTATATAAAATACAAATATATAAATATATAAAAATATAGCTATATAATGTAGAATTTCTATTTTTTATATTTTATATATAGAAATCAAAAATTAGTAAACCCATAGATGCCAACTCCCAATTCTCCAAACCCCTGCAGTGGCAACTCAATATTTTGCTGCAAAATGGAGGAGGAATGCTGCAGGAACTTTGATTTCCACATCAGATTTCCAGGTCATCAGGCCTTTTTTTTTCTCTCATAAAAACTCAAGCAGCCATTCTTTGCCTTCAGAACCAGCACGAGGTCCTCCAGAACTTTGTTGCTGCTTTGAAGCAAAGCAAAAGGCAGCTTCTTTTCCCCCGGTGCTGACGGGAGCAGACACTGGGTTTTGCCCATTAAAGGAGGCTCATGTGACTCAAAGCTACACGGGGAGCAGATTTGTTGACTAAGAAGGTGCTATTTTTACAAAGTCACTTCACATTGTGAGAAGCTGAACGTTTACAAGCAGAGAAAGGTGCTTAGGCAGCAGTTTGTGGAGCTGCACAGCATGATCCCGGGGGAGGAACCACCGACCCGATGGAGCAGCTCCTTGGCTGCTGGGCAGGGTCATCTGTGGCCATGGCTGGGCAACAATTTCACATTGAAAGGGAGAAAACAAAATGTATTTTACAATCAAGGTAAATAAGGCAGAGTTATTCCAGTTCATGATGCATTTTTCATCTGGATACAGGCTCTTTTTCAGTGTGCTGCTCACCTGCAGGCTCTGTCTGGAGGTCATGGGACCAACAGAGCTGAAAATCAGAGCAGAAGTACAAATCCTCACCAGAATCTAGGAACAAGCATGTGTCTAAACACCCTTCTGGATACAAGCCTTAGTCACTAATATTCTCAAGCCATCATCCACGATGAGTCCAAAGTTTAAAAGCCATTCTCATTCTATGTTGCCTGGATTAGAAACCAGATTGATCCTTTTGATCCTAAGCAGGCCAATTTGGGATTTTTTTTCCCCTTTAGCTGATTTACAGAATTTTCCTACAATCTTCTGCATTCCTGCTAATACTTGGAACAACCTGCCTAGGTTGTGGTAAAAAATTAGTTTTATAAAAATTAATCAGCAGCACATCAATATTCAGAATTCAAAGCTATTTTCCTGTGCCTTGCCCTCTGCTGAGTTGCTCCCGTCACACATGTCTGCATAAAGCCAGCTGCTCTCACTGAGTAAAGCAGAGCCCTTTCATTACAGCCCCTTTTCTATTCCCACAATAAATGTGCTGCAAAGGCTTGCAAGGATTACAAAAGGTGAAAAGAAATTGTTGGACTCAGTGAGGAATAGGAGCAGAAGGTTTCAAGCCTGAGAGCATGAGGTGCAGCACCTCCGTGCATTAAAAAATCTCATAGAAATCTGATGAACAATTAAGACCTGGATAAGTTTTGCTCCTGAGTATTCACCACTCAGAGGAAAAAAACCAACACCTGATGTAACTTCTCCATTTTAACATACATGACATGAGGTAACATGAATCACAGAATCATAGAATCACTAGGGATTGGAAGGGACCTCGAAAGATCATCTACTCCAATCCCCCTGCCACAGCAGGATCACCTAGACCAAGTCAGTTCCCTCGTTGGAAATGACACCCGGAATCACACGCAATCCCTGCTGAGTAGAATGCTGTTGGGGAGCTGGTAGGAAAGAGCCCGAAAGAAGTCTAGACAAATATAGAGATGTATGCTGTCAGCTAACCCAAGATCATGTTCTCATTCAACCAGAAAGTCATGCAGCGATGTAGAGTGTCGGGGAGAAGTAGTGCTTGGATGTCGCTCCTGTCAATGTTCAATGAGCCCCAGTTCAGCAGAAGGCCTTGTTTGCTGGTGAGGTGAACATGAGGAAAGCAGCAATCCAGCCACACACCACAACGTGAGGTGAAGCTTGCGACTGAGATAGCTAAAGGTGGTATGGACATGGGGCAGGTGCCCTGAAGGGAAAGAAAACTGGCTTTCCAAATGGAGACTATCCTTATGGGGAGCTAACAGCATAACAGGATGCGCTCTAGTTCCTAAGTCTTCATCACCACTTTCAGTTGGAAACCATTGAAAACATACTCAATAATAATAAAAGAAATACATTTTCAAGCTGACTTTGGGGAAGATATAGGAAACTTTCAGCTTTGCACATGAATTTAACAAAGGATAAAATCTCAACCGGTTGTTCTCTATCGTCAGAGACAAAAATAAAACAAGAGCTCATGTTGGATGAACCCACAAGGAGCACTGCGCAGCCCCACAGCTGATAGAAAGGTGCTCAATGCTTTGGTGGGTTTTGCAATTAGATTCATTCAGATCTAACAGCCCAGCACTCAGCAGCAAAGTGCATGAGAGCTGCCCTTCACATGAGCTGCCATCAGCCTCCTTAGGATGCTCTGAGCTCCTGTTTGAAACCTCTGCTTTGGGCTTCACTCCACAGTCTTCTACAGTGTTAAATCAGCACTTTTTAAAAAACATGAACTCGCTACGTTAGCAGCAATTTCAGATCGATACGAAGCATCACTGGCAACATCTTGTCATTGATTTTAAACTACGCTTGAGCAGTCGTTTCATTTTCTCCTTTCATTTTGCTGGCAGCAAACTTTGGCTAAACTGACCTGGACTAGCTTGGACGCAGACCCATCTCTGCCCATGAACACAATGAGGATGTGTACACCCTTCCAACCAGCCATGGCCAGGAGAAAGCAGTTATCTCCTGTTGGGAATCCAGAGTTTCAGCTGAGCTTGTGGTAAATGAGAACAAGAGTGTTAGGAATGAATGATGTTTGTGGTTACCACCAGGCTCCAGTCTGGTTGTGGGTGTGAGTAAGAGGTAGAAACCAACCACTGGAGGTATAGAGGGAAGGAAAGTACATCTATGTGTGCAAAACTTGAACAGCTAGAGCAGAAATCAGAAAGGACCTGGCTTGAGCCTGGTTTGCCTGCAGTGATTTCAGAGAAGCTGTTACAAAGGTAAATTCAGCCCAGAGAACGGAGTTTCTCCAAGGAGAGTGACCTGGGCACGAGCAAAACAAAATATCAGTCAATGATGATTGTCATGGTGGGTAATCCCTCCTCTCTTCCTCACCCACAGCCACGCCATTAAGACTTGGGTTGAAGTGAGCCACGGAAATCATAACAAGAGAGACCTTGAGTTGAACCATCCCTGCAGCCCCAAACTGAGCCTGGCCACAGGTGGGTGAAGGGAGCCAGACACACCTTCAGCCTTGGCCACATCAGATGCAGCTGGCCTGTTTAGTCTTGAAGAAGACTTGAGGTAATACTCTACACCCAGACCCGCAGGCCAGTCAAGGGCTCTGCAAACACCTTTCCTTCACTGGTCTGTGGGCTAGCTCTTCCCACTGTCAGGTCTTTGTGGTGCCTTCACCACTCTTAGTAGATACCAGGAAAGTCTCTTACAAAGCAGAATATGGTAGAACTGATAACCTGGCTTGGTGTCATTACATTACTGTCTAAATCTGCATGTGTTATTTCATTTATTGACTAGAGATTGTTAGTTCAGTGCATTAAGAAGCCACAGCTCCTAAGGACTATTAATTTACCTGCATTGGATTTTCCCTGATTGCCTCATTGTTTACTGTGATTTCGTTATGTGCATGCCAGATGAAGGCTTTTAGCACTCAGCCGTAGATGCATCAAAGTGCTCCAAGATTGTGCAGTGCAGGATTGCAGGCAGCCAGCCCAAGGGCCCAGGAGAATAAGACATGTGAATCATTTTTATGTCACTTCAAGGTCACCCTATAGTTTCACTTAAGCATGGCGTAAAATGCTACGTTCAGAATGGATGCAGGGAACACAGATGCTCCTGTAGCTACTCCAAAGTTTGAGATTCCTCTGTGACTGGAAGAACCACAGTCTGTAATCCTCCTCCTAGGGATCTCCAATGGATGAAGAAGATCTTGAGAAAATAATTTGTTTCTTTCTCCCACTCCCTTGCAGAACTCAAGATGAGGGAAACGGAATGAGGATCACAGTGGGAAGGAACTCAGTAGAACACAGAATAAAATAAAATCATCCTGGTTTTACCAATTAAAACATCATGCCTAGAAGACATACAGGGAAGACAGTAAGATCAGAGTGGCTGACATTCCAGAGAAAAGAGGATATGGGCAAGTGAGAGGACAGCAGTACATACATCACTGCTTGCTTCAACCTCTGCCAAAGCCAACTTTAGCATTCAGCAACTGAAAGGAGCCTTGCTCTGGGGAAGGGTCCCTGCTTGCGCTCCTGCCCCATGGACAAAACAACTTGACCTGGCAAAGGGAAACAATACAAAAGTAATGTGTTTTTTTTCCATTGACCAAAATTTTTTTCATTTGGAAGTCTGTTGACACTCTGGCTGATGACCACCCAATATTTAACACGCTCCCTTCAAGAGTAAGACTTCAAGGAAGCCTTCAGTGCTGTCAAAACACAGAGTGGAAGGCTAATCATAGCCTCAGGCTATTTATCAAAGTCAAAGGCATCTCCTATCATAGAGAACTGTTTATTATGAAACCTAGATCATACCCCCTGCCTCTTTGTCACCCATTCAGAGATGGGATTTACCACACTGCTTCACCTGAGGGTCAGGCATAAGCCCTATCCACTAGACTGACAGTTAATCAAAACAGCCAGCAAGGGAGAAAACAAAAAAAAAAAGGAAATAAAAAATAGCCAGAAAAGAAAAGATAGGAGTTGGAACAATTAATGGAAGAAATCAGAGATACATAAACTTTTGAAACCGTTGGTTTGATACTTTTAAAAAACTGGTCCTTTGTCGGCTTTTTCTGAGGGAGACAGAGACTGGTGATTTTGAGAATTCAAACGGACTCCAAGAAGAGAGCATGCAGAAATCCCAGGATTCACAAACATGCGGCATCACTCAGTGCCCTGCCACTGCGGGGGCTTCCTCCTGCCTGCCTGCGGGGGGTCACCTGGCAGCATTCACAGCATGCAAACTCTGGGCCTCGCTGGTTCCACAAGGTGCAACGTTTGCTGCTGAGAAGCAGTGTCTGGGCTGGTGAAAGAGGTTGTCCTGGAGCAGAAGTTGATGCCTTTATGCATAAATAAAATAAGATATATGTGAGGCTAACGGTTGGACTCAATGGTCTTAGTGGTCTCTTCCAACCAACAAGATTCTGTGGTTCTGGGGTTCTGGATCTGCCTGCCCTTACGGCTGTGGAATGGGTGAACTAACAGATGCTCGCTGGGAGTTCTCTGAAGCCACCCTAACAGTTGTCAGCTTGACAAAAAAGATGAAACTACTGCTCGTACAAAACCCTCTGCCCTAACTAGTTGTTCTGATCTAGAACCAGAACCATTCCAGTGGCCATGTCAATGCTAAGGGGAACCCGTATCCCCTATGTCTGGTGGGACAGGCTGAGATTAGTCCTTCTCTAGCTGCGTAGTAGAGGTGCTAGATAGTTGTGGCTTCCAAAGGCCATCGAACTACAAGAGGTCAATTCATAGCATGGAGAGAGCCCAAGGAACAGTGACTGAGCAGAAGTGGGAAGCTGGTAGTTCTCATGCTACTAACTTGACATTGCTGTATAATGCAATTCAATTTGCAAGGGGTCCCTGGACCTCAAGGAGGGATGGAGTGATAGGGATGAAGGGGGCTTTAAAAAATGATAATAGCAAATTTAAAATGTTTTTAATTTTTTCCCATCATTTGTTACTCTTCAGTTCCTGGCCTCCTTCCTTGCTGAGCAGACATTGGCTTGCTAGCCCAGACCAAATTCCCCATCCTCGTCTCTTCGATTCATGGGTTCTGCATGATCAGCAGACGAGGAAGCCTCTAATTTCTGAGCAGGCAATGGGGAGGCTCTTTCACCTTGGTTTTTTTTTTGTATTTTACTCATCTAGTACCTCTATTAAGCAGAGAAGTGATCAGAACGGGTGGTAGCAGGGTAGAGGGAGAATGAGCCGTGCAGCTTTTGATTAGTTTCGTGCGACGCATTTCCCGTGGTACCTAGAGTTTCCTGAGCAGCATCCGCATAGTGACTCTCTGCACGGTTTGCTTTTACTGGAAATGAGGGGAGAGTAAAAATTAGACCTGGAAGCAAATGCCAGACAGGAAACTTTTGATTACTGACTCTAGCTTTGTAAGACAGGTGCTTTGAGGGCCGGGTTCATGACAGGATTTTTCTGTTTGAGGATTGAGAATAAAAAAAAAATTAAAAATAAAAATCAAGAGAGCTTCTGAAATTTGTCTCACTGCTGTCAATCAACGTCATTATTAGAAATGACATGGTCTCTGTTGAACAGGTGGCAAAAGTTCATCTACAGCGGACTGAGTCCTGCAGGAAGAATTTTGGAACCAAAAAGTACTTTCTTTTTCCTCTAAACAGATAAAAAGAGTAATTTTTTTTTAATTGTCTAGGCCATGGAGAGGCAAAACTTGAACTTTTGTCCAACAATATCCAAAATGTTCAATTTCTCCTTTTTTCCCCCCCCAAAAGACAAAAACAAAACCTCACAAAGAGAGCTACTCAATCTGAAAATTATTTGTGCTTCTTATACAGCAAATTGCATTACGTTAGCCTGGCATTTAAAAACAGTAAACCCAAATAACAACAGGCTGGGGTGCAGTCCCTTATGGGACTGTTCACGCATCTGTTATTCTATCATGTTTTTGCAGATGGGACCTACCACTTTTGAGGAGTCCCTGGCTTTGCTGAGGCACCACCACAGCTCCTGGGAGCCCATCCCAAATCACTGCTCAGGTACTGCCCTGCCAGGAGATCACCCCCACAACCAGGGTCCTCCATGCCATGGAGCAGCCCTCGACCTGTGAAAGGGTAAGGACATGGCCCCCATCATCCCACCTGGCCATCGGCCACCAGCCAGCATCTCTTGCCGAGTTCAAGGCTGGACCAAAAAAGCTGCAGGGCATCAAACCCCCATTCCATTCTACACCTGAACTCGGCAATTGGAGGAGCTTGTGGGCACACACAGAAGGAATCTGCAGGAATTCCTTCTGCTTGGCAGCGTCCCATGCTCAGCCAACACTGCCCTGGGGACTCCTTTGGCACCCGGCAAGGGTATGCCTCACCCCAGAGAACCGGTGGTGCTTCCAGGGCTGTTCTGGAGCTGGGGTCTGAGCATCACGGCGTAGGGGTGGGATATTCGCATGCACAGCACTGGGGAGACACGCAGGTTTCTCTCCTCTTAGTCTCCTCTGCAGTCCCTATGGAACGATGCGATTCCTTCCATGCAAATAATCCGCTCCCCTAGAGGCAACTGATTATTTCCAGATTACTGTCAGTCCCAGCATGAGTCTCTGACACCAGTTTAATTGATTAGAAGGTCAAACACCAAACCAAGGCTCACACAGCCCATCAGACTCCTGTGACTGCTGTGGGGCTGTAGTGAGTTAGTGACACCTCAAACCCCCATGGCTGGATAAGCAGGAGCCCACTGAGTCAACCAAAGGCATCCTCCAGTGCCTTAATCACAGCCCTGAGTGGAGATATTGTGGTTGCGTGTATCTCAGACAGACATATACATACATGGAGTAGAGAAATACGCACAGATATACACACACGTTACAAGGCGGCCCAGTCCAGTGCTCACTCAGTGTGATGGCCAAGGTCTTGTTGGATTCTTTAAGGTCAAGGACAAGCCCCAGCCAAGGACAACCTTCCAAAGAGGTTCCTCTTGTTACCTCCAAGACTGAACTCATGCTGGACAAAGTAATCTGAGCTTTAGCTCCTCCTGTTTCTGTTTCTCTGATATGATTGTGTTATGATGAGCATTGGCATTATTAATTTGTTAGCTTTCTGCTCAATTGTGCTTTGGAAAAATACAAAGAGGAAGAAATGTGGTTGTGGCTGCCTTCAGATGTTGCTCGAACCCATCTCTGACAGAGCATCTGACGCTCACATTTCACACAGCAGCCTCCGTAGTCCTGGCTAACCATATGTTGGTCTTTTTGACATTTTATGATCAGAAGACAAAGTAAACAGAGATGAGATGCCACAGCGAATTTGCAGCCTGCTGAACAGACCAGGAATCAAATCCTGGTATCACTCTTCTTTTTGCTGGCTTTCTGTAGCAGGAGGGATGAGAAAAGCCCCAGCACAGAGCACCTCTCCTTCCCTGGGGTTATAAGCCAGAGAGGATCCTGCATGAAAGTAGGGTGGTCTCGGAGGTGAGATGGATGCTCACTGCTTCTGCAGCAGCAGCTGACGTAGGGAAGAGCAGGGGACCACTTTACCCAGCTAAGCAAGTGGTGGGGTGGACACAGCACCCAAAGCAATGGAAAAGGCTTTCTAAGCAATTTTTTTTCAAAGAGAGGAAAAGAAAAAGGAGGCAGAGGTACACAGCATGTAGAAACAAGCCAGCGGCTTCTTGGCTCATCACAGCCTGCGGTCTGTGTCCTGGGGAGCTGCACTCTGTCCCCTCAGGCAGGTCAGCACATAGCTCCTGGTCATAGATGGATGCAGACAAGTTTGTGGTAGAAAACAAAACAGACATGATAAAGAAAGGACATAACCTGCCTCCCAGATCCGCTGTCCTATTTTACACCAAGACCAACTCAAAAGCCACCTGAGTAATTCTAGGTGACCCTAAGCCTCTGCCATGCTGACCTTGCCACATCCACCCACCCCGGACAGCGGCTGTCCAAGTGCTGTCTGGGCAGAAATCAGCACAGCAGCACTGAAATCAGTGGGCGGCATCACTGCTGGTGCACAGGCAAGACCCCGAGAGCTGCCCCATGCACTGGTGGGGCCACTGGGATGATCCCTGACCTTGCCAGACAGAACTTGTCTCACACAGCATGTTCTGACACCAGCTGTGCTAGAAAGCCTTCTCTAACTTTAAAATATTTAAGACACAAAACAGTGAAAAAGCTGTTTCCATTCTTTCTGCTATAAGGAGTTGGTGGTGCATCAGTTATGGGAAGAGAGATTGAGGAAATCAGCCACTCCCTACACATCACTACAATGGGAGGAAGATCCAGCAGTTATCTCCAGACAGGAGACCGTTTCCTTATATCAGTAGAAATGGAAAGTGGCAAATCCTTCAGGAGCTGAAGTGTTAGAAGTGAGGTGCTGGGGTGTGCTATGAGGGACAATTCAGCGACAGACCATGGCTAGATGATTAACCATCAGGTGGGCTGACAAACAGGGCAAGTTTTCTTTTCTAGGGGCTTGATGACACACTGAGCATCACTGGGAGGCTGATGGAAGTCAAAGCAGGTGGGAGATTTCGGATCTGGATGTAACAGATCTGGGAACTCTTATATAGGAAAGCAGGTGATTTGAGCCCACTCTGAATATGGGGACTACTAAGCAAAATTCCTTTCCGAGGTCTGGGACATTACCAGAATGAAAAGGGCAGTGGGAGCTGGAAGAATTGATACTGCCCTAACAAAACACAGAAAGGACTTTGGTTCTGCTCTAGCAGCTGACCAACATGGAACAGACTCCAATGCCACATAGACAGCACCTACAGACCTTCAGCTTAAGGGTCTGGTTTAGCCTCTTACACTGGAGGGCAGTGAAACCCTTCTGACGCACCTCAGGACTGGAAAAGCAGCATTTAGGAAATTACTCTGACGAAGGGCTACATATAGTGGAAAATACTCCGAATGAGGCTATTTTCAATTCTTTCTGTGACATGGCATTAAGAAAGCAACAAAGTAATGGGAAAACCTGCAACCTCCATGAAGAAACACTATCCCAACCTCATGTGTCAACTAGTGGAAATGAAAGGCAGGGCTGAGATTCAGAAAAAAGAAATAAGGGCAGTGCCTCAGAAACCAGACTAGTGCTTCAGAAATAACAAGACTAATGCCTGCAGCTACAAGGACGCTGGTTGTTGTGACCCTGTTAGGGACCATCAGTCCTCACATTTCCCTGGCTATGGAGCTGATGGGGTTGAGCAGAGATTTCATCTCCCTGCACAGCTAAATGCCTGTGAGAAATGCAGATTTACCCTTTGATACATCCAGAGGGTATCACTGGTTGAGACAAGGCAGTGGGGCAGCCATGCCCCTGGGATGCAGTGGTGACCTCTGTGATGCCACAGGCTGGTAGCCAAGGTCTGCTCCCAGAAAGTTATTCCCACATAAAGCTTTAATGAAGCTGGGTGGAGGGTACCTTCTTTCTCGCTACACAGGCTGGGACTCCACATAGGGAAAAAATGAAATCAAATTCTGAAGAGCTGAAACATGATCTTGGTGATTTGGGTTATTTGGCAGGAAAGTGGATGGAGAGCTATGGAGGTTCTGCTTGCAAGGGAAAGCGTAAACTAAAGACAGAAATAAAAAAAGAGTAGGGGAGAAAAAACAAAAAATGGAAGGAAGGATGAAATTTTCCTGTCTTTAGTCATCACCTATCAACCCAGATATCCCTGATGGGATCTTATCTCTGAGAAGAATTGGGTTCTGGCCTGTTATAATCTAAAGAGCACAGCAGAAAGATGGCTCTGCAAAATGCCAGGCCCTAGTTCTACTTCTGAAAAATCAGAATACTTAAATATTTACAACGTTTAGGCTGTAGGCTAAATTCTGAGATGTGAGATGGAAGGCCTGAAAACCAAGCAGATGATCTCCACAGATCATGAGTTCTCCATCTTGCCTCCCAAAAAAAAAAAAAAAATTTAAAAAAAGAGAGTCAGTACTAGAACTACTGCTGAAAAGAACTAGGAAAATATAAGAGAAAAAAAAATCCCAGAATTACATATTTCTATGGGGACGAAATGTATCCTCAAAGTATCCCAAACACCAGCCCTGTTGCTTTCCCTGGGATGTATGAACAGAGAAAAGCTCTCCCTTGTGTGAGGTTTAGGGCTGCCCTTGGAAGGTGCTCGCCACAGCTCAGAGGGTTTCCAGCTGAGCACGTGGCCTTGAGGCAGGGAGGGAAGACCGAGCAGGGACTGTCATCCAGAGGAAACTGGGTGGAGAAAAGGTCTCTGTGCCATGCAACGTGGTACCACATCAGAGAACCCTCCTGTGTCCCACGGAGCAGCAGGTTCCACGCAGCCCCCGCAGCAAGAGTTGCTCAGGAGAAGTTGCTGACTTGGTGATACTGTGATGGCTTCGTGTCCCCATGTCACCTCGGCCTGGCATAGTGCTGGGTGATGGAGTCATGGGCAAAGCATCACCTACCCATTGGCACTGGCTGAGCCTGCTGAGTCTGTTTCAGCTACAACTCCAGCAACAGAAGGAAAAGAAACCCCAAAAGCAGCATAAACCAAAGCCCTGTTGTACCCCACTGGTGTCTGCCAGCTCTGCCCATGCCGCCACTGTTCTCCTCTACCCCCTTCACTCTCCTCGCAGCTACAGCCCAAGGCAGACTGGAAGAAGAGATGATTTAAGGTCCAGCACAGAAGAGACACGGGACTGCCATAGCACGGAACAAGCACGTCAGTACCTAGGAGGCTTCCCTGGATGGCATCAGTACATGGCACACACACACACACACAGACACCTACAGGAATGCATGGGGATGGCGAGATGGCAGCAATACAGACCTTGGCGATGGCTCGGGCTGCTGCTCTTTCCTTTAAACAGAAGCAATAGAACATTAGCATGGTGCCGTGTGGCAAGAGATGTTGCTGCTTCACTGTTAAAACATAACAAAGGACAATAGCAAACAGTACAGCTAGGAGGAAGGCGCAGACAGAAGAAAGGGAAAGAAGCTTTTCCATTCCTGGAGTTTGTGGCCCAGACAGAAGATCACTGGAGACTCACACAACCTCAGAGAAGACACATTGAATGCACAGGGTTGAAGGGCTTCTCCCAACCCATCTTCGTGCCTACACATGACTGAGACACCCAATGGCTGTGTGATTTGTGTGAGCACAGGAGGACTTCTGTGGGCTCAGGGAGTGACCCTTTTCTCTTGGAAATGCATCACCCTGAGATGTTCCTGAACGGCTACCATGACCTTGGTGCATTTGCTTCTCCATCCTGGCCATCACGATAGAGCTCATCTCTTGCTGTGTGGGTTCCTGCTGAACATGTGCCAGGAGGGGGAATGTTGGTGGGACAAGCGTGGACCTCTGCCCTGACATCCTGACACTTCAGATGGGGTTTTTGTCTCCTAAGCTTTTGGCAGCTACTTTGCCCAAGTAGTTGGCAAAGGCCATATGGAGGCAGTGGGACACCACATTTCCTGTATGTGGTTTCCTACTGAGATATCAAACTCCTTGATTGCCCTGAAAAATTAATGACAGAGGACAAAGTGAGCTGAATCTGCAGAAGGGTGGGAGTAACACTGCAAGCCAGGCTAAGGGCACACTGAACAACCCTGTCACCTTCACTGACCAGACATGTCGGTGGCACGTCCCTCCAGCAGTGAGGAAAACCTGCTCTGACTTCAGCTACTCTAATTGACAGTTCTTCACAATGGAAATTGTATTTAGACTCTGAAGCAGCTTTGTCCCTGCAGTCCCACAAGAGAGGGAGCAGCCTGTGCATGACAGTCTCCCCTAACACCAACCAGTCTTAGGGACAAACTGGTCTGTGAGAAACCTTGGGCAGGAGGAGCTTGATTCCATCTGGTGCACTAACCCTGGCCCTGCCTCCACCCAGCAGTGACCCCTGAGACCTTCACAGACCCCAACCCTTCTTCCTGAGGCTGAACACAGCATTCTGGAAAAACTAAGTAATACCCTTGCACTCTCTGCTCCTGGCTTAGACCAGCTTGGGAGCTCAACCGCATTCAGGAGCTCAGTCACTCACTTTTTCAGGTTTCCAGCCTGACCCATGGATCTGCAGATCTCTGCTCTCCAGAGACACACAGCCCAGGGCAGATCTCACCCCACACCCCCCAAGCTGGCCCCACTGCCCACCAGCACGGCCAGTATCTCTCTATCCTTCCCAGGGTCTGCACACCTCCCAGTCACCAACTAGGGCAGCAGTTCCAGTCACCAACTGGGGCAGCAGTTCCTGTTTAAGAAACCCCCAAGAATTGCCCGTCCCCAGCACAGGTCTAAGCTGCAGGACTTGTGAGGCCACACAGATTCTTTGCCGCAGCAGATTCAGTAAAAATCTCTCAGTCTTGAAGGAGGTGAGGGAAGGCTGGAGGGAAGAGAGAATGAATTAACACAGCATAGGCCTGGGTGTCCTCCAAAGCAGAGAAATCAAGGGAAATCTGGCAAAGCTACTTTGATCAGACCCTTGGAAAACACCACTCTGCATTTTCAGCCAAACACTCTAACATTACTCCACAGCCATGTGAAGCCGAGGAACTCCACATTCAGCATGGGATAGGGACCAGGAAGAGATTGCTGAACAACCCATGGGGGAGCAGCTGTCAAAACCTCTCACATCTTCAAGTTTGTCCATAAGAAAAAGGCAGGAATGAAAAAAATCCAAACAAAATTAAAAAATATAAGGACCCAACCAGCTCAAAAAACGTTGTAAAGTTTGCATTTTCCAAACTCTCTTAATGCTGCTGCTAACCTGAATGTCAGTCCCGATTTACTCTTCAGGTTCCTCAGGAGCTCCAGCTGGTTGAGAGGAGGGATGAGTCTACAGGGAGAAAATAAAGACCATTAGTATTCAGCCAGAGCTGATTTCAGAACCTCCTGTCTTGGAAACTTCCCCCTGCTGCCCCATCCTTTCAATTAGAACCAGTTTTGTACCACCAGCACCAACTGGGGGACAGCTCGAGACGGACGCAGAAGGCTTTGGCAGCTACTTCCAACAGTGTCCTACGGCAGAGCGGTGGGGGAAGAGAGAGAGAGGGTGACAGCAAGAGAGAGAGAGAAACTTGTCTGCACCACCAGATTCTGAAGCTGCCAAACACCAAGTGTCTGCCAAAGCTTCTGAGCAGCACCGGGATGTTCTGGCAGGAGAGAGGTGCCACCACCTGTAGTCTAGCAGTTGGTGCCGCTTTCTTTGGAGATCAGGGCTCTGACTGTGCATTAAGTGTAGAGAGGCTCCAGTTTCAGAGGCAAATGGGAAAAGTCAATCCTGCTGTTCTTGGGAATGTGGGGAGGAGGCATGGGAAGGAGCAGCTTATGGAGGCAACAAAACAGGGACTTGAGGTTGGGAGCAGCCCAGGAAAAACAGTAGTGTGCTCCAGCATCAAGTTGAACCAATTCTCGCCTATTAATGACAGGTTTTGCCTCAAAAAGAAGCAAACCCATGTACCACCACCTTCCAGAACCTTTCCCTCCTTTCTCAACAAGAAAAAGAGCCTGACAATAGGAATCCTGGTTAATGATCCTGGTTAAAAAGGTCTGCTGAACAAACATCCTGTTGCCAATCCTGTGCTAAAAGCCATCAGTTAGCTTCCACATTCACTTTTTGTTCCTTCCCTCAGAGCATGGGGCTTGTTCCATAAATATTTAAGGTTGATTTTCAAAGACAGGTTTGCAGTCAAGAGAGATGTAAGCTGGAGGTGTCAGGGCAAGGATGGACAACACTGCATAGGGCTGGGAAGAGGATCTACTTAAGAGACTGCTTGGGGACTCCACATTCAGGGTCAAGGCCAGCAGGGCTCTTCTCGTGGCTGTTTGCTAACCCCTTTCTGGTTGCCCCGTCAAACAGTCCAAATGCCAAATGCCATCACCGTGCTCAGAGGGAGCAAAGTTGGGAGAGCAACCTCCTCGTGACAAGGAGGACGAATCACTTCAGGGATGAAGGCGAAGACACAGGGCTGCTGGTGGGCTGAGGATGTGCTGCTCACAGTTGTGTCCACGTGGTTGGGGCCACAGCCCAAAGAGTCACACCCCTGAGGTTGCACATACTTAGAGCTTTGCTGGAAAATGAACCATCGGGTTTTAATAAAAGCACACAGTACCTGCTCAAACTGTCCCTAAACAGGGGTGGAATTAAGGAGAGCAAGTGCTTGCACATCCAATCTTGGATGAGATGCTGTAAGAAATGAGGTTGCTGCTTACTGTAAAATAAAGGCAGAAATATTTATGGCCACATTTTTCAGCCATTATGAGACCGATAGTTTCATTTTAGCTCTAGCTGGAAAAAAAAAGGACTGGAAAAGCCTCTCCTCTGCACACACAACCTCATCCTCAAAACCACAGTTGCTCAGTGGAGCAGATTTGGTGGTCACAAGATTGAGACAATTTTCCAGTCCTAAATATGGAGAAAAAGAATAAAAATAGGCTGGAAAATTCTGGCTCAGCTCCCCAGTCCAGTTCTGCTCGCTTCCATCCAGAGAAGAGCACATCCCAATCTGATGAATTAATGATCCTCTTCACTGAAGACATTGGCAAGAAGTTGACCTTGGTGCAGCAGAGCAGTGCGCAAGGGCTGGGCTGTCACCTCCCTTCCAACCCACCACAGGAGTTGCAGATTCCTTCCAAGATGGGAGAAGGTGGTGTATAAAATAAAGCACAGGGTGCACTTAGCAGTCAATGAAGGGGCACAACTGCTCTTTGGTTTCTTAGGGACGTCCATGCCCAGCACAACAGAGGACAAGTGCCCCACTTTCTCCAGCCAGGATCACACATCCAGGGCTCTCACTAGTGCAAGTCACACTGCTGAGAAGCTCATTAGCTCATGCGACTGAAGGATTCTGGATCCTCAAATTAGCTCCTTACTCTGCATTAACCCAAAACACAAAGTCTACACCGTGCTGAAGGCAGTAATCTCTTAAGCCAACACAGATGCTTCATACAAAGGTAAAGACACACAGGAAATCACAGAAACTCTTTGTTTTAGTGGTAGGATGATGGGCCTGGTACATGGGTGGTGGGAAAAACCAAGGCTTTACTAAAACAGTAATTATTAAAGAGGGTATAAAACCCCACCATGTAGACAAATTGAATGTTCCACCTAACCTGTCCTGAGAGGAGCAGCTGGGGAACATCAACCCCAATGCACTATTCCACCAGAACCTCAGGGCTTTGCACAGCACTTTAACTGAGTTATGAAATGCTGGATGGAGAACACCCTGCACTGGTGTGCCCAGGGGACACTGGTGCCACTCTGTTCTCCAGAGACATGGAGGAAAAACCTCTGGCTGGGGCATCTCATGTTTTCTCTCTCTCTGCTCTTGGTTCACGTGTCACGTGTTAGCAAAGGAAGCACGTTTTGGTTAAAGGGGAGCTGGGTAAGAAGATCCACACATCACAGGAACACATACAGCTCATGCCACCTACCCCAGCAACACTTCCAAGCTGCTGGCTGCTGCAGGAGACCCAGCAGTAACTAGAGGAGCTCCTCAGTACCCACCCAGTTTGGCACCAAGAAACACCACACTAACTGTGCCCCATCCAAATGGAAGGCAGATTTGCTTTTCCTGGTAGCAAAGACAATGTTCAAGCATCTGGGGACAGTAGGGTTTTCATGCCTCCAGCCAGGATACCACCAGAACCCCATGACACAAAGGGACAGCAGCACAGGGCAGCGGGTGGGAGCAGAACAGAAGGGAGCACACGCACACCACGGCACGCACGCACACAGAGACAATGATGATTTGGTTTCACGGGCCCAATAGGAACAATTAGGAAGAGGATGACGAAGAGACGGATGCTGGAACCAGACAGGGATTTAATGAGGCTCCACACTGTGTTTAAGTTCCTATAGGAGCCAGATTTCACCCTCACATCAGCTGAAGTTGTTTTTCGTAATGGTGAACTTTTATGTAGCCTATAAAACACTTTATTATAAAAAGAATGCAACTGGCACATTCTTATTTCACTTTCAGCAGCAGAAAAAACGTCTGATTTTCAAACCCAGGCTGCTGTTCAGCACAAGGACAACACCTTCGTAATATGAGACTTACGAGTCATTGATGTGACTTCCTGCAAACTAACCACGCAGAGCACAATGTGCGATCTACTAAGGCTGTAAAACTTGCATCTGTGAACTGGAACCAAGTCTGGCACTAAATCACAGCGGCTCTACAGGCATTAATGCATCTAGTGAGGATTTAACCTGCTCCAAATAAGGGCAGAGCTTGGCACACAGTGTAGAAATGCCTACTGATTTTACTACCCCTTCAGAGACAAACCTCGCACAAAATACTCCCGTGATTTCAAATCCTACTCTTTTCTGCAGAACCTAAGGTAATATTAATTTATCATCAACCTTACTCCATTCTTTACACTTGGATCCCAAGAGGTGATGTCCCAAATGGAATAAATGGGGCTAACAACTGCTTGACACTGGGTCAGAGAAGAAAAAATGGAATGGAAAAGTCCTGCTGAGATGGGACATCCCTTTCCCCCAGATCATACTAAAGTACTAGATCGTTCCAGTTCAGCATTCCAGATCTTATTCTCCTCCAAAGGAGGAACAGCTGCTGCTGTGATTCTATTCTGTACCACCACACCAGCAAATCCAGCAAACCGGGTGGGCACAGCTCCTACAGCATGAAGGAAGCTCAAGGACACAAGGAAGGGTGGGAAGAGAGAGCTGGAGAAAGAGGAACACGCAGGAGCGAGGGAAAATGGAATCAGGAATGAGGAAGTTTTCTCACTGAAGCGCTGCATGAGGTGGAGGAGGTTAGCAAGACCATCAAGAACTAATCCTTAACAAATCAAATAAAATCAAATCAAGCTCATTAAGCACTTTCCCATTTCCTTCCCTAAATCATCATTTTTGGAAGTTTCCCAACACTTGTATGGACCAACAGCTAAGATGGGCATGGAGGTACATGGAGTTAGGCTGCAGGCAGCAGGATGGGGAGTCTGGGCTTTCCCTTAAAAAACCCTCATCTTCAAGGATTCCCTTTTTTGGGGTAGTGGGGGTGGGTTTTTAATTAAAGGTTTTGCACGTTACAGTCCCAAACGAAGAACAAGGAGTGACATGACATACGGTTTGAGAGCCACATGCACTTCATACCTGGAGGCACCATACGTTTGCGTTTGCGAGCTTTTCAAGTGTTTTCACCAAAGAAAACCAAAGGGATAAGAGAAAGGAAAAAAAAATGGGAGGGGGGGAAGAAAAGTGGGGTTGTAGGAAAGGGGAAAAGAAAAAGAATAAAGAAAATTAGCACATGAACCACTCGTATCCCTGGAAGCAGATGTGCTGTGACCAGGTTTACAGGTGAGCACGGGAGCATGGGCTGAGCTCTGGAGCCTTGGGCTGAGCTTGCTCCCATTAGAGCTAGCTCAGAATCCACCCCGTGCCCGTCTCACCCTTGGGGACTGGCAGCTGGTACCATGCTCTGAAAGCAAATGGGCACCACAGAGTCAGGCAAATGTAGGGGCCTCCAAGAGTCCTTTTCATGTCATGCCCACAGCCCTTGGTTGCATCAGCCAGGGATACCCTGAGTATGATGTTCTTGTGGGGTTTTTATAGCGAAGACCAATGTGTGAACACTTTGTCAGCAGATCCAGTGGCTGATGTACAACAGGGTACAATGTCTGAGCACACCACGCTATGCTCCACAAGCCTAAACCACACGTAGAGCTGTCTTGTGCCAATTTCAGGTTTCGTTCTCCCACATTTTGAGTTCAACTAATGAGTTTCTCTCAGAGGCCTCACATTTTCCCTAGACAAGTGAGATTAGCTGTGCTGCAGTGATCCAGGGGATGTTCTGAAGAGACGTGAGCTCCTCCAAGGCACGTGTGACCACCTTCTCCTATCAAGCAACCAGTCTTTGTGGAGATGCCTTGGGAAGACAGGGAAGCTCAAGTCCCAGGGTTCCTGCTGGGAGGAATAAGCAGCCCGATGTAGAGCAGAAAGGGTGCCAAGGTAGCAGTGACTGTACTCAGGGCAGGAGATGTGGATATCAAGTTCCTCCAACCCACTTCCTAACCACACTGCAGCCATCACCTTACTGCTGTGCTGGGCTTGACATGCTGCATCAGCACAGGGCTGCCAGCTCCTGGCCTAGTGAAGTGGGTAGACAAGGATAAATGGACAGTGTGAGTGATGGAAGCTGCAGCCAGAACATACAGGTACCTTTTTAAAATTATTATTTTTTCTCCAGTTGATTTATGTGATTGCACCCAAAACACATTCAACATCTCCTGGGTAAAAAATCCCTTCAGTGCACCCAGGGTTCATTCTGCCAAGTGATGCTCACAAGGATTTTAAGTGTGAAACTGGGAGAGCTGAGTTGCCAATGACCAGGAAAGCTCCGAGGTGATATTGTCCAAGGAGCAGCATCCACAGCACCACCATCCAGTGGAACTGCTAAGCTTTGTCCTGGCTTTGTATTCAAGGCAGCTGGGCTCTTCACCAAACCACATTTTTGCCTCTTTCTCCAGCCCAATGTTTTTATTTGGCCTGTTCTGGAACGCTTTAGCTTCATTTTCTTCCTGGCTATTAGGTTCCGTGGGCAATAGAGGTTATTAACAAGCAGATTAAGTAGCAGGTAATTACCCCAGAATGTCCTCAGTGCAAAAGGGTATCACTGTAGGCCTGGCTGCGAGGCAAGGTCAGTCTGTCAAACAGCAGTAAAACCTGGCAAAGTCTACTGAAGTCAGCCCCTGGTTTTCTGCATTTTGCAGAGGACTTTGGACCAGGCTCTGGATCTCATCCCCTTCCAGTAGCTGATCTCAGCCAGTGCTGCAACAGTCGGTTACTGGAAGGGACGACTTGAATGGGGAGGCGGGTTTAATGCTATCGGAAAGCAGATTTGTTCTGTTTTGTTGGGTTGTTGGGTTGGTTTTTTTAGGCAAAACCTTGAAGTCTGTTCATAAATCTCTAGGGGGAAAAAAGCAACCAACGGAGACACACGCTGGGAACAAATCCAATGAAAACTTACTGACCATGACAACGAGACTTCCAACAGATTTTTAAGATGGTTTAGCAGGCTGGCTGCTGCATTTCAAACACAGACTACTGCTTACCCCTAGGAAATACATCCAGACTTCTGTCCAAGGGCTAAAGGCAGCAGTAACATGGGAAAACACAATGGGATTCACACCTGAGCTGGCACAACCCAGTGCTGCCACACAGCCTTGCTGGGGAGCAGGGAGACGGGACACCAGGAGCCCCACCATGCTCATGAAGCTACAAGAATATCTAATGGACATGCCCAACTCCTCTACAAACCCAGAGAGACTTGGCTGAGACCCTAAAAACCACTCCAGAAAGGGATGCAGGGCAGTGTGGAGTGGAAAAGGAACAGCAACACTTTGCATTTCAGCTTCTGGGGAAGGCTCCTCCTTAATGCCACCAACCTGGAGCATGATGGGGGTGATGTGGTGCCTCCCCACATCCTTAGGGCAGTGAGGTACAGCAAGTGCCAAATCCCAAAAGGCTGTGAATTCCCACAGTTCTGCTCTAATTTGTGTAGTTTCAGCTGAAAAAGCTGCCTATAGGTGATGATGAGCTACTTCTCCTCCAAGAGAGTCAGATGGATGCTGCTGAAACATGGTGGTTTTACCAGCATCAACCATCACAGCTCTGCCATCCTTCCTTACCCAAGACAGTGGATCGTGATGGATAAATGAAACAGAAGAAGTGGGAGAATCCTCATTTGGGTTTTTCGTCACTTGGGAGAAAAATAAAATGGAAAAGAAAGACGGACTCAAGGAAAAAGCATCTGGGGAGAGAGTTGGGCCAAAGAGGGGTCAGAAGGCTACTGAAAGGCAGAAGGGCCGTTAGATCCCAGCAAGGAGAGCCCAAAGTGAGGGCACAAGGAGAGCGGCGATTACCTATGATCCAGGGCAGCTCGGGAGGTTGGTCTTCACCCCTGGTCACGGCAACTGTGACAACACAACGCAACTACCAGCAGATGTGGAGAAATAAAGGTGAAAAGAAGAGCACGAACACAGAAAAAAAACAACAAAACAAAAAAACCCCAACATAACAGGGAAATTAAAATGAAGTTAAAAAAGAAACACCACAAAAGAAAATTTAAAAAAAGGTAAAAACCTCCAAGAGAAAAGGCATATTCCAGTCCACAGAGCTCTTGAACTCAACTTTAACTTAAAAGGAGTAAATAAGCAAATACATGAAATATAACAAAAACAACTATGGAGACAGTGGCATCACAAAGGCAGTGGTGGAGGAAGAAAGTGGAGGAGGTACCTGTACATGGGAACGGTGACAGTGCGCTCATAGTACTGCCAGGTGGAGTGCAGGTCTGTTCGGGACAGGTTGGTGGCATAAAATCTCCAAGCAGCCTGTGGATAAGACCCAGTTGTATTGTGGTCAAGTACCAAACACGTGGTTGATGCCCATTAGGGAATTAAAAAAAATGCAGAGAGAGTGAGGGGAATGTGAAATAACTAATTCCAAATCTCCAAGACACACAGCAAGGCCAACCTTCTGCGCAGACATCTGTTCCCATGAAGAAAATGCTCCTGATTGTAATTTCATATCTGTGTAAATATTCTCTTGGGGGAGGGAAAAAAATTAAAAAGCTTAGTGAAAACAGCCTGTCCTAATGCATTTGTCTTGCTGGGCTGGATTTTGTTCCTCTTCCCTCCTCAGCTTGCCTACACACATGCTATTTTCCCATGGCTGATTTTCTGGCATTTATCCCTAGACAAGACCAGTCACCAGCTGCTGTCTCACACCTTGCACACAAGGCCCTGTTTTTCACCTGCCCCAACAACCAGAGGCCTCTAAAACCCCCCCAAATCAGGTCAATGTAGCCCTTGGCCATGATCCTCACCTGAATCAAACCAGCGGCTGGGTTTCGCCTCTTCTCAAAGTGTTTCTGTCGATGTTGCTCCTGAACCTTCAGAGCAAACCCTGAACCCAAGATGCCCTGGAGAAGATAATTAAGATTGGCAGTTAGCAGGGTGCTAGGGAAGCTCTTGCTTACACACTGCAGCTGAATTCCTTTCAAAGGTTTGGACTACTTCGGGTTTTTTTGCTTCAGAGGAAGAAGCCACCATCCAAGGAAGGAGAAGCAGCCTTTACTGGGTCCCTCTGGAATCAGTGCTTTCCCCAAACTACCTCCAGACAAATATAATACCAAAAAAAAAAAAAAAAAAATCACATTGTGGTGGCCTTCAGCAAATGATCCCCATCAGGGAAAATCATATCCAGAATCATACCCAGGCCATCCAGAGATGTGCTGCAATGGGGTCATCACCTCTAAGAAGAGTCCTTTGCAGGAAAAGAAAGATGTTTCACTTCAGTAAATGTTAGTGCAGAGTCAAATCTAAGGGCTTGCATCCCATTCACTTGTATCTGGATATTCAGACAGGGTTTTCCCTTTTCTCCCCCCACTTTTTTTGTCTCAGCAGCACTGAGCTGAGATACGGCTTCAAGAGAGACAGAGATCTGCTGGAGAGAGTCCAACAGATAGCTACGAGGATGACGAAGGGACATGGACATCCCTACTATGAGGAATGGCTGAGGAAACTGGGGCTGGTTAGTTTAATGAAGAGAAGGCTGAGAGAGGTCTTAACAATGTCTATAAATATCTGAAGGGTGGGGGTCAAGAGGAAGGGGCCAGTCTTTTTCCAATAGTGCGCAGTAATAGAACAAGGAATAATGGGATAAGCTAGAACATAGGAAGTTCCACCTCAACATGAGGAGAAACTTCTTTACTGTGAGGGTGACAGAGCACCTGAACAACTGCCCAGAGTTTGTGGAGTCTCCTTGTCTGGAGACTTTCAAAACCCCTTGGATGCAGCCCTGTGTGACCTGTCCTAGAGGATCCTGCTCTTAACATTCTATAAATGATTCTAGAATCTGTGACCCACCCCTGCCACAAGATGCTGCAGCCCCCACTTACAGCAGGAAGGGCGAAGAAGGAGACACCGATAAGGGTGAATGTTGCTGCCAGCAGCCGCCCATTCCACGTCTGTGGGTACTTGTCCCCGTAGCCAATGGTGGTGAGAGTGATCTGCAGGGAGGAAAGAGGTCACCACATAGCCCATGCTCTCATGGCCCTAAAACTGAACCAATGCACCCCAAAATCTCACACCACCGCAATGGTACAAGGAGCTTAGAGACACAGTTCAGCGGTACCGTTGGAACAGTTGGGTTAGTAGTTGGACTTGATGAGCTGGAAGGTTTTTTCCAATTTAAATGATTCTGTGGCTTTATTGAGGAGCTAGGGTCACCGTGTGACCCAGGCTGAGCAGGCCAAGGTGCAACTGAGAGGACCATGGCTGCTCAGGAGGACCTCCATGAGAAGCAGGGAAGTCCCAACAGCCAGGACAGCCCTGCCACCCTCCCTGCTCAACATGCTGAGTTTTCACACCAGTTGGGAGGATTTTCATGCCTTCAGCTAACACAGAGAGCTGCCATCTGGTGCAGAGGCTGGCGGCAGCTCAGAGCCTCCCCCGGGAGATGGGGCTGTGCTTTCGGCAAGGGAAGGAACAGGCACAACAGCTCTCCCAGAGCCCCTTTTGGCACCTCATGGAAGAGAGCACGGCTATCTGCATGCATCAGAATTTGATGCTCTTTATTCCTTATGCCCCCAGCAGCACCTATCAGTCTCTTTTTGACTTCAAACAGCAAATAAGCCTGACAGGATGAATTACAGCTGTTTCACACAACCTAATTTAGGGATGTTTTTTCCTCCTCATGGTATTACTGCAGAGCACCAAGGGAGGGCTGAAGGCTGATGTGTGAGCTTTAAGGGAAGGAGCCGATAGATCTGTAGTCACAATCTCCTGACCTCCAAAACTGCAGGTGAAGAGGAGCTTTCCCACTTCACTCCATAGGTATCACTAGTGGGAAATGCTGGGTTTCCCAGAGGCTTCTGAGGGTTTTGACAGCCTGGGACTGGCAGGTCTGATTAGGAACGTCTTTGAGACTTCAGCTCAATGGACCTCAACTATCCCTGAAGACAAACAGCAAGACGTTCCCATTCCATACCCCCACAAACAGAGCTGGGAGCTGACACCATGCTGATGTGGCTTTGGAAACATCGACTCAGAATAGAATAAAATTATTTTTTCAAAAACAGAAACTCCATTGCAAAGTGCTGTTAAATTAGACCCACTAAAAGCCCCATCAATTAGATGCCATTTTGACCAAGTGGTTAGAAAAATGCGTCTATATGGCTACTCCTTACTGAAACACGAAGTCGAGAAACACTCTCTCCATAATGGCTGCAGAGTTGGGCTACACGTTTCATCATTTATGGAGACAACCACAAGGATTGGATCCACCAAGAGCAAATCACGGGATGAGATTTGATTTATTGTGCCCATCCTTTAATATCTGTCCGTACTGGACTGATGAGTTGGACAATGACAAAAGGCATGGAACAACACAATGAGGGGTCATGATTTTGAGCTAGAAACTGAGGCTGGACATGAGGTAAAAGTTCTTGAATCTGAGGGTGATGGATCCCTGGAAACAGGGTGCCTAGAGAGCTGGTAGAAAGCCCCATCCCTGGAGCTATTCAGGGACTCTGGGCAACCTGGGCTGGTTAGAGATGGCCCTGCCTGTTGTAGAGGGTTGGACTAGATGGCCTTTGGAAGTCCCTTCCAACCCACTACATTCTGTTTCTTACAATGAAGTTCACATTTTACTCTGAGCTTCTCTGGCAACAGCCTGATGAAGCTCCATGTCCTGAAATGGAGACAAGATGATCCTCTGTCAAACACCAGGAAGCAGAAGGGATAAATCTGCACGTGGTTCTCCCCAGACTGAGCTGTAAGCTGGGGTTGTCACTTTTTCCTCTCTGTTTATTTTCTAGTTATGTCACACTGGGCTTTGTTTTTATTTTTCTGTCACAACCAAGGGGTTTGAAAAGCAATTTGCTGCTTCTTTCCCTTTGTCGGAACACAGGAGCTGCTTGATCAGCCAATTCCACCCCAAGCCTGTTACTGGGATTTGATCAGATGGGGGATTTCCATTACATGTGCTTGTAATCAAGGCCAAACCAGCACCATGGTGTCGGAGCACAAGAACAATAACACAAGAAGATTAGAATGTCATTAATTCTCTCTTTGTTAATCAGCTAATCCAATAATTCACATGCAAAGCAAAACCACAAGCATCACACTTTCCTCCTTTGTCAGCAAAGATGGGACTGAGTGGGGATGCTCCAGCATTGGGGTCTTTTCTGGCACCCAGACCTGGTTCACTGCATACAATTTCTTCCAGCGTGTTGCCCAACTATTATTTAAATAAATAATTAAAATTGCAAACCCCACCACAGCACTGGGTCTTCACCTGAGCTGTCGCTGCTGTGGTGATAAAGCTAAACCTCATGACGCAAAGCACCCAAGTTCCCAATTTCCTTGCAGCTCCAGCTCATTAGAGCAATGTGATCCCTTAACATCATTTTTCTTGATAAACCCCATAGAAAATACAAGAACTAAATGGAGTAGCCTGAAACCATTTAATAAAAACGTTAACCAAGCACTCAGAAAGTCGATTCCTCACCTAAGTGATAGAAGATGGAGGGTTAATGGACATTTTATTTTAATAACCAGCAGCTGCTCTATGAAAATTACTTACCAGACCCCACCAGAGTGCATCTGCGTATGTATCAAAGTGCTCATTTTCTCCTTTCTCGGCCAAGTACACCAGGAAAGAGGCCAGGATGAGGCACAGGAAGCCGATATACCAGGCAGTAATCAGCTCCTGCAGGATCATTAAGGGATAGAAGAGAGTAATTGCAGTCCTGGTGCACATCTCCAAAAGCTGAGTGAGGAGCTGTTTGCTGTTGAATCTCAACTTTCCCTCTTTTTTTTTTAAAGGCTTTTTGGGGTTTCAGTTGGAGAGTGATAGCAGTGAGTGATACTTCTGGAGATGGGGCCATGTATATGGGGTGATCTCCATTCTGGACACCCCATTATCTAGGCACATACAGCAAACAGAGAAGGAAAGGGAGGGTTAATAGCTCATTATTGCAGGACACACAACTAAGATGAAGAAAAAAGAGACCTCAATTCACAGAGAGACGTGGTGTAAAAACAGAAATGGGAACCCCCAAATCCCCGGGGACTCTGCTTGGGGCAGGCTTCTTTCACTAACTGGTGAGGAGTGACAAAACTGGAGTCTGGTCACAGGATGCTTCAACTTCAGAGACGTTTTAATTCAGAACTCAATGGAGCAATTTGGTTTGGGTGAAGTTAATACAAAGCTAAACAAGAGACCTACAAACTCCTTATGATTTTTACACAGTTCTGGGTAAGCTGGCAAAGCTTTTCAGGGGAAAAAGTGCAGGAAATTGATATTCCTTGCAAGCATCTAAACATTTCTACGTGTTGGAGGGTTCCATCAGACCTTGAGTCAGATGTTGCATGGCACCCAATGTCACCTACGGTGGCCTTCCAGTCTCCCCAAGCCTGGGAGATATTGGAGTGATATTGTCTCTGGTGGGGAACTTGTGAAGAGCAACTCACCATCCTTGCTTGGCACTTGCTCGGCATTTGCTCACCTTACTGTGTGCGTAAACCACAGAGCCCAGCAGCTTCCAGGTGCCACCACGCCGGTCCATGCGGATCATGCGCAGGATCTGCAGGAATCTCAAACTCCTGAGGGCCGAGGTGGCAAAGACGTTCCCCTGGGACCCCGCTGCCAGCACGGCGATGGACGCGATCAGCACCATGATGTCTGCATGAAGACAGAACCCTGAAAGCTGGAGAAATGCTGCTGAACCACCACAAATGGGCCCGGCAGCAGAAGGCTGTGCACAAAAGCAGTCTTGTGTCAGCCGATTCTCGTCCTTGGAAGGAAACGGCAGAAATCTTCACCTTATGAGGACACCCTAGTTACCTTCTCCGTGCTCATCTCTCCCATAGAAAATGCGACGAACATCACAAAGCCTGAACTCTGATATGATCCAGTTGCTGCCCAGGGAGACTGCAGATACCCACCCCTGGAAGGGTTCAAGACCAGGTTGGATGGGGCTCCAGAACACTTGGGCTAGTGAGGAGCTGAGAGTGAATGATCTCAAAGGTCCCTTCCAACATAAACTATTCTATAGTTCTAAAATAATCCTGCTAAACTGGATTAAATGCTTGCAGAATCCATGTCCTTTCTCCATCAGCAACCGCTGCCTGCTACACAGGGTTGCCCGAATGTGTGAATCCCCTATTTACATTTGGAATGAAAACCTAGAGGTCCACCATGGCTATCCCAGGATGCTCATGGACAAAGACAGGCCAAGAAAAAACAAGTTTTGCTCTATATATCCCAAACTGAGGATCCTGAAGCTTTCCCTCTTCCCCGGTCTTCAATGTAAATTTTATAGCATGTTTTTTTGCGGAAAAAGCTGAAATCCTGCTGTGACCATTGCACAGGCTCCACAGCAAGTGGCGCGGCCTCGCTGCCCTCTTCTTACCCCACTAAAAATCACTGCTGTGCACAGACTGCCCCGGTCACCAGAGGATCGCCAAGTACTTCCCAAACAAGAATTAATTAAGTCTTGTAACTCCCTTGCGAGACAGCTCATCAGCACCAGGGAAGGCAAAGCGAGACACACAGACTTTCAATGACTCCTGAGCGATCCCTTGTCGAGGTTGGACATGGGGTCGCGGCTCCTACGCTCAGTTTCTCCCAGCTAAACCCTCTTCCTGCAGCCATGGACAGCTGTCAGTGATGCCTGGCATGTGCAGGGCACCACGACAGCTCACAGAAAATAGGGTGGTCTTGTGGAGATTAAGGAACATGATGCATTAGGACTTTTGCTTTTGGTCTTTCACTGCTCAAGGTCACCATGAAGCAGCTGAAGACCAAACCCGCAATGTACACAAAAAACTAGAGCACGTGCAGGCAAGTGCTTGTAACAGCCCTCGTGGTTTGGGAAACCCCAAACAGGGAGGCAGGACTTACCGATGACACAGAAAGGCTTGCGGGCAAATTTTAACCTTCCCCTCCAGCCCCGGTATCGGCAGCAGCAGCCAGCGGCCCAGATCCTCACAAAGTACTCAACCCCAAACACCACAATGGTGACGATTTCCTGCACAGAAGAGCACACCATTAGTCAATAGCACGATGGAGAGCACGTACCAGAGTCTAGCACAATCCCATAATCTCAGTAAATACATCACAGAGCTGTCTGCAGCATTAAATGGGAAGGCCAGGCTTGTAAGATCATCAGATCTTTGCTGTGGTGTCTTTAGAGAGAAGGAAGTGAAGCACTGCATACTGTAGCTATGAACACTTTCTCACACTGTGTTTGTGTTCCCACCAAGGACTGAGAAGGACTTGCCTATCTCTCTACCGCTGGTTTCCAGGACTTGACTAGATTAACCCTGAGCAGCTAAAGGATGACCACAGATGGGAATCACCAGCTGCTCATTCCTTGGACAGGGATATCTGAAGGGTGGTTGCAGAGAGGTGGAGGGTGGTCTCTTCTTGCAAGTAATGAGTGACAGGACAAGGAAACAGCCTCAAGTTGCTCCAGGAGAAGTTTAGTTTGGACCTCGGGAAGAGTATCTTAATGGAAAGGATCATTATGCCTTGGAATAGGATGCCAGGGAAGGGGTTGAGTCCCTACCCCCGGAACATGTTTCAAAGTTGTGGAGATCTGGAGCTTAGGAATAGCGTTTAGCAGTGGCCTTGGGACAGCTGGGTTCACAGCTGGAATTGATGAGCTTGAAAGTTTTTCCAACTTAAACAGTTCTGTGATTCTATGATTTAAGCTTTTTCCCTAGCAAATTGGGCTGGTTTATCCCTGTATGCTGGGCTGTCTGGCACTGGGGTGCTGGAGATCTCCTGTCTCTTGATGCCAGGAGAACCTGTTGATGCTCTGCCCCACATCACCATAACCACTTCAATACCCTGTGCATGCTTCCTTCCCTCCAACTTCTTCCCTAGCAATGTTTGCCTCATCTTTCTCAAGTCAAACCTGATGAAGACCTAATTAGCTTGCAACACCTTTTGATGCCAATGTAGGGCAGGGACTGGGGAAGACAAAAGGAAAGGAAACGGGTGAATCTGGCCGCCCTGCTACGTGATGGCAGGTGCAGGATCTGTCTGCTTCCAATGGCAGAAGCTACCTTGTCAGTGTGAGGGCTGTCGGTCTATTTAAAGAACAGAACTCCGCAGCTTGACAACAGATCAAATGGTTGCAGGAATGTTATAGTGGAGGAGAAGAGGCAGCTAAGTGAGCTGCTCCCTGCACAGACAGAGCATCCACAGCTCTAAGTGTTGGGAAACTGCTTCTCAGTTCCCATCAGTCCTGTTTTGCATTTGAAAATAAGTACAGGAAAAAACTGAGGCAGAAGGTTTAAAGGATCCTTAAAAGTATCTTTTGTTTATTTCTGATACATATTTCTTCTTTCCACATTCTCCCTACTTTCTCAGCCACAGTTAAACATCCCAAACTGCAGTTTTCTGTGTGTTTTTGACTTTAACAGCTCACTGATGTCTGCATTCGCAACCACATTACTCACCAGTATGTAAAGGGCCCCTTCTGAGCTGTTCTGGTACTCGTCGATGGTTGAAAAGACAGACAGCACAAGGCAGGAGAAAACTAGTAGAAAACTACCAAACACAAAAATAAAAAGGAAAAAAAAGAGAGAGAACATCAGTCTTCAGAGCAGGAACTTTTCACACTTCAAACTAGTCCACAGAATATTTTTGGGCATTTTTGTCTTTGAGTATGTACTATGCTGCTGCTGCAACACATAAAAAAGGGAAGCCCCTATGTCTACTAACTGGAAGGGTTACGCGTGGATGGACCCACTGCACTGCTCCCAGCCTGATGAGGGTCAGTTCAATTCCCCTCCAAGCTGGTGGCTCTGATCTCACCTGTGACAAAATTTCCCCAAGGAACTGTCGGTCCTTACCACAAGGTGCTTTTCAACAACTAGATGAACAAGCAGGGAAATTCAATAATGCAATACTCAGTGAGGCTGAGGGGCAGGGACTGGACACAAACACAGGAAAAACTCCACTGATGCTCTGCTCAGGCACCTGCACCACAAGAGCTCTCACAGGACCACACTGCCCTTCCTTGCCCAAACAAATATATTACCAAATAAAGTATTTTTGGGTGAATATAATGCTCATTTCCTAAGGCATGGACTCCAGATTAACAGCTCCCTGCCTGAAAACAGCTGGATTTGATGACAGCACCCTTGGAGTATTCTATCCAGTGTTAAGCTCCTCCAAGAGACAGGGATCTGGAGAGACAGGCACTGGAGACAGTCCAATGGACAGCTACGAGGATGATAAAGGGACTTGGACATCTGTCCTGTGAGGAGAAGATGACAGAATTTGGGCTGGTTAGTCTAATGAAGAGAAGGCTGAGAGGGATCTTATTAATATCTGTAAATATCTGAGGGGTGGGGGTCAAGAGGAAGGGGCCAGTCTTTTTTCAGTGGTGCCCAGTAATAGAAAAAGGAATAACAGGGATAAACTAAAACACAGGAAGTTGCACCTCAACACGAGAAGAAGCTTCTTTTCCATGAGGGTGACAGAGCACCTGAACAAGCTGCACAGAGAAGTTGTAGAGTCTCCTGGTCTGGAGACTTTTAAAACCCCCTGGATGTAGCCCTGCCCTAGGGGATCCTGCTTTGTCAGAGGGGTTGGACTATATGATCTCTGGAGGTCCATTTGAACCCCTCCCATTCTGTGATTCTATGATCTTAAAGGTCTTTTCCAACCTAAATGATTCTATGAAAGACTGACAGCTTTTCACATTTGTTGCACTGCTGGGAGCTAGATGGTTGGTTGCTCTTCTATGGCCGGACACGGGCACTGTAGGGGTTTGAACCCCTGACATCCACTTCTATGGGCTGTCCCAAAAGCAGCCTCCAAAGTGTCACCACCCTGTCACTCACAGCCTGTCCCCATCAAAACCGCCTGCTCAGTGCTTTTTGGAAGCACTGGATGTACTAATGCAAATCAAATGGCACTGAATGAATGACAGGAGCTGGACTCTCTTCTGACACTTAACACATAACTCTCCAGCTATGGAGGTGTCCTGGCATCTGCTCAGCGACCATGAAGGTTTCCTCCAGCCTGTGATGCCCCATGCTTGCTCAAATAACAAAAAAAAAAAACCAAACAGGAGGGAAATTAATTTACTAAAGATCAATTTACTGATGCAATATAATAGGGCAGCACAAGGAGAAACGAAGAGCTGCATCCTTTCAAAGCATTAAATAATTCATCTGTCTGGCTTCGTCTCACATTCCGACAAACTGCCCTCTGAATATTTATAAGGCACCGCATTCAGCTCGTGGGTGCTACTCCGTGTTCTTGTACAAAGAAAAGGAGTTTCACACTGCCAGGTCAGGGTTGCAGCTTCGCCATGACCATTAATGTCCCAGTAACAAGTAAAAATAGGAGAGTTGTGCAGTATTTATTCCAACCACAGGCAGGAACAGCCCTGCCTGCTGGAGGTGAGGAAGGGACCTTCTCCCAGCCATCTGTGCACAGGCTGAGCTGTGTCAGCAACAAGATGAATTCAGCACAGACCAGATAAGAACATTTTGGCTGATTTCTCACCACAGACTTCCTCTTCTCACACCAGGACTGGTACCCAGAGGCTTGAAATGACCTCAAGAGAATAAGAAAACATCCCTTGCAGTCCCACTCATCACGCACTTCAAGGCCTTCGCTGGGTCTTACGGAAAATGTGCTTTTTCCACAAGCTGCTCTTCTGAAACTCCTGTCATAAATGAGTCAAATGGGTTTTTTCCATCTCATTGTCTGTGTCGGGGGAACAGAGCCCTGCACTGGTGCAGCAAAGGAGCTGCAACTGGAGTGGCACTGCTCCCAGCAGAGCTCAGATTATGCTGCAAACTCGTACATGAGAGTGAGAAACAAATGAATAATCAATGAAAGAAAAGGAAAATAAACAATGAACAGAATCAGGGAGAAAGAAATCCTACATTTTCTGAATAATTGCATTTTTTGAGACCAACAATCTGTGCAAATACCATAGAGCTGCCTCCTTCCAATACCTGAAAGGAACCTGCAGGAAGGCTGCAGAGGGACTTTTCCCAAGGGGATCTAGCACTAGGACAAGGGGAAATGATTTGAAACTGAAGGAGGGGCAGTTTAGACCAGACCTTAGGAAGAAGTTCTTCAGTGCAAGGGTGCAGACACTCTGGAATCAATTGCCTGGAGAGGCTATGGCTGCTCCCTCCCTGCAGCTGTTCAAGGCCAGGCTGGATGAGTCCTTGAGCAGCCAATTCTGGTTGAGGTGTTGCTGCCCATGGCAGGGGGATGGAGCAGATGATCTCTGGCTCAGGTTGGAAAGAGCCTCAATCTAGGGTTCTGTGAGGAGGTGCAGAAATCAAACTGCCAATTATCAGCACAGATGTCTACAACACTGAGGTGACCAGCAGAGAGAGATTCAGACCAAAACCATGCTCTGAGATTGAGCCCTGGCAGCAATAAACACCACAAGAAAGAGGATTCCTATATGACAAATTTGCCATTAGACCTACATTGATGGGACAGAAAAAAATAAAGGAGGAGAAATCACTTCATCACTTTGAATCCCAAGGGCAGCTCTGGGTGCTGCTTCTTCCCTTCCCTGGAACATTGCTGCAACTTCATCCCCTTGTCTCCTTAGGACCAGCTCAGTGCTGCTGCAATTTCAGTTCTGCCCTCCTCAAGGTTCTCCTATCCAGGGAGACCCAAAGCAGACCTTGCTTGCAGGACCAGCATTAATTACAGCACTGCAGAGCATGGGAGGCAGCAGGAAAGGCGATAGCTTCTTCAGTGAAGCATGGGAGCTCCATTGCCAAATCCACATCAACCAAAGCTTCCCTCTGAATTAGTCCCACTGGGGATGTTCAGCCACTGGATAAGGAATGGTCCTGCCAGCAAGAGATGCAGAGACTCATCACCGCACAACCATCACAAAGTAACTCAGTGGTGATGCACTGCTGCTCTGCTGGACCTTGCGGTCTGCAAACCTCTGGGAGGCTGTAAAAGGAGATGAAGAGAAGGAAACTTTCCTACAACTAAAATGAATTCAGGAGGTTGAGGTCAGCATTGCCCTTGTAGGCCCTGAAGGACCTTACAGACCCCCTATTAATAGGGAGGTGGAAGAAGGAAACTAAGAGCTATGGCCACACTGGAGATGGTGTGTGTATCCTCTGAGTAACCACGGAGGGAGGGTAGAGTGGAACAGGAAGGCTGATTCTGCTTTATTTTCTCCTAATTTAGCCAGACAGTGCAGAAAAGGGCTCCCAATAATAATGGATAACTAGGGAAAGGGAAACAAGCCAATAAATAGTGTAGAGGTTAGGATTAATCTAATTTTTAAAGCTACATATCTAATCAAAACAAATTATGTCTGCAGCCTGACTCTGGGTAATGTTAATGAGCAACAAGGAACATTAATTATGTCCCATCTACTGATTTTTACATTAAAGATTCTGCCAATTCTGCTTACAGCTTTGGAGAAGACAATATCCTGTCTGCCCTCAATAAACAGGAGCTAGATCCAAACAATGGCACGAGCCTTCCTCAGTTCCACCCTGGGATGCAAAGGGCAGAATGTGGTTTTGGACCAGTGTTCTCCATAGAGTGACAGCACACAGAAAACTGGAGATGGTCACCTCATGTCATCTCATCTTCTTCCCCTCCACCCATTCCTTCTCCTACAGCATCCCCTATGCCTGTTGCTCAGCTCTTTAAGCTCAGCCAAGACTCAGCAGTGCAAATCTGCCTACTGCTAATACTGATAAATCCAAAGTCCTCCAAAGTCTGGCTTTACAGCCAAAGGTTATACGTTGACTTAAAACATCTGTGCAAGCTTCTTATTACAATTTCTAAATCTCAGTGCAAAATCTGCACATCCAGATCCCGTATCCACTCTGCTCCAGGTTAGCAATAGGAAAAGAATGACTGAGCTCCTCCTCAAAACTAAAACAAATTTTAAATGGCAGGAAACAGGAAAGGTTACTCCTTTTTAAATTTTGCATGTGACAACATCATCATAAAGCTTTTCAGGTTAATCATCATTTGCCTTTCAAAAGAAACCCCCTTGATATCTACATACCCATTTACATAAGAATTTTTAAAAGACCTTTAAATTTGTTCCTGAAACACCTATATTGAAATACCATTTGCTAGCACGGCAAAACCATTGGGCATCAGTAATTAGCAACTGGGATGTGATGGTACAACTCAGTGACATGGCCAAAGCTTGTCACAAGCGATGGTGCTCATTACACACTTCACTGGCTTTCCCTAAAAATTTGGGATGGGAATTAATAACTTGTTTAATTACAGCAGAGCTGGAAAGGATGGATCATTTCCTACAGGCATCTGAGAGCTGCACAACAGAAAACAACTTAAACCATTTCCAACACTTCTGAAATTACTTTGGGTATGTCAACGGGGCAATAACAGTCATTCTGAAATGAAACCAAAATGCTAAAGGGCAATCCACCAGCAATCCCAGGATCCATTTGCTGTAGTCTCTGTAACAGTGAAGTACCTAAAACTTCACTGTCAATGGAAGGCCATGGAAAAGACAGCAGTGACAACCAACCGTGGTGAAAGAACATCCACATCAACAGGAAAGTGTCTTTTAGCACTCAGATCCCCTCATAATTTGAATGGGAGGATTTACAGCTCGATTTAAGTGCCTAGTGGATCAAACTCTGATACTGCTGTGACTTTTTCAGGGTAAGGACATCATCATACAGCAACTTCCCTTAGCCAAGAGCATTCATCATCTTTATTCATGGAAATCATCCTGCTGCCATTCACATTGTGGCTATTCATTTACAAGGCTAACAAGGAACCTAAATGCCTCACTTCAGGTTTTTACATCCCTCAGACCTAGCCAAAAATCATCTCCTGAGGCCACTTCTGTCATTAGCAGAGCTGAAAATAGAAGAAGGGAGTCCTGCCTTTCGGTCGTGTGCCTTAATGAATGTTCTCCTTTCCAAAAATAGCTCCCAACAATGTCTCATTCCCCATAGGTTTGGCCATGCCCAGTCTCATCTTCTCACCAACGAAAGGAAGGAGCCTCTTTAGAGCACCCACGTGGGTAGAAAACATTGGTTATGCACAATACACAAGCAGAGATCATCATGGATTATAAACTGTTAAATAAATCCTTATAAAAGGTCTCTTTGGGACAATGTTAGTGGCTCCTGCATCTTAGTGCACTGAGATGATGGTGATGGTTGAACAGGCCCAATAAGAAGCATACAAAGGCATAAGGTGTGCTAAGAGCAGTGGGGTAAATGGAGCAGGGGAACAACGGAGCATCTCCAGAGTCCCTGAGGAGGCTGCAGGGCGGACAGCAAAGCTGCATTAAATCATAGAATCATTAGGGATTGGAAGGGACCTTGAAAGATCATCTAGTCCAATCCCCCTGCCAGTGCAGGACCACCTAGATCAAGTTGCACAGGAACATATCCAGGCAGGTTTTAAACGTCTTCAGAGAAGGAGACTCCACAAATCAAGCTCTACAAAGTAATTAATCAGAGAAGCAGGGCTTAGAGATCCCAAACCATGTTATAGGAATGGCACTGGGATGGGAAGGACAACTAGAGGGTTTACTCTCCTGGTTAGCCTTGTTGCACCATCCACAAGAGCCCAGCAAACCTGCTGCTCTGGCTGTGGAGCACCAAGGTGGCAAAAACCAGGAGGTGGTTTCCCAGCAGATGAGGTTTCCTGGGGTTTTCCCTAGACACAGCCTGGAGCTGCTCCTGTGCATCAGCTCCCCACACAGCTATTGAAACACCTCTGTATGCTCTGCATGCACCCAGGGAAGAAGGGGGCAATGAAATATCCTTTGCATCATGTTTTCTGGGGGAAGCAGCATGACCTGTCCAAGTGCTCAGAGCCTTGGTCTGACCCCACAAACCGCAGGAATTTAAGCAGACACAGGTTTTGCATGACATAGCCTGTCTTCAGTCCAGCAAAGAATCATGTCTCTCCACACTTGGAAGCAAGAGTGAGCTTAAGAGCTTTTCTGGATTGAAGCCTTTAAAGAACAGAAGCCATCCAGAACTGGAGATTAAGACCTGGACATTTAGACCAGGAAAAAGGGTTAAATTTAAAGGAATCAGCTGGGTGGTTGGTTTGTTGGTTTTTTGTTGTTTTTTTTTTTAAACAGGCTAGCTCTAATCATTTAACTTACTCAGAATAAAAACCTTCTTAATCAACACATACAAAGCCCCAGCTGAAATCTTCCTCTTCATCCTCCTCCAACATGAATCACTGGGAAACGCTCGTCTGTCTTCTCCCTGCCCTACTCATGCAGCCTCTGAAGAGCCAGATGTCTGAAGGAAAACCCAAAGTATTCATGCAGCCCGCGCACCTGCCAGAAGAGGCTGTCTGTGCTGCAATTCAAAGGTTTTCTTGTCAAAAAAAAGGGGGGAAAAGACCATAGGGAGAAAGATATTCATGCAGCTGCAGAATCAGTTCACAGGAGAGAATCCTAAAGACCACTGTGCAATTACAGTGCATTGGGGGTAAATAAAAGGGTATAAAATATTGGATGTCTAAGTAATTGTGAAAACAGCTGTGCAGGCATTTCCTCAGAGCCTGTTCATTGATTTCCACGTGACGGAAAGTTGCTGTCTCATGCAATACCTGTTCTTCAGACTGAAATGGGAGCTCTGTTCCACCCCACAGGGTATTCCCCCTGAAAAAGAGCCTCTGGCTTCCTCACTACTTGGGGAAATCACTGCTCCTGAGTACAGGAACACAAACCTTCCAAATCTAACCTTTGAATGTGTAACCTGTGTATGAAGAGCAAGTCACTTCTATTTCTGCTTTCTGGGCAATTCAGTACCTTTCAGATGATGCTGCATGGTTGGACCAGTGAGGAATAAAAAAAAAATCCTCTTGCTGAGGTCAGATTTATTAACTGACCTGGGCAAATCGCTCGACCTGCTTTAACTGAGCTCTGAAATTGGGCTGAAAGCAAAATGCCCGTTAAAAAAAAGTAAAGTAATGCTGCATCTCCTCTAAACATTCCTCGAGGGAATGGGATATACAAAAATAGGCTCTGGTCTAATTGCAGATAGGGAGATTGCCTCTAGATGTGCTGGGCTAGTTCCTGCTGCAGACTGTAGCTGGTTTGTCAAAGGTCTGTCCCCGAAGCAGCGATTCATCTGGAACTTGAGGAATCCTGCCAAGGCCACCCAGGGAGGGTGTTGGATTGCCATTCCTGGACATGTTTAAAAGTTGTGGAGATCTGGAGCTTAGTAAGGACATGCTTTAGTGGTGGCCTTGGGACAGTTGAGTTAATTTTTGGAATTGAGGAGCTTAAACGTCTTTTACCCAATTCCATCAGCTTGGCTTTCAGACTAGTTTTATGGCACCACAAATCACAGCACCTCAAACCAAGCATCTGCAGGGAGCTGCTGCCACAGCAACTCTCCAGAGCCATAGAACAGCCCCAGAGCAGGCAACTAAATGGCTTAAAATCCTTGTGTTGGCTTGAAAAATCTCCCTTTCCCCGAGATTCAGTCCATGGTCTGTGCTTCTGTAAAGGCTCATGAAGGGTCTGGAGTACAAGTCCTGTGAGGAGTACTGAAGGAGCTGGGTTTGTTTAGCTAAGAGGAGATCATATCACTCTACAACCATCTTGAAGGAGGTTGGAGCAAGGAGGGGTTCAGCCTCTTCCTCCTTATGGCAAACGATACATTCAAAGGAAACGGCCACAAGTTGTACCAGGGGAGGGTTAGGTCAGGCTGGATTGTTAGGAATAATTTCTTCACCCAAAGGGTTATAAAACACTGGAACAAGCTGCCAGGGCAGTGGTGAAGTCACCAATCCTGGCAGTATTTAAGACCAACATAGTGCTAGGTTGAAGGCTGAACTTGATGATCTTAAAGGTCTGGAAGAGACCAAAGAGATTCTGTGATTGTGACCCCAGAGCTGAGCTCTTTGTCTCCTCCCAGCTAACAAAGATGATTTCAGTGTGCCCCAAAGGCACACGAACCTCCCCACCACTGCACAAGGTCCATCTTCAGGCTTCATGCCTCAATAATTAGAGGACATGGATGTGACTTACCCTGATAACCCTGAATGTGCCTCATGCTGAAGCGTAAGGCACAAGCGTTTACCAAAAGTGCTGCTAATTTCATTTGCTCATCAGTTTTAATTAACCGAGTCTTGGGGAAAAGAAATAAGTATTTGCAAACTGCCCGTATAATATGTCTCCGAGTTGGTAATTTCACCATCTGTTTAATTTTACTTCTTTTGTCCCAGCTAGTGATTAGGAAGGAGCTCAGAGCCAAGAAGCAGGAGAGCTGATTCACAGCCTTTTAAGTTTAGTCCCCAGAAGATGGTGACCCCCAAGCTGGGTAAAAAATCCATAACTAGAAGAATAATGGGATTGCTGCAACCAGGACAACGTTCCGTCCCTGCAGCTCTCCCCCACACAGACCAATGCAAATCAGGAATAACCCCCCCACAAGCCAAAGGGGATTCATTGCCATGAGAGACAGTCCAGCTGAGCTGGGTCTGAAACCAGTAATGCCTGCAAGACAGTCCAGTTTGGCAGAAAAAGTCAGGACTAGGTTAAACAACAAGAAATTAAAGGCCAGCAGCCAGACAGATCTCTGCATCCCTTCCCACATCAGTAGGGACACAGTTGTCTAAGGCAAAGGTAGCAGAATATGATCGTGATGCTTTTCGTGTCCATGAAGCTGCCCCTGTCAGGATGAGAACCCTTGGCCATGAAAAGAGACAGGCCCAGAGAAGCTGCTTGGGGTAGAGAGATGCAAAACAAACCTAGATCTCCAGAGAACTCAAACTTATAGAGGCAAAGCTCTTTAACCCTAAAAACCTGCTGAAACAGCCTGTTTTGGCGCAGGGAGGTGAGAGCACCACAACAGCTGCCACTCAAGCTCTATTTAACTTCATCAACAACATCTCTTTTGGGTCTTTCAGGAGCTGCAACTCTCCAACCTGAAATCTTTTTCCACCAGCCTCTCCTCCACAGCTGTAACATTTCCTTCAGCTGCAGCCAGAGCTGCCCCAGCCGTGCAGCGACCCAGGAGTGAAGAGTAGGCAGATCCTTCTGCCACCACCCACACTCGTATGTCTTTTGCTTGTGGCAGAATGGTCCCAGTGGGAACAAGGCAGCCCCAGCTGCACAGCCAACACTGGGTCCAGCAGGGCACAGCCTCACCTTGAACCTGATATCCCAGCAATTAATCACTCCTATTATCTCCTACTGCATCTCCAGCATAACTCAAATGGAGCAACTGGGTGGTCAGGTGTGGATGGGAGCTCTTGAGGAACATCATCAAGACTCCTTTCCAGGGGAAAGGCTGCCCAGAGAGGAGCGGACAGCCATGATTCTGCTGTAAAAAAACACAGGTAACCTTAGGTCCAGGAGCCCCTCATTTTTCAAGCCTTTCATACTGGACAGCTTTAAGGGATTTGCTGCAATTACAGTTGATGGGTGTGAACCAGCATGTATAGACAGAGCCTTCTGGGCTCACCAGGACAGAATCATCATACAACAGCTCAGGTTGGAAAGGACCTCAGAGATCATCAACTCCCTGCCATGGGCGCTGACACCTCTCAACCAGACTTGGTTGCTCAAGGACTCATCCAGCCTGGCCCTGAACACTGCCAGGGAGGGGACAGCCTCTCTGAGCAGTTAATGCCAGAGTCTTTGCTCCCTTGCACCGAAGAACTACTTCCTAGTATCTCCTTCAATCGACAACCATTTCCCCTTGTCCTATTACTAGATAGGAAAAGACCCTCTGCAGCCTCCCTGTAGCTTCCCTTCAGGTACTGGAATGCAGCTCTAAGGTCTCCCTAGAGTCTTCCCTTCCCTAGGCTGAACAGCACCAGCTCCTTCAGCCTGTCCTCATGGCAAAGATGCTCCAGCTTCGGGATGATCTTTGTGGCCTCCTCTGGACTCGCTCCCACAGTTCTATGTCCTTTGTATGTTGGGGACACCAGAACAGTAGGCAGTATAAACTTGCAAAGCAAGTGTCACTGACTCATCCATAACTTCCCAAAACCTTCCAACTGCTGGAAGAGGAGAATGACGTGCACTCGAATGATGTGCACTCCCCTCCCAACCACCAGTCCCTACAGCACACCAGTTTGCCCAGTCTCCACCTAGCAGTTGGACAATTTTCATCAAACTTGCCAAAGAACGTAGCGTCATCAGTGGGAACCCCTTCGTTCTGCCCCCAGGAGAAGGGATGGTGAGCTCAGTGGGACCAGCACACACCAGCTAGCCCAGGAGAGTCATGAGCTCAAAGAACCCAGCTCCCCCACACTCAGCAAATGACAGGTTTGTTCCCTCTCCTTGTTTCCCGCGCCAGTAAACACAACAATAAATAGCAGGCTGCAGGAGGCAGATGATTTGTGTGGTGAAAGGTAGAAAACATCTAAAAATGATTTAAAGCAAGGAGGAGAATAGGAAGAGAGAGCTGCAGATTTGAGTGGAGTAGGAGGAGAAGGAGCTGCTGGGCTGGTGAAAGGCAGCAGAAACAGGGAAGGTTTTTCTGCCCACCCTGCAGCTCTGGGCGACACTTCGGTCCCTCTGTGCAGCTCCATTCTTGTTTGTGAAGGTTTCCATACCCAACCCTGACATGAAACCCCACCAGTTCCAGCCTTCCAGCCCCCACAGGGCTGGCCCCAGCAGTTTGAAACTCCTGAGTAACAGGGACACAGGGCTCAGACACATGAAAGCTGAGGAGAGATTATCTAGCTGCCATTTCAACACGCTGGTAAATCATTGTCGATGGAAGCCATATGCTCTGCTGGGAAGCATCCACCTCGTTGCCAGGGAAACATCCTTCCCAGTTAAAATGGCAGGCAAAAGCTGACAAAAACCTGCTTTTAACCCCCTTTCCTCAGTCACGATCCAAGTCCTAGTCCAGCAGCTTCCCCTGTACCGCTGTCTGTAGGAGCTCTCACAGCTAACTTGGAGCAGAACGGGATGGATGGTGCCTCTCCCATGGGGTCCCATAGGAAATCCCAGACTGACAGCACTAAGACCCTGCTTCCAATTCCCAGCTCACTCAAACCAGTTTTCATGGTTTAACCCTTAAGAAAAAACAAGAAATCACCTGCCTGGGTCACATCAAGCTCTGCTTAGGCATGCTGTGGGGCAAGATACTTCTACAGCAAAGGGACAACCAACAGCAGGAGCATGGATGGGCACGGGGCTACTGCCTACTGATGACTTTAAACTGAGAGATTTAGATTAGATCTCGGAAATAAATTCCTCCCTGTCTGTGTGCTGAGGTACTGGCACAGGCTGCCCAGGGAGATGATAGCTGCTCCATCCCTGGAAGTGTTTAAGGCCAGGTTGGATGAGACTCTGGGCAACCCAGTCTGGTGAGAGGTGTCACTGCCCATGGCAGGGGGTTGGAACTAGATGATGTCTGAGGTCCCTTCCAACCCAAACCACTTCATTAAAGTGGGCAGATGTACACGAGATTTTGTTTTATGCAAAAGATACAGAGCAGCAACCACGTGGGTACTGGGACAGAAAACTGGTCATCCTTTTGCCACAATGATACTTCTGAGTTTACTTACAGCCTCACTCTCCCATTATTTTTGCCTTTTTCACTTTTTAACACTTTTCATTTACTGTAAATCCCACAGGCAGATTAACTACTCAAGTACAGAAACACAGCATCATCTACTCTGGTAAGTAGCTACACTCCACCAACCTTCATAACAGAGACAGTATTTAATAATGTGAAGCCAAGGAAGGCCTAAGGGGACATGGATACAGAGTGAAATCTTGTCTGGATGGGAAATACTAATTAGTGCTGGAGGAGGGAGAGCCCAGGGTTGAGGCACTGGGAGCCCATCTCTGGATTATGCTTCAGGCACCCCATGTCGCTGAATTCCTCCGCACCTCAGCTCTCAGATTGGAAAATAGGGGTAATGATTCCCCCCCCCAGCACAGAGGCAAAGCTGAGGTGAAGCCCACACACAGCTCAAGTCATGCCCATGGCCCTCAGCAAACAATAAAACCTTCTGGAAGAGAATACAGCCTGGCACAAACCTGCTGCAGAACACACCAGTAACCACGGCTTGCATGGACCAGAGCCAACAGCAGCATCTTACACAGCCGCACAGAGCCAGCTGGGAGCACCATCCTCCAGCTCATCACACCAGAGCATGCCCAACACCATGCCAAGGTATGAGCCCTCCCCTGCACGACATCTCAGGGCAGTTGCTACAGCCCTAAACCCCCTTTTCCCGCTGCTATCTTGGCTCTTAACCTGGGTGGCATCAGCCAGCTCAGAGCCCACGAGCAGACGCCACAGCATGACTCCTCCACCAGGGCATCTTGCTCTTGCCAGAGCTGGGAAAGTCACCTTCACTCAGTGGCATCGAAGTGAGATCTCCCCGGCGACTCGTCAGCTGGCTCTGCAATACGCTTAGGCTGTCTGGGAATTATGTCACCAGACACCGTAAATATCAAATGGCCCTCTTATGATCCTGCGCTCTCCCTCCTACCTCCCTCTTGGCTCAGAGCCTCACAAGTGGTCTGTGCTGTGCGCTGAGGACACTGGCAGTGATGAAAAGCCATGAATGGATAATAGCCAGGTAGTATTTTGAGTCAGAGCATCGTCAGGCTGCTGCTAAACCAAAAGCAGGAGTAGCTCTCCATCCCAGTTGTATAATCCAGCCTCCCTTCCTGTAATTACTGGGCCTTTCCCTGCAGTCCCACAGGGACCAGGTTCTGCATTCGTAAGAGGACACTCTGAGTTTAGCTCCCTCTCTAGCACAATTTTCCCAGTCTTCCCTCAAAACAGCAAGAGGATGCAGGAGAGAGAGGAAAAAAGGTTTAATTAATCTTCATTTCTGCTGTGTTTTAGCAAATGAAAAACAAGCTGGTCCATCAGGTCTCTGCTGCCTCTCTGGGCTTCACATGGGGTGACGAGCCCACCAGCCCGCTGCAGCTGCCACAGAAAGCCATCACAGGGACAGGCTTGGCGCCAGCCTCTTCCCAACTCACATCCCATGGGGATCTGGCCTCTCCAGCCACAGATGGGGGCTAGAAATTCATTAGCTTAATGGATTTCTCTGGGGATTTTAATAGCCTTCTGCTCCCATGTGGAGAAGGGCCAAAAGAGCAAGGCTAGGCAGGACTGGAACTCACTCTGAACGTTCAGCATATTTCTCTGCAGGGAGCTGGGGCTTGGGCAGGTGCTCTACACCAAGTACAACCCACAGCAGGGTTTTGTTCTGCAGAGGGTTTGCAAAGAAGGGTGAGGGAAATGGCAAATTCTATGGATGTGCCCTCCTAGCACCCAAATTTTTACATATGGATAGGGTCAAGCCCTGGCAATGCCAAGCCCTGTCCTCCTAGGTCAGTCTAGACCTGAGGTTGGGATATGTCTCACATACTTGTAGATGTCTACGTCCCCATCTCCCGGCAGAAACAGTGGGACAGATGCATATTCAGAGTCTCATTCACTCATCCTACTTCCAATACCTTTCCCCACACTCAACCTCCTCAAACCACGGCCATACTAAGGCAGGTTGCTCCACAGCCAAGATGGAACCAAGTTGCAGACCTACACGGTGTTATTTATCCCAAGCTGAGATGGGAGAGCTACTGATTCACAGAGTAAGCCCCAAGAGCTCACACTGTGCACACTCCAGCACAATTTCAGAGGCTCCCACCATCCACAGACAGGCTATTCCAGGGAGTTTGGGCTCAGGGTCTGGAAGGGCAACTCAGAGAAGATTACATATTATCTCTGATTTCTGTTGTGGAAAAGCAAAACTTTAGCAGCAACAAAAGGTCAGGACAGAAATTCTTTCCACCCCTCATTAGCTGGTACAGTAAGAGAGAAGATGCTAATTAAGACTAACATCAAAAACATCTCGATGTTAAAGGGGAAAAATGTGGGAAAGAAAAGAATTCAGTGCAGAATTCCATGACTGCACTGAAATTACAGACAAAGAACTCAGGGAACTCTCCTTTTCTCTACGTCCTTTTTCTTCCTTACAGCCACAGCTAAGAAAATCAGCCACATACACATGCACCCAGCAGCCACAAGGACCAAACCATGAAGTCACATTAACAAAGTTTCTTTAGTGCTGATGTGGATTAAATACATCAGTCCCTCCGGCTAAGGAGATGGAGACCTCATGAAGTGCCAGCAATTTAGTTCAAGACATAATGACATGAGGACTTGTCTCTGTGGCTCAGGGTGATGGTTAATTGAGTGTGAAGGTACCAGTTGGATAAGCATTGCCGTTAGCATGCCGGTTTCTTTGTGGCTCCCCAGAGAGCTGTTCTATGTGAGGTTCTCCTTGCCCCCCTGAAGTCACACGCAGCAAGGCAAGGCCATCAAGCAAACATGAGATGTATCCAAAAAGGGCCATCCCCGGAGCAATGACATAGTGACATATCTCCCGACTGCTTCTGTATTGGTGTGGTCTCAGATGAAGCCATCTACGCTGCCCATGGCACCTCCAGTCCCTGCTCTGACACCAACAGACCACTCAGGAATCTCTAAATGAGAAAAATCCCACCAACTAAAGACTCAATGGCACCAGCAAATCAATCGCAGGAAGTAAGAGAGCCCACATCATGCTCCCTCCATTGGTCAAGAACTATCACACAGCAAGAATCACTCCTAGACATTAAGAGCTGTCCTAGCAGCTGACAACCCCAAGATGGAGGAACATCCCATGCAAACTCCTACCCATGCTCTGAACGTCCATGCTCCTTCAGCCAGGAGGAGATGAGACCAGCAGCACGGAGCTTCCCAAGCGATGGAGCCAGTTTGCAGGTTGGTTTTGCTGCTCATTCAAGCCTGGAGTCTTTATATAGAGCCAGGGCAGGATCCAAAAGCGGAAGAGAGACACCCACTCACAGGGAGTATAACACACACACACTGAAATAAATAGCTCCCTGCCTCGGGAGATGACTCAGGAGTCTCACCAGTCCTTAAAGCACAAATCATTGCTAATAAACCCCAGGAAAATTGGAGAAAGGCCCAAGTGAGAGGTTAACTGGACGAGATGTGGCATTTCCAGTCCTGTCAGACGCAAGGGAGGAGGAAGGATGAATAACAATATCATTAACTTATGTCCAACACTGAACCCATGGCCACACCAGCCTGAGCCCATCATGCAGCCTGTCTGCTTCAAGAGCAAGGAGCAGCTCTCACTGCTGCAGAGAGCATTGGGTTTTCCTGCCCTGCTGGACATACTCAGGCTTAATCACCATATGGCTTGAAGTGCCAGGAGGCAACACTGCCTCATTCCCTGTTTGTCCAGCCATGATACCCAGATATTCATATTTAACCCCTTTGTTCTCCACTCAAGTGGAAGATGGAATGATTGTGCATCAATTATTGCACCAAGTAACGAACCTCTGAGTGAGCCTCAAGGTAATTAACAGCTACTTGGAGATGCTGAGCAGTGCAATGCTCAGAAACACATGAAAAAGAAAAAAGTATCCCCACACCATCATTTCTCTGCCACATGCAACACTCACACAGGGAGAAAGGTGACAACCCAATTCACAGCCTGCTACACGCTGCATCTACAATGAACAGCCCAAATCCCAAACTGACACAGCATGGAGGGTCCAGATCCTGCAGAAAATGTGCCTTCACCCTCACAGCCCCAAGGTCCTCAGATCATGGATTTGCCCATTAAGCTCAGCTGGCCCATGTCACTGATCATCTTCTCCAACCAAAGCCAACCCCACTTTCTCTTGCAAACCAACAGAAACCAACCCACCAAATCAAAAGGTAAAGAAGCAGCTGGGCAAATATTGTTAAGAGAAGCAGAACAAGAACAACACCTACCAGCAGTCCCTCGGCAACTACTTGATGCCTTTCATCTGCCTCATCTGTTCAATACAATTCCCTGCAGCAGGAACTGGCTCTTTTTGGCTTCATGTGCAGAGCAGAAGCCTGTAGACTCCTGCTTCCATTAGAGGTGCTTACACACTGCTGTAATATTAATGGAGTACAGGTTTCCCCCTCAGGATTCATTTTAACTATTAAATGACCAATGTTTTTGTTTTGCACCACGTATCAGCATTCCAGCACCTGAAGGAGCTGCAGGAAAACTGAACTGAGGACAGACTTTTCAGAAGGTACTCTAAGGATAGGAAAAGGGGGATGGGTTCAAGCTCAATAGGACAAGGAGGATGGGTTCAGGCTCAAAGAGGGGAGATTTAGATGAGATGTGAGGAAGAAATTCCTTCCTGTGAGGGTGCTGAGGCACTGGAACAGGTTGCCCAGGAGGGCTTTGCCTGCTCCATCCCAGAAGGGTTCAAGGCCAGGTTGGATGTGGCTCTGGGCAACCTGCTCTGGCGATAGATGTTGCTGCCTATAGCATGGGGTTGGAACTGGATTACCTCTGAGGTCAATTCCAACCTAAGCCATGCCACAATCCCATAATCAGTTTTACCCCATCATATCAAGCCAAAGTAACAACAAACATGCACAGCAGGCACCCAGAAATGAGCTACTTCATTCGCACAAGAGATGGAGGAGAGGTCTATGTGAGTCATCTTTGAGTCAGGACTTCTGCTAGTTTTGGAGGTTTTATTCCCAGGCAGCATCATAACTTTACAGAAAGTGACAGTGTGTCTGTGGAAACAGCGCTAAAAGCTCCTGCCCCATTGTGCTCCTCCACTGTGGCACCCAACAGCCACTCCAGAAATATGTAGCTTCATTGCTGTCACCTCCCCAGGATGGTAGAGCTGGACTTTCAGGACTTCCAGGCAGATCAGGGTTTGTTTAAAAATGAGGCATTTGTGAATCTCTGGGAAAGACCCTCCAGAAGGAAAAAAAAAAGCCTCCGCCTCTCTCAATTTTGCCCTGCAGAATCCCAAGTGTCAGATTCCTGGGATCCTCAGACAGACAAGGTTCATCTCCCAAGCCAAGAAGCAGGGGCAGTTTCCTTCAAGCTTGCCTGTCATCTTGTTTCTCTGCTCTGTCCCACCCCCTTCTGGGGAGGCAATAAAAAAAAAGGGGATCTCTGAACAAAGATTGACCACAGGAGGCACCCCATTGAGAGCCAAACACACCCCATAGCCACTTAGGAACTATAATCAGCTTTAATAAGGCTTGATTACTTCCTGATTTCCCCTGGGTCTTGGGTTGCAGGGCCACAAGAGTCAATCAAGGTTGCCGAGAAGGTTTCTTTCTCAAAACCACTTCTCAAACATGGCTATGTAAATGTGGATCTCAGATCCTGGCCATCCTGTTTCAATGTGGATCAGTCCCGCCTCTCATCATGACCTTACCCAGTAGGGTGTCCACAGTGTAGTCTGTAGTTCTGGCCCTGAGCACCCTAGTATCTACAAGCTCAACTGAACCTCTACACACTGCAGTTTTCAGTTGGAAATGGTTCCAGGCTGTCTTCTCATTGTCTGGACTCTCTCATATAACTTCCACCTAAGCCATGCAAGGCGAATCGGGGTCCTATAGGATTTCTTCAAGGAACCCAGTACACAGAATCACCTCAGCATCACCACACACCACCTGAAAGCCAATTTCCAGACATTTTATGTCCTGAAACCAACCAAGAGACTGCTCAGTCACAGGGCTTACAGAGCCAAGGGTACTGCCGCACCCAGTAGTCACAATGACTGACGTAGATTTAAATCACCTCCCTACAACACTGAGAGCAAGAGGTAAGAAGGTGTCACAGGTCTTCTCAAGGCTGCCCTTTGACATCCCACACACCCAAAAGAAGTCACTGGATGGATGACTACAGACACACCAGAGCTTCTGACACATCTAAAAAGCACATTGAGAAGCTGGAGTGATGCCAAAGACAGACCAGAGAGTTCTGGAGGAATGCTCTAGTTTCCCTCACTTATTGGCAGTTGACAGTCAAGCAGCCTTGAGGCTGTAATAAAGCAGCACTGCCCATCTCAGCCAGTGACTTCTGCGAGATCTTCTCTATCAAGCAACACTAGATGTAACTAATTCAGTGCTTTAGAGCAAATCCACATGACTCCCCCCAAAACACCTTCAGTTTAAGTACCATAGGAGGGTGCACTCATTAATTACCCAGGACAAGGTCAGGAGAACAGCAGGAGGGGTCTGAGACCACCAGCAGCTTCAGTGGCCTGATGTTATCACACAACTTGCTCTTAATGGAGAAAAATGACATCTTTCCTTCAATCTATGTGGGTGGGTCCGTCCACCAAGGCACCACATGTAAGTACCTACTCACAATGCCATCATTTGTCATTGGTAAGTATCAGAGCAGCAGTAGTTTTTGCTGGCAACCCAATTTAAGGGTATGGTGGTGAAGGACCCAGCTACCTTGGCCAAACCACCATGACTGGTATCCTTCTGCACTGGCTGGTTTTGCTGTTGTGTGTTCAGCAGTCAGATCCCCTCACAACACAGCTCTCACCTAAACACATTCAGGAAACACTGTGTAGATGACCATAGTAAATAGGTTTTGAAATCCTGAGGGACCTGCTCATTATTCTCCAGCAATGTTTATCTCACTCCTGGAGACCTCCTGTCTTGAATGCTCTGGGGACATCACACCAACAGGGACAGGCTCACATTTGCCTGAGAAGCATATCATAAAGTTAATCCTTTGTAGCAATCACTCTCCATCTTTCTCCACTCTCCTGTATCTTCTCTACAGATTACATGGTAGAGAAGATGATTGATACACCTCCCTGCCACCACAACTTAAAGAGAAAACCATCCCTCAAGAACTAAGAAACCAGCTAAGCATTTGGGCTACTTTACAAGCAGTTTTTCAGGGCTGTTTGCTGCTTAAACCCCAAATTTATGTACTTTTTACCCCAGAAAGAGCCCCCAATGCCAGACAGGCAAACCCCCTACCCCCACCAAACCAATTGTATGGTGTCTCACCCTGCCGTCTCCTCCCTTCGCTGCAATGCAAAGAAAAATCTTAAGTCAAGAAACACGTATTTTACTAACAGCATCTCTTCATGCCATGTCCATCTTCCCTTCAGTATAGGATTTAGTGCTCGATTTTTGTGTTACTCCCCTCAAACAATAAACTGAGCCATAGCAAAAGGTATGTTGCAGCACAAAAAGGAGGTCACCCAGCAAATCAGCTTGTTTTTCATTTCCTTAATGTCAGTGTGGGGTGAATGCGATGACTGGAACGTGACACATTAAAGCAACTGCAATCAGGTTGCTCCCACCAAGCTCTGACTAAGCAGCTGGAGAAGAGTATGGGAGGCGTCAAATCACAAAGGTCTCCCTGGTCCCCAGGGTGGACACAACCGCCAACTGAGGGCACCAGCATCAGAGGTCACAGACAAGAGGGTGTGTTAAACTCAGCATATAGAGCAGAGCTGTATCAGCCCCTTCATCTCAAACACTCAACTAGAAGATGAGGAGAACTCAGAGGTCACTCCATTCACTGCTGGATGGGCTGAGTTTGGTGGCATTGTACCTGCCAGCAATGCCCCTCTTAGTGGGTGAACACTTGCTTGGGGATGGATAAATGAGACTATCAAACTCAATTCACTCTTACTTAGCAAATGCCATAAAACAAGCAAAAAATATCACAGCAGAAAACAAAACTGAAGACAGCCCCTTAAAAACCCAAATCAGGCAGCAGAAAAATGGCTGGAAGTCCCCAGAGTCATTCAAATCTGATGCAAAAAGATGAGCTGGGAATGGATCCATGAAATAACATTTTCATCAGTCTCTGAGAAGTGGAAGGAGTCACAGAAGAAGCCACCTCTGCATTGAGAAACCTTGGACCTTCAAGGAAGCAGCTGCACCAACCCTCCACCCCCTGCCCATGCCAGGGTGCAGTCGATGAGAAGAGACCTTCTGAAGAGAAAGAGGGAAAAGCGAGGTGGCTTCTGGCTGGGTTAGAAGGGAAGAACAAATCAGGATGTGGACGGCATGAGGAAATTTTAACGGAATTAAGTCACAGAGGAAATGTTCTTCCTTCTTATAATTTAAGTCCACGCACTGGCTTAATTAACTGGATGTATGGTGCACAGTATGCAGATGAAAAACGCATCCAAACTATTTTTAAACATGGTGAAAAAAGACGCATTACGGTTGGAAATTCCAAGCAGGAAAGGCAGGAATCACCTTGCTTCTGAGCACACAGCTCGAAGTTTCTCAACAGGGGCTGTTAGTTTGGTCCTATGTCAAATCCAGCCCCCAAACCCAGCTTCAGCTCATCCCAGCAATCAGCAAATGTATCTGCAGATACTCCAGGCTACTGGAGTGTCCAGTGCAAGGACCCTGCTTTTAGGACACATTGATTACTCCTGAAATAAGGTGGCAGATAGTGACAAAAATCACTTCCAGGTGTTGCAGTTCCCAGTACTGCTGGGCACAGGACAATCTACAGTAACCAAACGTAAAAGGAGTAGAAGAAAAAATATATTTAAATGATTGAAATGGAATAATTTTGGAAGCCAAATGTCTCCATGCACAGGGAAATACCTTGAGATTTAAGCTCTGCTACATCCCTTAAAAAGCCTGCCCTGGTATTTAGACACAGCTCAACTTTTTAAGCTTCAGCTCAGCCTTGAGCAGAATGAGGCCACGTGCTGCATCGCTAAATAAAAGGTGAGGGAAATGTAGTGGAGATGCTGAGAGAAATACTGGGAGAAGAGGAGAGATGGAGAAGGCTCAGACCTCCAGTCATGCACAAGAACAGGACCCATCAGTCTGAACTGTCCATGGGGCTGTGCAAAATTATTCTATATAAAATTTTATCTATTTTATCACAGGTCCCACGAGCAGGGAACTCAGTTGTGTCAGTGTAGGAAGAGATGTTAAGTATAAAAACAAACCGTAGCACATAAATATAAAATAGTGCTTTTACAGAGGTGACATCTCAGAGAAGATCACATTCACGCATTTAGGGCTGGAGAGGTTTTTTTTCCTGAATTTCCTCGTTTTTTTACACATGAAATGGTACAATGGGGAATGAGCTTGTAGGCTCACAAGCTTATTCATGCTGGAAACAGGTCCTAAGTCTTCCTACAAGAGTAGCAGGAGCAGACAAATAGGGGTGCTTGCCAGATGGGGTTGAGGTAAAGGAGCCGAGTAGCACATAGCCCACAACAGCAGCAGGACTGGACACACTCAAGAGTCTTCTCCAGGACTCCTGTTCCTGCAGGATGAAGGCTAAAGGGGCTTTTGTGTTCAAGGCTTTGGCATAACATGGGGTTTTGGGTAGAAGACAGCATGACTCCAATAGTTCAGGAAGGGCATGACATCGGCCATTGGGATGGCTCCAGCTTTCCCACACACACTTTACGACCTTGAGCAGGTCTCTTCATTCTCCCCTATCTTTGATTAAGCAGACACTAAGCTATTCTGCCTGGATTAGACTTCTAGTCATGGAACACCAGAAAACCCCAACCTGCCCCATTCAAACCCACACAGACCCTGCACGGGCCATGTCAGGCTCACCCAGGCAACATGAACTTCCCCTGGTCACTGTGTGTTGTTTACTATTCAGTCCTTCAGCACACTGAATACTGTTAGCCAACTGTCATGGCTAAAGCTATCACACATAGTTCTGAAGACTGGAGCCTATAACTTCCAAATACACTGTAAAAAATTAATTGTATCACTGATGCTTCACAGACACGGGTGCAATTACCACCTCAGGCCTGAATCCAGCCTCCATTTCCCAATAGGGAGGGTGTCAGGAGTGGCTCTGCAGTGGTTACATCTCCCAGCTACTTGGGCATCCATCCCAAGGTGATCTAGGGAGGCCATCCAGCTCCCAGCAAATCCTAGACCATTGGTTTCTGATGGGAGGACACAGCTTCACGTGGTGTCACAGCAGGTACAAGTGGAGTCATGAGCCCAGAGGAAATGCAGCTGGTGAGGCTCAGAGGCAGCTACACAGCGAGAGCCAAAGGACACCCCAGCCTGGCGAGGTGTTCCTGGGAAAATGAGCCCTGGCAGGGGTCAGTTTGGGATGCTGCAGCCCCACAAGGATTACTGGCTACCCAAGCAAATGCCACCACAGAGAGCCAAACCAGTCAGAAGTTAAGACTGAGCAGCTGAAGAAAACAAAGAAGCTGATAAACCCCTAGATATCCGATCTCACCCCACCACTTGCCATTTGGCTCTCAGACCCTTCCATTTCTGTCACTGTCATTCCAGTGTCACCACACTGTGGTCTCACCTGTATTTAACTCACACAGCACATGTGCATAGCATTCCCCCCATCCTGGGGGCACACATAGCTCATCAGGTGAGCCCACAGCTCTTCCACACAATCTCAGGATTTCACGACACAAACCATTGACAATTCCAGAGGATGGCCCTGAGCACAGGATGCTCAGGGCTCCCAGCACTGGACTTCACTTCTGCAGTTAAGCTACACACACGCTGTTTTTCCTCTCCCATTCCCCTGGGAGGTAGATGAGCTCCCCACAAAGACTCCAACTCACTGAAATGGTTGTCCACCCAGCCAGCATCTGCCCTCTCCATCAGACCCACCAACACCTCCCCAGAAGACCTCAAAGTACAAAATGGCTGAGGATAACAAACCCCATCCCAACATCTTATCCGAGCATAGGGTAACAACCAAAGGATCGGGGGGGAAAAAAATCCCCAAACCCCACAAAATCCTCTTACAGAGCTGACAAGAGGCCCTGGGCAGGATGGTAACCATGCAAACCACGGAAATTAGCAGTCCAGGCCTGCAGAAGAGCCTAGTGGGACCATGGAAAGTCCCAGAGGGCCGGGAGTTGCGGTAACACAAGCGATTGCTGTTGACCCTCCCTTCGCAAATCCTCTGAACCTGAGCAAGTCATCAGCTCTCCTAATGCAGCAGCGCCTGGCGAGGTGGGCATCGCTCTGAGGGTCAGAGGTGGGGGGAAAATAGTAATTAAATAAAATCCTAATAGACGGGGGGACGGGGGTGGAGGCATGATGTGCACCCTGGAACTGCTCCTTTGTTTACCGCTGCATGGCTGTGCGGGCAGGAAGCCCCAGACACTGATTAGCATTGCTTTCTTTCTAGACACATCTCCAATTCAAGCAGCTGCCCACCGGGGACCGAGAAATACCTCCAAGAGCTAGCGCAGAGCCACCCGACCAAACCCCCAGCCCCAAATTCTCCGCAGCTCCATCCCCACCCACTCCAGCAGCCAAAAAGATGGTGCCGGGGGGGTAAAAGGAGCCCTGGTTGAGAGGGTGGGGGGAGGGAAGGAGAGACAGTGCCTGAGCAGAGCTTTTTTGTTCCTCTCCTCACAGCATTGCTATGGTGATCTGAAGCAAAGTCCCTACACAGCGCTCCCGCAGCAGCGACCGCATGAGCAGCCCCTTCCCCCGCAAGCAGGAGCGGGGATGGGGGGGGGGGGGGGGAAGACACACAGACATGGGAGGCCGGTGCACTGCACCTCTCCGGGGGAACCACCCCCCAGGCTCTGCAGCTTCCTCCCCCCCACCCTCCAGATTCCTTTTCATCACCACCCAGTACTCCTCATCCCCAGGCACCAGGGCCTGGGGCCAGGGCAAAGGATGCAGCGGTGGTCCTGACCGGTGGATCGAATAGTTTGGGAAGGGGGAGGGAGGTGTTGGAGTGGGGAGAGGGAGGGTCAGTCTTTGCCGCTCAGAAGCATCTATCCCCTCTCTACCCTGCGTTCCCCATCCCGCCCTGACACCCAGCACCCTCTCTGCAGCTGGAGCATCACCCTTCCTCCTTCTCAGTTCCGATTTGGAGGAGGAGGGGATGGAAGCAGGGCAGCTCCCAATTGGGTGGGTGGGCGAAGGTGTGTGAGGGGTCTCTCCCATGGGGTTCTCCCCTCTGAAGCCCTTTATTTTTTATTACTCACACGTATGCGTGGTAAATGAAAGCCCAACCCCGCGGTCTCTCCAGCACATTGTAGAGGAAATTCTGCAGCTTGCGGTAAAACGCGTTCCTCTTGGGGGGCTTCCCGCTGCCCGACCCCCCCGAGCGGGGTTTGCTGAGGATGCTGCCCCGTTTGCTGCTCTCAGAACCGGCGATGAGCAGAGCCCCGTCCCGGCTCGAGTCCGGAGCTCCCGGGTCCAGCCCCACGAAGCCCACCTTGAGCTTCTTCTCAGCGGAGGGCCCCGGGTAAACGCCTCCGTTGCGGGATTTCTGCACCATGGTGGCGGCTCCCGGGAATGGGGAAAGGAAAGGGAAGGGGTGGGAGGAAGGAAGGTCGGGGGGCGGCGGGGAAAAGGGGGGGTTGGAGAAGGGGGGGGCGGTCCGCCCGCGCTCCCCGCCGCTGCTCCGCGCCCGGCGCTGGCGGAGCCGCAGGACCGGGCTGCAATGGGCAGCGGCAGCGCCGCCCCGCCCGCCGCCCGCCCCTTTAACCCTTGGGCTTCCTCGGCAGCTCCCTCCACCACCCCAAGCCCCGAAGAAAAATTAGACTTTGATACCCCCCGCTCCAAAAGAAATGCCTCTCTCCCGAAAAGACATCCGGGTCTGGCATCATGTCCCCGCAAATGTGGGGTGGGGCATCCTACCCCAAAGCAAGCTCTGGCATCCACCTCTAAAATTAAGGTCTGACATGTTTTCCCTGTTCCCAAGCTGGGGTCCAGTATCAGAGAATTAAAGGCCTTTTCCTATTCCAAGTAGTCTATAAGGACAGAGTCCAACATCCTGCTCCCCACAGGACTGAGCCACAGGCATCCTCTAGATGCCCCTGAAACTCTGGCAGACTCTACACAACTTCCTTCCCTGGGGAGCCTGTTCCAGGGACTGACCAACTACTCAGTGGTGAACCTTTTCCTAATGTCCAGTCTGAAGTAGTATCCTTCTGCAAAAATGCCACAGGAAGGGCTTGCCATGGGGTGTCCAACCCTGTGGCTTCAACATGGTCCCACTGGCAGCAGGCACAGATATTGCTCCAGGTTTGCACAAAGCACCCAAGTCCATCTCCATATGCTCACCAGATCTTCTTACCTTCACCACAGATCCCTTTGTATACAGCCATTCCCTGTGCCCACACTTCCCCAAGGTCCAACCTGCCCTCTTATGACTTGGATGCCCAAATGTAGATTCACTCCACATTGATGTAGTCACTAAGCTGCAAAGAACAAGCTTCCAGCATATGAAGTCCATCATTGTGTGCTGACCCAAACCAGCCCTTTAACCCACCCTATTGACTGTGGTCCAGCATTACCTTTTCCCCTCATACACCATAGGGTAATTCCTCCTGGTCCACATTCACAAGACACCAGAGAAGACACATAAGCTGCAGAAGCCCAAGATCAGGCAGAGGTACCTGCTCTACACTATCATCCTCCACAGAGAAAGGATCATTGCAAAGCAATGGGAAGATCTGCAACCAAGTAAATTCAATCCCAGAACCATCAATGAATTTTCTATGCCTTACAACCCAAGAAGTCATGGAAGATAACCTATGAAAGGTACATTTCTGTGTCTTCTTTGTAAGTAAACAAGGCTTTAGGATGAGGTTTTATGTATGTAAATAAAATATCAAACTGAGATGGGCTGCTGCTTTCAACACAAAGTGTTTTGCTACTACATAGGGAAGACACAAAAGATTGTCCCAAGTTCCACAGCAGTAGAAACCACATATGAGCTAGATTCGTTCACTCTCCCGTGAGAGGCAGCAGCTGGAAAACCAGTCCTGATACTCTATCATTGATACACTTTTCACTAATTTCATATATTTAAAAGAAAAAAAAAATCAACATAACCTTTCAGGGAGCATTTCCGGAGTGCTGGCCTTTTGTCCTTGTACCTCAGGAAAATCCAGCAACAACTAATGGACAAGAGAAGCACGGAGATTAAAATTTCTGCCACGCCCTCTCCAGATCCTACTGTGGACATTACAAGAAGAATCAGCATGGAGCAGCCCTACATTTCCATTATCTTCACCTCACGGGCTAGAGGAGAGGTCGCCTCTGCAAGGCGAGCAGAAAACTCGGGCTGGGTTCAATGCTGGGAAAACAGATCCGTGAGCATGTCAGCAAATAAATTACTCAATTCAGTGAGGGACCGTTCTATTCATTACTTGTGAACACTCATAAGATCATTAGTGTTCTTTAATAGGGTGGCCAATTACAAATGTGCCTGGCACTAATGTACAAAGTGCATTATTATAGATCCAGCAATGCAATCCAAAAGCGGGAAATGTCCCCCCACAAACAAAAAAGGCCAACAACAAACAGTGGAAGCAATTTTCAATTAACAAACTCAAGATTAGTTATGGTCTGTGAGCCCTGGAGGAGAATCTAAATTCACTGCACTCCTCTTTGCCTAATTAGTTGGTCATTTGTGGTGCCACACTGCAGCACAGCTTTGTGTATCACATACCTCTGGGAGCATCAAGAAACAGGAGGGAAGGGATGGGATTTCATCTTTCCTAAGCCATGGATAGCTGAGGAAACACCACGGGGTGGTTTAAGCAACTGTTAGGGCTTGGGGCTTCACTTGGGAGGGAGGTAAAACCTCAGACAAGTGAGACCTTGTGAGCAAGCGGCACTAAGAATGGTGTCCTCATACGGAGGCAGTAGCCCATGGGAGGTGAAAAAGGTCTGAAATTGTGGATGAAGACCCACTGTAGGCTCATTTCTTCATTCTCCTCACTTTGGGCTCTAAGGGAATTTCTAACTTCTATACAGATAGTATCTCATGGGTTGGCACTGCAAGCTGCAGTTGAATGTTCAGCAGCAGCAAGGCTTCTTGGAGAGGGCTTTGCTTCAAGTGGCAAGAGGGCAGGTTTGGGGTCCCTGCACCAAATCACATCAATTCCCACAAGCACATGGCTTCCACCCTGGATGCCAGTCCACCAGCTCCCAGGACCTTTCTCTCTTGGTCCAGTTTGCTGGTACCCAGCCAGCTGCAACCTGAGAAGAGCAGCAGTGGTCTCCTGGGAACAAGTGGGACATAAACACTGCTTAGACTGCTGTGTGCTGCCACTGAGTCTGCAGTGAGTAATTGTGAAAATAAAGTCGNGGGGGGGGGGGGGGGGGGGGGGGGGGGGGTGTGTGTGGAAGCAAAGACACAGCCACTAACACCCTGTGAATTAATGAGGTACATAAAAGCAGTACTGGGAAGGTGCTTTTATCTGATCCAAGGACATCTGCCTCCACAAATAAACAAAATTACTGACTCAGTTCTTTGTTTTCAACACTACTGATGGCTTTAAAGCACAAATACCTGGTAAGATAGCTCAGGCTGAAGGTAAGAGGAAATCTATCAAGCTATGTCAAGATCCAGAAGTCCATGCTCTGTCCCTCAGCAATTTCCAAAGGAGAAAGATAAGAGTGTGGCATGGAAATCCGTACTTTGAGCTAGAATAGACTGCAATATTCAGCAAAAATTAGATTGAAGCTCCATGATCTGCTCTTTGGTTCAGGGAAAGACCTAAAAGAATGTTGTAAACGTGGAGTCAAAGAGCATTAAGTTCATAGTAGATGTGACAGCCTTATCTTATTGATCCAAACATCTCCTTTGTGAAGCTACTCATGGCTTATCCTGAACCTCTTGCTGCACCAGTGACAATGGTCACTCTAGCCCTTGGGGCTGCAGTAACCAAAGACCAGAAATTACAAAGTTGTTACAGAGGAACCACCTCAAGAGCAAAAGGGTTTCAAATTGGGCACTGGGCAATAGCAAAGGCCTTTCTCAACACTCAACCACAGTACCACCACTGATTTGTCAATCTTTGTTTTTACCAGCCTGAAATGAAGACCCACAAGAAGATTGACCAGTTTCAAGCAAATCTGAGAGTTACAGGCCTCAACATTAATTAAGTTTGAGTCAATTTTAATGAAAATTGGAAGCCTGGAGAGAGGCAGAGGCTCCTTAGTGACAACTCCTTCCTCCACTCCAAAGGGGACCCTAAAAAGCATCATCTCACCTTTACTAGACACCAAAGAAGGTGTCCATGAGGAGGCTGCTTGTCCCAGCTGCTAAAACACTTCAACCCAAATTTGCAACCAGCACACTGATCAAAAGCTAATTACCCTTCCTCCTGGAGCTGAAAGACCTACTTATTTAATACAGCATATTTACCAGATGCAGAATTTCTGTGCTACCATCAATCTTCCTGTCCTGTTCTTAGACAGCACCTTCCTCACTGGAAGCTGCTCCTGCACAACTCGGGGCAAATCCCACTGACATTGGCTAGAGTTGTGACTGGAAACACCTGAGTACATGAAATCTCCCCAGATGCTCTGAATTAACCCCAAAGGAGACAATCCCTCTCCCTTCTCAGCTAGAAAATTGATGTTTCTCTTAAGAATAATTAAAACTGTTGAGGTCTAAATATTCATTGGCTCATAAATATTCATAGGCCAGCTAGTGGGAGGACCAACTACCTGTCTGGGCGCATGGAAGGGGAAAACAGCTAAATTAACGTCAATAATATTAAATTAAACTGAGTTACACTTGGAGAATCCAAAGGTGAACTCAAACCCCCCAGGTCTCACACGCACCCATTTCATTTTCCTTATGATCACTCTGCTTCCACCCTGCTGAACCTTCTCCAGACAAACTCCCCACCACCAGGTCTCCTTCCCCTTTTCCACATGCTTCCCTCATCAGCCTTCACTTCAGCCTCCTTTGAGACCACATGCAATTCCCTTTCTTTATTTATGCTGCTACCTTGCAGGTATTTTTAGCCTGTGACCACGTTGCCCGCAAACCTTCCCTTCCCCAGACTCTGTAAACTTGACTTAGTCATCCCTCACATGTCCCAGCACTAACACTCTCCCTCCTGACCTCCCTGGTTTTCTACTTCCTCCAGCACGCGGCCACCAAAGCCACACAACTCAGATTTCCATCATCCCTGTGCTCTTAAACCTCATGCCCTGAGACAAAGGTGCTCCAGGACCTTCTCCTGCCATCTGTAAGGCCACCATGGCCTTGGGAGTGAACCCTCGGAGCAATGGATTGACTCCAGACTTTCCACCAACAGGTCCCTTCCAATTGCCCCAAATCCTTTACTCCTCATAGCACTAAAACTCACCTGGTTTTGCACAGGCACTCATGTAGCCTTGCCAGGGCCTCCCCTGGGGTCTAGCTCAGGGGTGCCTCTGCTCCCAGCAAAGCACCTTCCAGGACCCTGACTGCAGCCTGGCTGCGGCCTAGTCCCACGGAGCCCATTAGGCCCTTTGTTCCCATTCAAGCACCTGCCTCCCACCAGCTCCAAAGCTGAACTGGAACCTGCATGAATATTTAGGGACTGGAGGCTGGCAGCAGAAGGGAAGAGCTAACGACTCTGACACATCTTCCCTGAGAGAGGAGGAGCACACTGGGCGGCTCTCTGCTTTGTTCTGCTGCGGGGGGGGTGGAGGGTGGGTAGGAACCACCTGAAAGAAATAAACTCCAAATGGCCTCAGAGCGCCCTGGGTTGGGACCTTCTGGGGTGGTGTTTTCTGTTGTCGTCTTCTTACAGCACTGGGGAAACTGTACTGTGTCATGTAGGTCTTTGAGATGAGCCTGCCCTGGGAGGGGGCAGCTTTTGGGGACATGGAGCTCAGTGCACTTACTGAGAGGGTCCTTGCAAGCAGGAGGGAGTGATGGTCCCTGCGGCTGCAAAACCCCATGTAAGCAAAAATGATTTCTCCTTTGCTGCAAACTCTTTTTTTTCCCTCATTTGTTTTTGGGGGGTTTTTTCTTGCTGAAATATCAAAATCTCTAGGTTTGTTGAGCAAGAGCCAAACCCAATCACTAAAATACTGCAAAGCTTTAAGGCTAATTATGTTACCTTTTCATTACTGAGAGAGTTATAAAAAAACACAGAACCAAAGCCCTTCCAAATCTATTTTCTTTTTTTTCTTATGTAATTTTTGCCACTTTTAAACGTTTTGAAGAGAGATGAGGTTTGGAGTTTAATAAGGTTGTTTTTGATCGATGGTTCAGGTAAATAAATGCAAGAAAAACGGGAAACTACCAGGTAGACCCTCCTGTTCCCATGCTCCTGCCTCAGATACCTAAAGATTCCTAATTTCTCTGCACCACAAGCTTTTGCTGCAGGATTGCTCCACTCTTTCAGCCTGGACGCATGGGAAATCAAAAGAACATGAAGGGACAAGGGGTTATGATTTATTTATCTTTAACCTGAGGTTGTAAAGAAAGTTGGTGAATGTGCATCTGCCTCTCTCTTCCCTCCTTGAACAGCTGCAGAGCTTAGAGGTGATTTTTATCTTGGTTCCTTAAATTTCTCTGCATTTCCCATGCTACAAGTGAAAATTCTAGAGGGCAGAAGCCCTAAAATCTCCCCACTGAGATGGTGATGAACACACACAACTGGGCTGGACGTCAAAGAACTCATCTGAGACTTGTCACAACCCAAATCCATGAGGAATCTGGACTCCCCTGGTTTGGCTGCTCATGCCAAGTGCCTGTTTGTGGGCTTCTTTTGGATTCCCATATGGGAGCACTGGAGGGACAGTGAGTCTCTGCTGAGCATCTCTGTGCTGGGGTATGTGACAAGGCTGCAGGAGCAAGCCCAAGGGGCAGCTGGTGCTCTGTCTGCACAGTGACATTTCCCTGCTTCCAGCTAATTTTCATGCAGCCCCTGCTTTTTTTCTTGCAACTCTGTCTTGCTTGTGCTGGTCCAAAGGATGTTCCTGTCCTCTGGGCATCAGGGTGCTTTGGCTGTGCCCACAAAACATTTCATTCAGCATCTCTGTGTGCTTGCCTGCATGTGAGATCAGGGCAGGGGGTTAAACACAAGCTGAGCTTGTAGCCCGTCAGTGAGCCGCTGTCTGGTGGTGGCTCAGCTGCCCAGGCCACCTTATAAGAGGGACTTCACGTCCAACCTGAAGATGTGGTCAGCCTCAGCCACCTCTCCGAGCTCCCCCATGCACATGGAGATCCCCATGGAGATGTCCTGAGGCACTGCAGCACGTTGAGGTGCACCATACTCTTCCCTTGCAGTGATCACTCTGATGGGAACTGCTCACAGCCTCCAGGACTCAGAGCAGCTCCATTAATCACAGCCTCCTCCCGTCTGGCATGGGGTGCCCTCGCTTGTCACCATAGTCCTCCAGGTCAGTGCTGGAGGACAAGTCCACACCATATCCTTGGAGCCAGCACATCACAACTGTCACAGAGGTATGAGTGGTGGCAGGGGCTGTCACAGGCAACAAACCCCCTCGTATCACCACTGTATCCCAAAACACAGGCTCACAAACCTGCGGCCTTCACATCCACCATCTATAATTCTATGATCTCCCTGCAGAGATTATATTTGGGGGTCATCCTCCCCTCTTTCCTTTTCTTGCCCCTTCCAAACCCATCACTCCTAAGTGTTGGCCAGGCAGGCACTGTCTGGGATTGCTGAAGCCATTTAACAGATAAAGGCATGAAAATAGGATCTAGTGTGGGGTGACCAGGAATCAGTTAGACTGAGCAGAACCAGGTCACACTAAACTTGGAGGCAGGCTGACACATGAAGGAGAGTTTGTGAACGGAGTTGAGAAGGTTTGAAGATGCTGCTGTATCTCCGCATGGTTGTGGATAAATGATACCCAAGCAGGCAGGAGTGGGGGTCTGGCTGGGATCTCAGTGCTGGGTTGGGTTACAGCTCCAGTTTCTCCTTCAAATTAACAATCTTTGCACAGAGGTGAAAGCACAGGCCAAGAGAAGGATGGGGCTTGTACCTCTCTGGGGCAGGATTTGTTTAAAGGTAGTTGATGCTCTTTGTGAAGGTGCAACAATGGAAACAGCATAGAGAGATGAGACCCACCAAGGTGTGGGACAGTCTTCTCTGCCCTGACCAGCCTTTTTCTTCTGATCTGTTCCATCATCTACTTCACGAGGAGATTTACCCCAGGCAGTGATTCCTTTTCCAGGGTTGTGTGGTCGTGGACTTCATGCTGCATCTGCATCATTCCTTCCTCTGCCATAGAGGATTCTGTATCTCCACCAGCAGCAGGGGATGGCAGGACCCACTTGGGTGGTGTCTTCTGGTAATGCTAGTGTTCATGGGGCTGGAATGTACCTTGCCCTCACTGGAAGTCAGTGGCCTCCTAGGCAGCAGGAATGAGATGGAAGGTCAGGAGATCCCTGCTTGGTCTTCCCCCAAGCTGGTTTTGTGGACCCTCCTGAGTCAACAAGTGTCAGGCAAGGCCCCACTGCCCATGTTGGGTTCAGCACACCATACTGGGAGATTGGTCACAGATGAAGGGGGCAATGGACAAGAAGCTGCACTAACTAGAAAGGTTTTGTCACGCGTGCAAGCTGCCACACAATGCCCTGCTGCCTGTGTGGAGTTTCTGCAGGGACGTTCTCGGGCAGACGAGGGGTTGTGGCTGATAGTTCAACTCATCTCTGAGCACGGAAGGGCAGCAGGAGGCTCAAATTCCCCCAGCTCAGCATCTGCATCCTGGATTCTACTCACAGCCTCTCAAAATCCTTATAAATTTTTTAGAGCAGCCCCAAGTGTCTGCTGATTCAGCCAATCGGCTCCAGTGGGTTCAAGAAAGTTACTTTAAATAATTAACAGCACACAGCCAGGCACGAGGGCTGTGGGCTAGAGGTGGGAAAGGAGAAGTCACTCATTCCTGCTTCTCCAGTGGAGCAACAAGCACCAATGTGGCCATGGGCAGAGGTGTCTGCTCACGCCTTGAAGTATGGTCCCGTTCGTACCATAGGGGGTCCTATCCTTCTCCATCAGGAAACCTCAAGGAGGCACTGGTCCTACACTGTGTGTGGGGTGTGGTTGCATCAAGGAGATAATGTCCCTTTTGGAAACTAGAGGCTGCTCCACATCCAGCCCCCCAACACACCTCCCTTTCCTTCCCTCTTCTTCCAGATCCATTGATTTCTCAAGGAACCTCTTGAAGGGCTGATCTGCAGCACCCCAGGAAATCCAACCCTGGTGCTTTATGACTTCCCCACAACCTCTAGCAATTTTCCCTGCCGCGAGATTTACATTTCAGGTAACAGAACAAACCACATCTGCAAACTCCAGTCCCCAAAGGAACCACAACAAGCTCTTCGCAGCGTCGCTGTGGATGTGCAGCCTGCCAGAACCAACCTTTGCAGAGGTGGGACGTGCGGCTGGATTTCTTCTCCTTGGCAGCAGCTCCAGAAGGATTTGTCCCTTCTTCCACGAGATGGCATCGCTGAGGCTGCCTACGGAGGGGAAACCATCCACTGCGAGGTCTTAGGCGGGGAAGAGCGATGGGAAATGCCTCTAAAACAAAGAAAGTTGTTAGGAAATAAATGCCTCAAAGTTCTCGGGTGTGAGGTCCCACCGCACCTGACCGTGGCAGAGAGGAACTGGAGAAGTCACTGATTTAAAATGCACACCCCCGGTGCAACCCTATATAGCACCCACCAGCCACCTGCTATCCCTCAGTGCTGACAGCTCTCAAATCGACTTGAGCTTGCTGCAACCTTCACCAGAAGCCACCTGTGGCCCCATTTCGAGGTGGCAGAACCCCCAATGTGGATGATCAATCCAATCCCAAAACCCAGATCCACAATGAGTGTTCAGACCCAAGCGCTGGATGCAGGCAGATCAACGCTTCATGTGATTCTGATCTAAGATCCCCAGAAATACAGTGTACTTGATTGGGGCTGGGGGGGGGGGTGCTTATGCTTTGAACTGGGTCTAAATTAGACAGCTTCAGTTTATTCTGGCTCTATACAGAGCCTAACCCGACCCAGGGAATGCTGCTGCTGCTGCAGTCTCCCTCCCAGCACTGTCTACTCTCTCTGATCCTGAGGATTACCTGGGGTTTACCAACAGCACTGAAATCAGGCTGAAAATTTGGACTTGTTGGGAGCAAGTCTGAGTCAAGTCTTCTGGGATTTTCTGCTTTCCCCTTTCTGCAGCTCCACCGTTAATTACCGCCTCCCTCCCAGAGATTCTTCCACAGCTCCCCTGGCACATCTCTATGGAAACTGCAGCTGTGGTCCTGTCAAACTTGGGTTTTCACTTTAACAATAGCTGCAGGGGACCAGGTGTGGATTTTGCACCTGCTCTGCTCTGTCCCTCCCCTCATTCTGAGGTTGTCCCCTCTCCTGCTGTGTCAGAGACTGGCTTCCACCAGGCACCAGAGAGCTGGAGGTTCCTGGGCAGCACTGGAAGCTCCTGCTCCTGCTGCTGATAAGGATGGAGGAAAAACAAGCACAAGGTGATGCTGGAAATAGCTATGAAGGGGCCAAGTCTCCTGTGCTGGCTCAATGATGACATGCAGGAGCATCTGGAAGAGGGGATTTAACGGTGGGGAAACAGCCTTTTCCTGCAGATAAGCCCAAAGGGATCCCCAGGTCTCTTCCTAATTTTGTTGCTTCAAAGACCTTGGGCATCCATTTGGTTCCTGTGGAGGAAGCTGGTTGCTGCTGGAGGTGTGGGAAGAAACAAGGAGCCTCAGTGACCTGTGTGCACAGTTCTAGGCAACACAGCTTGATGAGGTGATGTCTGTCTGCTATCAGACTGGGATGTGGGATGGGGACACTGTGGCTGCATCAAGCAGTGGTAGCTTCTGTAATTCTGCTTGATGTGGGCTCTTTGAGGCTCTGCCTGGGAACAGTTTGCACTGCTGAGCAGGATCATTAACAGGTCCTGCAACACAAACAGTAGAGATGCTTGTGCCTCTGGGGCTCCCCTGGGATGGAAAGCCCTCACTGCGGGGTGGCTTCTGCTAAAAGCCCAGTCATGGGCCAGAAAACCTGAGGATGCCCCAGCAGGCTGCTCATGCCACCTTCGAGGAGGAAATGTCCCTTGGAATTGTCCTCAGACTGCTGAGGAAAGGTGGAAGCAGCACCCTCACACTTCCTCCCTCCACTTCCTTGCCCCCCCCCCAACCCTTACCACCTCCTTATGCTTGGTGCTCCAACCCATTCCCTCTGAAAGCTCCTGGCTGCAGCACTGTGGTCAGTCCTAACACTTGGGATTGGGGCAGCTGGTATGGTCTGGGGTGACCTTGCCCAGAGCTCCAAGTTTGCAATGGGATCCAAAACACTGGATGAAGACCATGAGTTTTGGGGCTTCTTCACAGCATGGCTTTGGCCGGAAATAACTTTTAAGATCATCAAGTCCAACCAGAACTCTTGGGAGTCCTCAGTCATGTCTGGGCTTTAGCTCGTGGCTTCAGATTGGGAGAAACATCCCTATCATGTGGTTTGGAGAGGTCTGGGGAACCTGTTACATGTGAGTTGAATGAAGGTAGAGAGAAGGCAGCCTTGGCTTCTTCTCCTCTGATGGTGGGTTCTATACATATGGGGCTCACACCAGACACCTGCATAGGTCAAGGGGCAAGAGCTGGGTAAGGGCTGGGCACTGGGTGCTACCCTAAATATGGGTGAATATGCTTAAGGCTTCTTTTCCCAGATTCCCACCCCAGCCTTCCCTGTGGCCATCCCCACCAGTGAGGCCACACAAACCCGACTAGAGCTACCCCTCAATGCCAGACACACACACAGAGCTCCACACTTTCTGGGGTGGTTGATTTGGTCAGTTGGTTTTTTTGGGGCTGGGGGGTTTTTTTTGGATTTTTGTTTGGATTTGGTTTCATTTTGGTTCTTTTTTTCACCGTGGATGTTGTACCAGTTTTATTGGTAAAATTAACATGAAGCCTCACAAACGCTGGAACATGCTTTTCCTTTTAAAGAATTTCCACTGGACCTTAATGGTGAGCATCCAGTCGTTGACATATAAACTCTTACAAGCTGATGTGCACACATGCGCCCGGGGGAGACGGTGGCAGCGTCCTGGTGTCAGGGATGGTTTCTGCGCGATGCACTGGGAGCCCACAATTCATTTGCCAGCCTTCTGGGCCTTCTGGGCAGACTTGGTGACTTTCCCAGCCCCACCGCTCTTCTTCTCCACGTTCTTGATGACACCCACAGCCACGGTCTGCCGCATGTCACGGACAGCGAAGCGGCCTGCAGGGTGGAGAGTGGAGTGGGGATGTGAGATAAACGTGGGCAGTTATCCTGAGGCTGAGCCCTGCTGGTAGGTGATGGGGGGATATGCACCCACTGCTTATGGTGCCTTGCAGCAGGTTCCTGCAGGAACCAGCCCTGAGCCATCAACTCTTGCTCTGACCACCCTGGTGCTTCCTCCTGTTTAAATTACTATTAAATTTAAATCACACGGACTCTCTGCAGGCTCCTGGCACTGCTAAAGCTTCCAGATGTGCAACATCAGGAAAGGGAAGCAGAGCACCTCCCTGCATTAAAAAGTAGGGGCTGAGCATCTTCCCTCCTTCTCCTCCTGACCAGTTGTGATTTAGGGCACAGATGGGGAATCTGAAAAATGTTTCTGTATTCAGAAAGGTCCGGGTTCAATACCCTTGAAGGAGAAGTTCTGCCTTCGGAAATCTAGCGCAGCAGAGCCCATCCCACCCCACCAGCCCCACTACAGAATCACAAAATGTGAGGAGTCGGAAAGGACCTTTAGAGATTATCTAGTCCAATCCCCTGCCAGAGGTCACAGGTCACAGGGCTGCATCCAGGTAAGTTTTGAAAGTCTCCAGAGCAGGAGACTCCAACCTCTCTGGGCAGCCGGTGCCGATGCTCTGAACCCAGTTCACACACCAGTTTTGCACCCCCAGCACAATGGGGTGCAACAGAATGTCTCCAACTCCTTCCCCAGTCTAACTGCAGGTCTACTGGGTGAAGCTCAGCATGTCTGGCGTGACTTCTACACCTGTAGAGCTCCTCTGCAAGAGCCCTCCAGAGAGCCATGCCCTTACCAAGGGGTGGGTACTGGGAGAAGCTCTCCACACACATCGGCTTGCCAGGGATCATCTCCACAATGGCTGCGTCACCCGATTTCAGGGACTTGGGGTTGTCCTCCAGTTTCTTGCCAGAGCGCCGGTCAATCTTCTCCTTCAGCTCGGCGAACTTGCAGGCGATGTGTGCAGTGTGGCAGTCAATGACTGGTGAGTAGCCGGCGCTGATCTGGCCGGGGTGGTTCAGGATGATCACCTGAAGGACAGAGAGGTGTGATGGCAAAGCCAGAGGATGGAAGCAAACCACCACTGCATGGTGACAGCAGCAGCCCTGCTGACCTGCGATGTGAACTGCGCTGCCTCCTGCGGCGGGTCCGACTTGCTGTCCCCACAGACGTTCCCGCGGCGAATGTCCTTGACTGAGACGTTCTTCACGTTGAAGCCAACATTGTCTCCAGGCAGAGCCTCGCTCAGGGCCTCGTGGTGCATCTCCACGGATTTCACCTCAGTGGTGATGTTCACAGGTGCAAAGGTGACTACCATGCCAGGTCGCAGGATGCCAGTTTCCACCCTGCCCACGGGGACCGTGCCAATCCCTGCAGAGACAGAGCACAGCAAAATGGAACCTGCTGGGCTTATCCCCGGGCCAGTGCCTGGCTGCAGCAAAATCAAGACATTCAGGGGTTCTCACCAAAGACCCCTTTTGGTTCTTGCCAAGAAACCACAGTTTTTATCTGTAAGAACAATATGAGGGTCTGCAAAACCACAAAGAGTCAGTCCTTCCCACACAGTGCTTTGTAAAAATGGAGAAACGCTATAACCAGAAGGTCCTGAGCAACCCACACGTCCTGAAAGCTCTTCCTGAGGCATCTCCTGATGGAGGACTAGGCATATCACATCCCTGATGGCCACACCATCATCCCTGTGTAACAGATCTGCCAGGGAATGGGGATGGCTCATTAACTGAAGGACACCTTTTGCACTCTGTGGCACCACATTTTGGGAAAACTCACCTTTGCAGTCACATGAAGGACCAGGAAGAGGAACACCCTTGAAAACAGGTTGAGGAGGTTGGCTGGAGCCATCTACTTCGCCACGTCCACCCTGCTGCCCGCATCTCCCCCATCACATGGTATCTCTGCTCCCTAACATCCTGCTTCATGGCAAAATCTGATCTCCTTGCCTCAGCTGAGCTAGGGCAGGTCACAGCCCTAATCCACACCTTTCATCTCTGTTGCACACACAAGGCTGCTAGACTCCATGTTCAAGCCCTGCCAGCACATGTGTCCTTGGAAAAGTGTTTAGAAGGGCTGGAAATGGTGGCACCCACCTGATCCAGCATTGAGGTGAGTCACTAGGGCTGCCTCTTGCTGCCAGCAGCTATGAGAGCTTATGGGGTATTTATAGCTCAGCAGAGCGTCCCCATCACTGCTCCAGAGGGAACAGGAGATGCTCCAGCTGCTCTGCTCCCTACATGGCTGGAGCTGCGGTCCAGCTCAGCAGACGGAGGTGCCATTGATGGACACCAGCATTTGGGAAGCACTGGCACAGCACAGCCAAGCCTGTGCACCAGCACCACCACTGGCCTTCCCTGCTGGTTCTGTCTCTTGTCTGGGTCCCAGCACAGGGGTTTCGCTGCCTGCAACTTGCATTGCCAGCTGTGACCTCTGGGACATCCAAACCTGTTCCTTGGGGAGAGCTCCCAAACCTCATGGTCTTTTCTAGAACCACAGAATCATTCAGGTTGGAAAAGACCGTTGAGATCATCAAGTCCAACCATTAACCCTACTCTGCCAAGTTCACCACTAAACCATGAGGACCTTTGGGCATGTCCACTCCAGACAGCCCAGTCTCAAACAGGGCCTTTTCCCTGGAGCTTCTACCCAACATTATTTGAGGGAGCTGGGGCTGTTCAGCCTGGAGAAGAGGAGGCTCCAGAGGGACCTGACAGCGACCTTCCAGTCCTTGAAGTGGGCTACAAGAAGGCTGGAGATAGACTGCTTACAAAGGCCCGTAGTGACAGGATGAGGGGCAGTGGTTTCAAATTAAAGAAGGGCAGATTCAAATGGGATGTTAGGAAGAAATTCTTTAGCAGGAGGTTGGTTGAACACTGGAATAGGTTGGTCAGGGAGGGAGTTGAGGCCCCATCCCTGTAGATCTTCAAGGGAAGGCTGCACAAGGCTCTGGACAACCTGATCTAGTTGAGGATGTCACTGCTCCGTGCAGCGGGGACCTTTGGAGGTCCCTTCCAACTCAGGCCATTCTATGATTATCCAGATTTTGAAAAACCCAGTCTCTCTGCTTTCCCAATATCTGGGAATGTCATACCCAAATTCCCATGGAATGAAGACTCATTCTCAAAGAGGGACAGTAGCAGGGCTTTTTCTCACCTCCAATTTTGTAGACATCCTGGAGGGGCAGGCGTAGGGGTTTATCTGTGGGGCGGGTCGGGGGCAGGATGGTGTCCAGGGCCTCCAAGAGGGACACTCCGCTGGCGTTGCCTTCCTTGCGCTCCACCTTCCAGCCTTTGAACCAAGGCATCTGGAAACAGAGCAGCAGCAACAGCTACTGAGTGTCTTCAGCAGCCAGAGGTCATCCCAGAGAGATGTCCCACCAGGACCAACTTAGGAGTCAAGCCAACTCTGTCCTACCTTTATCCATGGGCTGGCAGCTCTTTCCACAACAACACCCCTCTAGGCTAATCTCCCCACCCTCTTCTAGAAGGTGCAAAACATCCACTACCAGCAGAAAAAGGATGAAAGAGATTAAACCCACCAAACTCAGTCCCCAGTTTCCAATACCAACCCCTGGGTGCTGCCTGGATCCTGCCCTTCAGCAACGGTGCCTCCAGCACAGGGACCAAAGGGTCTCCAGTCAAGTCCCAGCTACAAAGCACCTGCCTTTCAGTCCTGGGAATCAAGTTTCTTCAAGGTGAATCCCAGACAGACACTCTGCCTGTTCCCTCGTGCTATCACCCCTCTAGGGTCTGGATTCAAACCGTGGGAGGCTGCTGGAAACCCAGGGCTGCCCAGAGGCAGGACTGTTTTTCACAAGTGGTCTCTGCTCCTGCCCTAAATTGGACTCTTTAAGCAAAAATTGACCAGAAAGGAGGTTGAGAGGTAGAGGAACAAGATCAGCAGAGGCCACAGTTTGATGCAGGGAACACAGGGCTTTTGTGGAGTGATCCTGGAAGCTGGAGAATCTTGGGGCCTGTCAGCAAGAAAAATGCAGTCCTGGGTCTGAAACAACCCTGTTATGGCAAAGAGAAATCAGAGTCTGCAGGGTCATTTCTGACATCTAGACAGTATTTTCCCACTCAGCTGTAGGACACTGCCCATGTGCCCCAGCTCCATCTTACATCTCATGGATGTGGCTTTTCCCTCAGGCACCAGCACCACTGGCACAGTGCAATGGGCATAAGGCTAGGGATGAAATTAAATCCCCAAAGAGCCCCCCAGTTCACAGCTATCCCTGGAGGACATGGCCATGCCAAGGCTCACATCTGACACCAATATTCCTCCTTGGTGGCAGTGCCAGGAAGAACCTGGGGACACTTTTGCAGACCATCCCCAGGGCACTGCAGCTACTCGTCCCTACTGCTTGGTGGGATGATGCATCCACACGGCAGTGACAGAGCCCCATGTGACGCTTAAGATGACTCAGTCTTTCTCTCCAACCTGCTGCTGGGCAGCAGCCCATGGGATCTGCTCTCAAGGGTGGCAAGCCACCCACACGCCCCCATCTCCCATCCCTCTGCCCCTCATGGCTTGGGGATGTGGAGAAATGGTAACCTCTGCCCAGTGACACCTGGCTGTCAGAGACATTCTTTATCTTTTAGACCCTTCATCCAGAAAACTTCTGACATCTCAAAAATGAGATAAAGATGCACTTTGACACCTGGGAGCAAAATTGAGACACATCAGCACTGCCCCAGGGTAAGAAGCATCTGCCAAACCCAGACTGTGCTGCCTCCTGAGGCCACCCAAGTGAACTCTTCTGCATTCCCCAGATCTGCTCCCGAAAGAGCAATTCCCATTCCACCACACCTATGCCAAAAGCAGGATGGATCCAAACCCCACAGCTACCCAGGCTAAGCTGCACACTCCAGCTCCTCATGAAGCAGAGCTGAGCTCCAACACCCCAAGTGCATTTTCCATAGCAGTTGGGTGCATTTGGGTTGAGGCATCCCATGGGGTGGACTGTGTCTCAGCTCATATCAAATGGTCTTGTTGGCTGCATCACATAAAACCCCATTCACCAAGAAACCTCTCAGATGTCCAACTCTGATGCAAGTGCAGCCGAACCATCATTTATTGCAGTTGGCTTCAAGCTGATGGGCTGGTGGGACATAGGCTGGTGTCTCCCACATAGAGCCAGCTCCAGCCTGATGTACCACCACACCTCCCCTTGCCCAGAGGTGACAGGAGCTGCAGAGACATCATGGCTCCAATCCTCAATTTCTGATAAGTCCCCTGACACACAGACAAGTCACTTGACTTCCTTGTGCTCTGGTGAGACCCTGCCAGAAACTGTGAGTGAGAAAAATCAGAGCTTTTTTTGGACAAGGAATGAGCACTGAGGTATCTGCAACAACTTCCTGCTCCAGCCTCCCTAGATGTGGTGCAATACAGGGAGGAGCAATCTGTCCCAAGCCTATGTCTTGGCAGGATGGAGACCTCCAGGGCAGGATAGCATGGGGAGGGCTCTGCAGCCTCTCCAGCAAAGCTCATGGTGATCCAGACCTCTGACTAGGATTTCTTTTCAATTCCTCAGCCCAGGCAGCTCCCAGGGACCCAACCTGGGTCCAACTGCCTCCCTACAGCACAGGGGTGAGTTATTTCATCTCGTCTTCTCTCAGGCAGTTCATCATGTTGAGAACATGCTCAGAGACTCGTCCAGAAGAGGGTGGCCAGTGAGCCCCAACCTGCTCCAAGCTTCCCCTCTGCAGTCTATAAATAGGAGAATTGTTCAGGATCATCTTCCCAGCCCAGCAGCTGCTGACATTTGGAGTCCATATGATTTGAGGCACCCAAGAACTATGTGGCTGTGTTTAGCATGACCAGGACTGACCTTTATTCCAGCTCTCCTCTGCAGGGGAAAGGAACATCCCCAGCACCTCAAAAACATCTCTTCCTTCCCAGCCAGCCCCAAGCTGCCTGTCCTGTGCAAGGTCTGAGCTGGGTTTCATGGTGATGTGAGCTTGCTCTGCAGCTCCTGCTCTCTGACCTCCCTGCATTGTGGCTACAGTCATGCATTGCCTCTCTCGTCACAGAGCCTGACCCCATAATCCATGGGTGAAGTCCTTAAACCATCTTAAGCATCAAGTTTCCCTCAGTTTCACAAGAGATTGCAGAGGGTTCTAGTCTGAACAACTTGCTCAAGGTCACTTAGAAGGCAACAGGAAAGCAGGGACCTTCCTCTGGCCAGAACTTTCCAGCCCATCATTTCTTTAGAAGACTAAAGCTGAAGTGGTTTTTCTCCCAAAACCAGAGTAACAACCAGCAGCCTCTCTGCCAGGAAACCTCCATCCTTGTTCAAGCTCTTCTTTCTTCCCTGCTGCCATAAGAAACACTGGCAAGAGCCTACACAAAGCACTCTGCCTTGGTGTCCCCACCATACCCATCACTGATGGGCAAAGGAAGAGCCTTGGAAAAAACAACTGGACAAGGAGCAGCCCTGAGTGGATGTTCCAGGAATCCTTGGTTTTGACAGGGGAAACCTGGTGCCTTCCCAGGAGAAGTCACCTTATCAAGTGGCATCATCTTCCCTCAGGTGAGGGAAGGGTACCTGATACCCACCATGAAGGAGCGTGCCTGCGAGGTGGGAGCTGTTCCAAGCCCGTGGCCAGATGGTGTGATTTCCCTCCCAAACCCACATGGTCTCTGCTGAGAGCGACAATCGCTGTGGGTGACTCTAAGGTCACCACAGCTCTGACAGTGCAAAATCTCCACATCACAGCCCAGGAGAAAAGCCCTACAGATCATCTCCTGAAGATGTTCATGTTTAGCTTTGGGGGTGTCTGGTCACGGTACAGTAACCAAGAACAGTGCACTCATTCATCCCAGCTCAGCCCAGTCTGAGCTACGTGACAGACGCATCCATGCTGGCAACATGGGTCATCATGCACAGTGGGAGTGTGAAACATGCCTGCAGCTTTCAGAACATGGAGTTCAGCTTCAGCCTGGGTCACAAGGGTCAGGGTAGGGGGAAAAGCCCAAGACAAGGCACACTTACATTGGGAGAGGGCTCCAGCATGTTGTCTCCATGCCAGCCCGAGATGGGCACGAAGGGAACTGTGGCTGGGTTGTAGCCAATCTTCTTGATGTAGGCGCTGACCTCCTTGACAATCTCATCGTAGCGTTTCTCGCTGTAGGGGGGCTCTGTGGAATCCATCTTGTTGATGCCCACAATGAGCTGCTTCACACCCAGGGTGTAAGCCAGCAAGGCGTGCTCACGGGTCTGCCCGTTCTTGGAGATGCCGGCTTCAAATTCACCGACGCCAGCAGCCACGATCAAGACGGCACAGTCAGCCTGGCAGGAGAGAGCTAGTGATTTGCTTCTGCCCTCATAGACCTCATGGTGACACCCCTGAGAGCTTGGGCATGTCCCACATGAACACTAGCCATGGCTTGGACAGTCTCTGTGCCAGCTGCCAACCAAGAACCCTACGGATCTATCTCAGAACTCTGTTATCTTGGACTTGCCAACTGCTCATGGGTTTGCAACGTGGGTTGAAAGCATGCTAGAGTCCCTGCAGGTTGCATGACTCTAACCAGGACCTCATCATCCAGGGATGCACAGCCAAGGCAGTAGGACTGAAAACCTGGAGATAATCTCCCTGGGTGATAGATGAGACTGCAGCCATGCAAATTGTATTCCCTGGATGACTTCTGCACCCAGAGCCTCCAGCAGAACCTCCCCACCTCATCCAAGTAAATGGAGTGGAGAAACTACCTCTGTGCCCAAGCAGGTCCCTTCTCCCAGATGTCCAGGGGGGTGCAGGGCCATGATGTGCTGAGTCCCTTGTGCTACCCAGCCTCTTTTGTGGATCCTGCTCAGTGTTCTTTGATGTCTTCTGTCTCAGCTGTCTCAACAATGAGGGTTGGATTAGAGGACCTTTAAAGGTCCCTTCCAACCCAGTCCATTCTATGATTCTGTTAACCATCAACCTCCAAACCTATGTGACCTTGGGCTTGTCAGAAAGTCTCAGCTTCCCCCCCTCCAAAAGCCCCCCACTCCCTGGCCACCATTTCTCACCTGGGAGGTCCCAGTGATCATGTTCTTGATGAAGTCTCTATGTCCAGGTGCATCAATGATGGTGATGTAGTACTTGGTGGTCTCGAACTTCCACAGCGAGATGTCAATGGTGATGCCACGCTCACGCTCGGCCTTCAGCTTGTCCAGCACCCAGGCGTATTTGAAGGACCCCTTCCCCATCTGGCCAACACAAAGGCAAAAGCCAGTGAGAAAGCCAAGCCCATAGCACTACTGCCAGCAACCCACCCTCCAGGACAGATTCCAGGCTCAGGTAGACAGAGGGTCACATTGCAAACATTCCCTGAATCCAGTGGCAGCCATGATCTATTTACTAGTAAATACAGGTGAAAGGAGAGTTGTTCTTAATGTGTTCCTCAACAGGAAGGAGGAGAAGTTGGAATAAGAGCAGCAAAGTGAATTTGTGAGCAGAGCTGGAACTAGTAACCCATGATTAACCATGGTGAGACACTGGAACAAGTTCTCCAGGGAGGTTTGTGGCTGCTCTATCCCTGGAACCGTTCAAAACCAGATTGGATGGGGCTCTGGGCAATCTAGTCTGGTGACAGGTGTCCCTGCCTATGGCAGGGGATTGGAACTGGATGATCTCTGAGGTCACTTCTAACCTTAAACCATTCTATGATTCTAGGAATTGCCATGGTCCTGCACTGCTGCTGGGAAACGCTGTTGCTGCAGAACCCTACAGCCACGGTGGACAAGTGTCTTACTGCTGCATTGTAATCTGTTAGCTGAACTGAGGAGACATCTGGCTGTGGGAAAGGGCATCGCTGCAGGGAAGACCCCTAAGTGGCAGGATTGTAGGAGGGGAATGGGTTAAAAGGAAGATAAAATGAGATGGTTGCTATGAGCAGAGCAGAAACGTGATTAGTTTTCACCACAGAGTGTGTGAATTCACACAAAACGCGACTGCAGGCTGCAGCCAGACCAGCTGTCGCTGCCAAGCGGCCACAACCTCACCCAGTGCTGCAGCGCGTAAAATCACATTGGGTGGGATCAGCTGCAGACAATCCCTCTGGCCTGTGACAAAGCACATTCCTTGCTAAAACCACAGTGTCACTCCTATGGATCTGTGATTCTGAATCACTTTCCTCTCTTGGATTGGTGTCCTCTGACATCATGCCATCATAGCAACGGACTTCCCCTCCCCAGTGTTCCCAGTCTGAGCTGGGATCCTGCCAACGTGGAGGTGGGGCAGGACAAGACCATCCCTTGCTGACCATGTCATGCCCTGGGGCAGCCTAGGGAGCCTGGCTGGAGAAAAGGGTTAATGGGCATCAATCATCAGCTCTTGGCCTCAGCAAAAGGGCTTTTTCTTAGTTGGAAAATGGAATGTAGGTCATTTGCAGATGGTTTAACCGGCTCCTACTGCTGTGCAAGGACAGAGCTGAATACTCTGTTCTCATCCATCCATCCCTCATCCCTCCATCGCTCCTCCATGCCTCCATCATCCATCTTCCCATCCCTTCATCCATTCATCCTCCACCCATCCATTATCCAGCCCTTCATCCCAGTGTTTTCTCCAACCATGTTTTATTCTGGAATCTCTATGAGTAAAATTTATTCTGGTCCATTAAAAATCACCTCTCCAGCAGGAAGGGTTTCCCGATCACTGGCTCTCACGCTTCAGTGACACTCCTCACCATGAAGCCTAATGGTGCATCGCACGTGAACCTCTCCAACCCACACCATGCCTGGGCTCTGCTCCTGGCTCCCCAAGTCCAGGAATTAACGGTGCCGGCACCGTTTATGTAACAGCCGAGCGCTGCAATGACTTTGCAGCTTGCTCTGGAGGATTATGGATAAAATCCTAAAGCCAGGGGCAAGCCTCCTCCCCCTCCTGCTTCTCCCTCTCTGGGTTGCTGGGTTGAGAGGGTGATGCTCCATTCCCACTGGGAGCTCCTGTATGTCTGGGAAGAGCAGTCAGAGGGTGGAAAAATCCAGAATCTAATCTCTGCTCCTAAGCATCCTCCTAGCACCAGGCTTAGTGAGGGAGCAGAGCAGGAGCTCAGCGGTTAACTCTTTCCAGTCTGCACAGCAAAGTCCCTCCGCTGCCAGGGGAAAGGGAGGGGGTGGTTAGAGCTCCTCATTCACCATGGAAATAGGGCAGATGCACCCAGAAACAGTGGATGCAATGCAGTAACGGGGCAGCAGCTCCATCATCGCATCCCCTAGACCTTCACCTGCCGACAGCCTATTCCTGCCCCTCTGGATGGGGAAACCAAGGCACAGAGCAGCCTCCTGCCAGGTGGGAACCAGCACCTTATGGACACAGACAGCCCCTCATCTCGTGGAAAAACCCCCCTGGATGTTGTAGCTTGAAGATAAATGAGGTCCTTTATTTAGCAAAGAGCTCTCCTCCTTTCATGGGCTGTATTCAGTTACCCAGAGCTGTTGTTGAAGGAAAAAACCCCAGGGAATTATCTAGCCTTGCACAAAACCTCCCCTGTTTGGGACCAGAAACAGCCAGATTTTCCCTGATCGAACAACAGCAGAGGGATAGCTTCCTATTTTTTAAATGTTTCCTGTTTATTTTACATTTTCCCCATTTTTTAAAAATCTTCTCTGTTTTTAAAATTTTCCTGTTATTTTATTTTTCCTATTTTAAAATTTTTTCCTATTTTAAATTTTTTGTTTTTTATTTTTACTTTAAAAATTCTAATTTGTTTTAATTTTTTCCTGTTTTAAACATTTTTTTCATTAAAAAATTCCTGTTTTTTTCCCCCCATGTTTCCTGGTGTTTTTTCCATCTCTTCTTCAACTGCCCTTTGGGATCTACCATTACCTCCACCCCCCAACCAAAAAAGACAAAGGAAAAATAACCTTCACCCTTTTTTCCTCTTTTAAAAAAACTAAACTAAAATAAAATCAAAGCTCAGAGGCTGGGTTTGGGGTTTCTTTTGGGGTGGTTGGCATTTTTTTTTGGGTGCTCACAAGGCCTCCATTTGCTGCGAATGCCACCTAATGGAAGGAAACCCTTCCCTGCCTCAGAAAATGGAGTCGGTGAGCGCAGTCGATCGACTATTAATAGCAGCTCCCCAGTCCCTGCAGCTCCTGGCAGGGCACAAACACGGTCTGGATGACTCCAAGAGCCACAGCCACCTCCTCGACAGCCTCATGGGGCCATAACTGATGTAGGGAGGGGAAGGAGGCAATAGGACAGGGGGTGTCAGCGATCGTTGTCTGTGATGGAATGAGCTCTTTGCTTTAGAGCTGGGGAAAAGGGCTGCTGGGGAGGCAGGGGACTGGTTGGGCTGGGATGCTGTCGGCTCATCCAAAGGGTTAAGGCAGACAGATCGACACACATGGACAGAGCCAAGGGGCTAATTGAGAGGGGCAGCCCTTCAAAGACTTTCTCTCATCACTGCAATGTGAGATCTTGTCCAAAGAAATAATAATTATAATAATGCTAACAGCAATAATTATTACTAAAACAATCTTTTACAAAATGTTAAAACTAATAACTAATTAATATTATGCTGATTATTATCAATAACATTTTTAAAAAATGGCAATGTAGGATCTTGTCCAGAAAAGTAATAATGATGATGATGGTAATTCTAATGATAATGATGGTAATTATAATAAAGCTTTAATTTTTTGTATTATTGCTATTATTAATAATAATAACAACATTAAAACTGTTTCTTTCATTGCAGATATGGGAATTTTCTTGTCCAGAAAAAAAAATTATAATAATGATGATAATAATTATAAAAATATCAACCCTTTTTTTAATGGAAATGTGGAATCTTGTCCAAAATAATAATAACAACAATAACAATAGATATATATCTGCATTAAAGCTTCCTGCGATTATGACAACAGACCATATTCTCAAGAGACCAGACCTGCCAGGCTTTTCCTCAGCTCCCTCGCCTCTCTAGAATTTACCATCACTCATTCCTGAGCCCTTCCCATCCACCTTTTACCTTCACAAGACTATTTTCCCCCTTTAACCTCCGAGTTCACCACATCTCAGGTACTGGGGTGGTGCTTCCCTAACCTCACACACCTTTATAGGTGAAATCCTCTAAACAGCCCTGTTAGAAGAACTAAACAAAAGAATTTGACTCTTCTCTGTGTTAAAGGAGCTGGGGAAAGTGGGAATGGTTTTTCAATGAGCAGGATCCAGTGACTGGTCCAGCTGCTGCAGCAGACACTGGGAAGTAGATGCTTTAGGTTGAAATTCAGAGACTACTGCACTAGCCAGTGTGGGATTAGTGGGTTTCTCTCCTCATGAGTAATATTCCAAAGGAATTTCATGCCCTGGGGCACCATGTGGCTCTTCCAGAATCCTGGCAATTCCCACCAGTTCCCCCATCCACTCAAGAGCCCTCACTATGCCTCTGCCCTCATTAACCGCCTGCAGCGGGGAGTCCCCCAGCTCTGGAGAAGATGGTGGCGAGTGCCCAAATGACCCATTTTCCCAAGGCCACAGAAGTTGGGAAGACCCAGGGGTGCAGCAGGGGAAAAAATAGATGGGAACAAAGGGATTAGAAGAAGGTATGAGAAGTGCAGAGCCAGGACAGTAACTGGAATATTGCCCCTGGGGTGTTGGTGCTGTAGACCATCCCATCCCCATGGGTGGGAATGTCGGGGTGGGATCAGGACATGCAGCGGGACGATGGGCTCCTCACCTCGGCGGCCTCCTTCTCAAATTTCTCAATGGTCCTTTTGTCGATGCCCCCACATTTGTAGATGAGGTGCCCAGTAGTGGTGGATTTCCCAGAGTCCACATGCCCAATGACCACGAT